>PVKZ01001372.1:0-369043 GCA_004027375.1 Macroglossus sobrinus
AGAGAGAGAGAGAGAGAGAGAGAGAGAGAGAGAGAGAGAGAGAGAAAGGAAGGAAGGAAAGACAGAAGGAAGGAAGGAAGGAAGGAAGGAAGGAAGGAAGGAAGGAAGGAAGGAAGGAAGGAAGGAAAGGAAGGAAGGAAGGAAAGGAAGGAAGAAAGAAAGAGAAAGGAAAAGCCAATGCAGATGAGTCTGCTTCAAATACACATACAAAACCTATTTGGGATTTTATTTTTCAAATGTTCTCCAGATGGTTTGGCAAAGAACTATATTTGAAAAAAGAATGGAACAAGTAAGAACAGATGTTAACAGTAAGTTAGGGCTGTCAGATTTGCCAAATAAAAACAGGATACCCAGTTAAATGAATTTTAGATAGACAATAAATATTTTTTTAGTATAACTATGTTCCAAATATTGCATGCATACTCATACCTAAAAATTATTCATAATGTATTTGAAATTCAAGTTTAACTGGGAATCCTATATTTTACCTGTCAACTCTTCAGTAGTTGAATCCAGATAGAAGTGGATGAGTGTTCATTGTTCTTCATTCAACTTTTCTCTTAGTTTGAAAAATTTTTTAATGAAAATAGTAAGTGTTTTATATGTGTTTGTTTATTTAATTATACTGTCAGTCTTCTTTGTATTAATTATATATTTTTTTTGTATAAGAAAGGGAGAACGATTTACATTCTAAAACTATAGTCACCGCCTGAAGACATCAGTATAGGAATAGGAGGGATGAAACTGGCAAGAGGGACTCAGCTACAATAAGTGGCCTAACTTGGGAAGGCTCTTTGTCCCAAGGTTCTCCTTCCCTGTTCAGATGCCAAGGCAACTTGGCGGCACAAATAGGGAAAATGCCAATATACTCCTCCCAGACTAAGAGACATTCAGTGGCCTGGCCAGGGGACAGCTTTTGACTCCCTCAAGTAGCACCAGCAGGGACAATTGATAATGGCATCAGCACCAGATAAACCAAGCAGACAAAAATAAGGCTCTGAAAAGTAAACTGCTGTTGGAATCACAACACATAATAGTAGGCCAAGACATATGTGCTAAATCTAAACTTGCTAGAATAAAAGATTTAAACAGTATCCAGAGACTCCTAACATAATAGACAAAATGTCCAAGACAATAAAAACAATCACCTGTCATACCAAGAACCAAGAAGATCACAACTTGAATGAGAAGATGATTGATTGATACCAACGCCTACATAAACCAGATGTCGTAATTATGTGATGAGGCTTTAAAGCAGCCATAATAAAAATGCTTCAAGAATCAGGTACAAATGGTCTTGAAACAAAATCTCAGCAAAGAGATAATGTCAATTTTGTTCAGGAATGTGTTCAGTGTATTATTACACTGAATATTATTATTCAGTGGAGAATTTAGATTTCTTCAAAGCAAAGTCTTTGAAGTAAATGTAATAACATTAAATATAGCCAAAGTAATGTGATATAGACTACTTAATCAAGTGCAATCAATGTCCAGAATAAAAGAAATGATGTTTGAAAGGTCAAGCAAGGCATATAGCTCTCTGTGTTTGTTTGGAGTTCCTAGTTTTAGAATACTAGCATTAGAAACAGAGGAATAACTTCAAAGTCATACTAATCTAAGCAACTTGATTCCTACTTGCCTTAAGGCCATTGCCAAGAATTTAGCAAAAAGATCAAATATCAGAAGTTTCTAACAAACTAAAGGAACTAGGCTATCCAACTGTTGCTTCACAGTGAGAACTGTAGTATTGCAGAGTTGTATAAATGATTCTCCAAGTTATTTTTTTCAGGCTTGTACCCAATAGAAATGAAATGTTGCAAAGGCAACATAGACAGTCTCTAGGTCCCCACCTAGTAAGAAGACATGTGCTAAGAAAGTTGAACCAAACTGCAATTAGCTAATAGAAGCATGTGGTAACTATAGACATGATTAAAACAGATATTTCCACTTTGGAAATTGTCCTAATCCTAACAGATGTTAAGAAAGCAACAATTCTAGAAGTTTATTATGCACTTACTGCATACCAGACACTGTGATAGGCATTTATTTCTGTTATCTCATTTAACGTACATAGCAATCTTCATGGTATTTTCCCCATTTTAAACATGAGGCCACACACCTTGCTTAATAAAACCTCAGCTCCTTGCTGAATGCAACTCTCTGCTTACTCCATAACTGCATTCCTTGACCTGAACATGATTACATTTTAAATTCATGATAGTGAACCGTTAGGTATTTCTTGATGCTGCCAGCATTCATATTACATTTCCTTTGGTCACTAACTTTTACACTCGTAGGCAATCATTTGCAACTTCTCAAAATTTCAACATCTCTCTCCTATCCTCACTCTCAGCTGATTACTTTGCTTCCTGAAAAAAATACAATCCTAAGAGAAATTCCGAATCTACAGTCTGCCTTCTGGCTTGTTACTGTAGATGAACTGTGTGCTCTGTATTCCTATCTCAGACAGTCCCTCTCTTTGTGCCTTAGACTCCACCCTCTCCTATTCATGGGAATCCTCCAGCAATTCACCCATTTCCTGTCTGCATTATTTTTTTGCTTTCTACTGAACCATGCTTATCACCATACAAACATGCTGTTATTCTCCCATTTTAATAAAACTAAATGAATGAACACAAAAGCAAAATTTCTCTTCCCTCCCTAGCCACTGATTATATGCTATTACTTTTGTAGCAAAATTCAAGATTTGTCTATATCTGCTGTCTCCAGTCCTTCTCATTACCTTCAAAACACACTCTAAAGACTTTTACTACCTCTCTTCACTAAAAATGTTCTTGCCAAGGTCAAAGATGACCTTTACATTGCTAAATTCAATGGTCAATTCTTAGTCCTGTTTGTACCTGGCCTTTCAGCAACATTTGACACAGTGGATCCCTCTGCCTCCTTGATGCAAGTTCCTCTCAGTTGGCTTCCCCAAAACACTCCCTTATTTTTTCTCTTACCTCCCTTGCTGCTTCTCTTCAATCTCCTTTACTGGTTCCCTCTCACCTAGCCAACTCCTTAACATTAGAGTGTCCAAGACTCAGATCTCTGTCCTCTTTTCTATCTTCTCTCACTCCTTCAGTGATCTCATCTAGTCTCCTTAGTTCTAAATATCTTCTTTTTTGCTAATGACTTTCAAATTCGTATCTCTGGGCTATGTTACTTTCCTGAATTCCAGACTCAAATACCTACTCTCACCTCCCCTCCAATATCTCAGACTTAGTATGTCCAAAACCAAATTTCAGATCTTCCTCCCTATCAGTCATAGTTCTGGCAAGAAACAGACAGCACAAAAATTAAGTGTGTTTTAAGGTAATTTGAGGACAGTTTAATAAAGGAGCTATTTACAGGGTGTAAGGAAACCATAAAGGATAATGCAATATTCCAGTGCTAAAAAGGGTGACTACTGTCCCACCAAAGCTGAAGGGTAAAGGAATAAAGGAAGGAAACAGTTGTTACGAGAGGCAAGAGAAAACCAGAGTGAGATTGAGAGAAAGAGAGAAAAGAGAGAGAGGTAGAGGTAGATAGAGGTGTATGGAGAAGGTTAGCTGACAAAAGCTGTACCCTTCGTGGAGGAGTACAATCAGTTTAAAGTGACTCTTCTTTCCCTTGAATCATTAATGTTCCCCATTAACTAAACGTATCTGGAAAGACAGAGACTAAGAGATCAGTTGACATATTCTGCCTCCTAGGGAACAGAATAAAATAAAGAAGGGTACATGGTGGAGGGCAGACATCCTGCTCACTCCCAAGACAATTCCACCCAGGGTTTTCGCCCTATCAATTAATGAAAAAGTCATCCTGTTTTTGTTCCAGGCGAAAACAATGAGTCATCTTTGATTTTTCTCTCACATCCAATCTACCAAGAGATCTCATTGGCCTTACCATCCAAATGTACCCAGACCTTGACCACTTCTCATCATTTCCACTGCTACCACTCTTATTAAGTCATCATCTCTTGTGCTTCACAACTAACAGGTCTCTCTACTTCCACCTTTGACTATAAATGAAATTTTAATCAGTTAACAGAGTAAGCTTTTATGTCTTTACAGGAATTTATCCATTTTGCCTAAATTGCCTAATTTTTTGGCATACAATTATTCATAGTATTCATGCATAATTGTTTTCATTTCTTTAAGGTTGTTAGAAATGTTCCCTCCTTTATTTCTGATTCTAGTAATTTCAATCTTTTCTTTTTTTTCTTGGTCAATCTAGCTAAAGATTTGTAAATTTTATTAATCTTTTCAAAGAATTAGCTTTTGTTTCCATAGATTTTGTTTGTTTGTTTTACTGCTTAGTTAATTAATTTTCTCTCTTCTTTCCTTTCTTGTGTTGCTTCAGATTTAGTCTCATCTTTTTCCAGTGTATTAGGAAGGTTAGGTTATTAATTTAAATTTTCTTCTATGTTAGTATAGGCATTTATAGCTACAAATCTTCCTCTTGGCACTACTTTAGCTGCATAAAATTTTGTTATGTTTGTCTTCAATTTCATTCATTCCAGAGTATTTTATAATTTGTTTTCTGATTTCTTCTTTGACCCAGTAGTTATTTGGATGTTTTTTGCCTCATGTATTTTAGTGCTCTGCTGTTAAATGCATATATTTATCTCCAGTAACATTTTGTTTTGAAATTTATTTTGTCTGACACTCCAGATTCCTTTTCATTAATGTTTGCATGATATATTTTTCTTTTAATCTTTAATCTATTGTATTTTTGAATCTGAAATTGTCCCAGATAAATAGAATATTGATGTATTTTTTGTTTTTATCCAATCTCACAATATTGTTTTATTTCATTTGCATTTAATTATTAATTAATTTAATTAATAATTATTAATTTAGTAATTATTAATATAGTTGAATTTACATTTTTCATTTAACTTTTTTTCTATTTATCTCATCTTTTTTTTTGTCACTCTATTCCTCCTTCAATCTACTTAAACAGTTTCAGATTTATACTAATTTTGATTCCAATGAGTTATAGGAATATTACTCCTATAGAGTTCTAGTCTCTTTCCCCCTTTTATATTATTGTTATATATATTAATTTTATAAACCCAAAATTACATTGTTATAATTATTACTTTATATAATTTTACGTATTTTAAAGAGGTTGAGAGTAAAAAAGGATAGCAACTATATACTTCAGTTTTTTACATTAATCTTCTTACTTATAATCATCACTTTTTTCATTTTTTTTGTAAATTTGAGTTACCACATAGAGTCTTTTTTTAGCCCAATATACTTTTGCTCCTATCAATCTACTTTGTGCTATTGTTGGCAATATTACATTTTTATATGTTATAGGCTTCAAAATACATTATGTTTATATTATTTTAAATAACTGATTTTTAAATCAGTTAAGAAAAGGAGAAAAAGCAGGCATTTGTACTGTTTTATCTATATTTATATTATATATATATGTATTGTTTTATATATAGTTATATAATTACACACACACACACACACACACACACACACACACGTGTGTATTTTGTTTTTATTTTATGTGGATTCCAATTACTGTCTGGGGTCATTTGCTTTTAACCTGAAGAACTTCTTTAGTATTTCTTGTAATGCAAGACTGCCAGTAATAAATTCACTCAGACTTCGTTTATTTGGAAATGTCCTTATTTCACTTTCATTTAAGAAAATAACTTTACTTGATACAAGATTCTTGATGGATAATTTTTTTTTAATATCTCAAACATATTATTCTACTTTCTTCTAGCCTTCATTGTTCCTAAGACAGCTATTAATCTTATTGCAGTTCCTTTGTAACTGACAAGTCATTTTTCTCTTGCTGCTTTCAAGATTTTCTCCTTGTCTTTGACTTTCAGCATTTTTATTATGATGTGTCTATTTGTATATTTCGTTGTGTTTATCATACTTGGTGATCATTAAATTTTATGAATGCATAAATTAATGTTTTAAAATAAATTTCATTATTTTTAAACCATTAATTCTTCAAACATTTTCATTTTCCTCTCTATCTCTCTCCTCTCCTGCTGATACTACCATTACATCTATGTTGGAGCACTTAGTGGTGTTCCAAATTTCTCTGAGGTCCACAGTTACTCTGGGATGACAATGGTTTGGGCAGGGCTCTCTCTGACTGTCTATTGCCCTGACTACAACTAGCTGTCAAGCTCCACTAATTCTAGGCTGATTGCTTTATTGTTTTAAAAAATGCTTTAGGTCATAAATTATTTCACAGACAAATTTAATCAAAATTTGAAAATGATAGTTCCCAGTCAGTGTGTGAGATTTGTTCTGACCCCCAGAAGGGTTCTTCCCAGCTGTTTTTTTTTTTTTTTCTCATTTTTCTCTGGAAAGCTAGTTGGCCTGCAGCTTAGCTTTTATCTCCAAAGAATCTATCAATCTCCTGATTGCCTTTCACTACAACTTCCATTGTTTTTGAGAGTAACCTTAGGCTTGAACTTCCCTACACTGTTGCAAATGAAGTCAGTCCTTTGGGGAGGGAGTTTGAGCTATTTTATGGCCCGCTTCTCCTATGAGCCACGACATTGATGCTAGAGATGGGGACAGTGGCTCAGTCCTCTCAGAGCAACACCCTAATTTAGGAGCTAAGCATTCAGTGCTTGAAGAGAGAGCAGCCCTACGTCTCTTCAGCTTGCCTCTCCTAGAATGGAACTCCCACCCACAAGCCAAGGAAAGAGCAATTAGGGCCCCAGTATCTCCATGGTGCCATGCCTAAGGTATAGCCTCCATTCTATGAGTATGAGCAAGATAAAAGAAAGATCCTCCATTTCTCAACCACACTCGCTTGGAATTTAGCCTCAGCAACAGGTAACTAGAGGCAGGGAGATTAATATTTATATACTGTCCTTCCTGAAAAGAAAATAGCCCTTTTAATTGAAAGCTTGGCAAAGAGAGAGCCATCTGTCCATGGCTGTACAATTCTAGAGTAGCGTTTTCATCTCACTCAGCCTAGAGGGAGGCCAGGGGCCTTGCTTCAAATATTATAGGCTCTTGTTCTTACCAAGTTTTAGTGTATTTTTTGAATAAATATTTTTTATTTATTCTATGCTCTTTGGGCCATTTCCAGAGACCCTAAATAATTTGACTTTTTTTTTTTTTTTTAATAATTTTTACCGGTTTCCATCTGGAGTGGATCTATAGAGCTCTTCACACTATCATACCGGAAGTAAAACTCCTCCAGAGCAAGCTTTAAAAACAGAAGCCAAATCGTGCCACTACTCTGCTCAGATTCCTCCACTGACTCCCACTTTCCCTAAGAAGAAAAGCCAGACTCTCAATAGTATCCCGTAAGACCCTGAGACTTGCTTCCTTCACCAAATTCTCTGACCTCATTTCATACTTCTCTATCCCTTACCCACCTTTTTCCAGCTACTCTGGCTGCCTTGCTGTTCTCAAACACATCAGAGAACTGCTACCAGCTTTTGCACTTGTTCCCTCTTCCCAGAACACTCTTCCTCTAGATATTCACAAAGCTAACCCTTCAAGCAATTACTCAATTATCACCTTCTCAGTGAAATTTCCCTTGACCTCTCTACTTAATGGTATAATCCATTCTTGACCTTCCCAGTATTAGCTATTCCTCTATTTTAAAAAAATATATATATTTTATATATATATAAAATATAATATATATATTATATATATATGTATACATATAAAATATATATGATACATTTTATATAAAATATATAATATATATTTATATCTTTATATTAAATAAATAGTATATATTACCTTCTAACATGTTATACAACTTGGAACAAATTTGGTGCATAGTTTTTATCGTCAGTCTCCTTCAGTACTGTGTAAGCTTTAAAAAGGGCCAGGATTTTTATCTCTTTTTATTCATGGATAAATTTCAATCACCTAAAACAGTGCCTGTCTCTAGCAAGTACTGAATAATTATATGTTGAATGCGTATTGATTTCATGAAATAATAGAGTCAGGATTTGATCAAGAGATCATGATTTTAATCATAAACCTATGCTGAGATCACTTTCAGGCATTAGGTCCTATTTAAATAAAATTCATGGGCTACAACAATATTTTACAAAAAAAAAAAATATATATATATATGTTCTTTAGTATTCATTTTTAAAGTGTTTAGAGAACTTCAGATGACTGAAGTCATTGGCAGGAATCTTTGCAGAAATACAAACCATAATATTTAGGACACAGAGGAAAATTTGAGGGCAGACTTTATATTCATGTAACAGAATGTAAGGCTATATAACCATGGAAGACTAGACTTGAATCTATTTTGATTTTTAATTCATATTTAAATTTGTTCTCAAAAAACTTCTTCGGTGATGAACTCACCAAAGATAAGGCTTCCAGCTGATGAGAATTCATTTGGACAGCTTTTGTGAATCATAATCATTTGTTAGCTTAAAACTTCATGGCAGGTATTGGGTCCAGTACCCTCTTTTGAAATCTAAGAATCTGTACCCAGGAATGGAAAGGAAGGTTGTCATTTTTTCCATGAAGTTAAGTCTTACTTTGGATGTCTGTTAAAATAAAAGTCATTAGATGAAATGATATTTTGTGAATATTTGTCAGCATTATGAATTACTGCAGAAAAAATGAAGCATAATTTTCCAGGTCACATTTTTTTTAAAGAATGCCCTCTACTTCTCTCTTTTTTTATTTCTCAGATATTAAAGTTGTATTTTTGCAAAGATGCCTGACAATGATTTTGGTCACCTGAATTATCTAAGCACTGTATAAATAAACACAAAAGAACTCATTATGCTATAATGCCAATCTGCCTTTTTCTCTCTTGGCCACACGTGGCTTGGGTCTCTGTCAAAAACCTTCTCTGCCCCAGTTTTTCTACATGAATGTCCCTGAAGCCGAGACCATTGTGAACCCTTTTTTCATGGACAATTGAACTTTCTTAGATCCATGCAAGTTCTGATAGCTGCTCTTCACATTTTCCAAAGACACCAGCCAGGTGCATTAACCTTTACTGTGTGAGCCTTTTAGTCCAGATCTGTGTTTCTCAATCTCAGCTGCGTATTAGAATAACCTAGAGAAATTTTTTTAAATGCCGATACCCAGGTTCTACCCTTAGGTTCTGACCCAGTTGATTGGAATGGTGATTGGTATTGATATATTTTAAAAGCTCCCTGGTTGATTTTAATGTGCAGCCCAGAATGAAACCCATAAGTCTAAGAAATTAAGCCTTGCTGGGTACCGAGGGACTAAAATATTAGAAATTACTTTTATCTTTCATATCTATACTTCATCTTAATATAAATTCATAATTTTCATTCTGAAGTCATTAACAAAACACCTGCAGTCTGCCCAACACTGCATTTTGCTAGTAAGGTAGAACTGGACATCTTCTGCCCTCACATAGCTTTGAGTATAACTATAATATAAAGGACAAGACAGACATTGAACAAGAAATCACAAGTGCAAAGAGTGATCACTGCAGTCATTTACACCTATATAAAAAGTAATTCCTTCTCACCCCACCCCTAGAACCTGGATGTATGAGAAGTATATTTGATAAGTGTGTTTTGGGTGTTTGAATAATGTCAATACACAACAATTATTGAGTGTGACTGATTTAAAAAAAATTTATTCAGTTAATAACTTTCTCCTTTCAATACAAATACAGTAGCAAAGATTCTTTTACACCTTAGTGTGAACCTCTTTAATGAGACCTTCAATTCTTCTCATCATTTATCTACTTATACAAGTGCATACTTGTATAAAAGAAGTGTTGGGACATTTGACTTCCACAGAGATATTTGCCTTTAGGAATCTGGATTATCAGAGATCAATGTTTGTCTGGATGGTAGAGAAAAAGAAGTTAGAGGTGAGAGAAGTGTCTACTCCAGGCACACGTACCTCCTGTGTGGTCATCAATCTCACCAAGCTTAGGGTCTCTACACTTTTACTTAGAATGCTTCATCTTGATCTTTTGCTGGTGGTTCCTTCTTGTCATTTAGATCTTAGCTTAAGTGCCACTGTATTAAAAATGCACCTGGAATGTGTTTTAATCAGATATGGTAAGGAACACAGACAGAAATGACTATCATGAAGAAAGAATTTTATGTTTATAGGTCCCTAGAAAAAGGAGACACAGCACACAGGGCCACAAAGGTCAGTCAGGAGGCAGAAGGGGCAAGGGGAAAGCAAAGGCCCAAGCTTTTTATTGTGTTTTTCACAGGAATAATGGGCAAGGAAGTGTAGGCAGCTGTGTAAATTCTGTATTGGGTAGTTGAAATAATTTTGGCAGGTGTTGGGCTATAAAGGTGCTTCCTAGTTGTCTGGTACCTAACCCTGGGATAATGTAGGGCAGTGGGACAATATCTTAGACTGCAGAAACCTGATAAAAGGAGGTGATGGGAGTGTGGACTCTGGATTGGTTGGTTTGCTTATCAAAAACATGTTTGCTGGGAAGTCATGGGCTATCTCTAGGGATTAGCTTGCTCTAGGAGGGGCAGTTTCACCAGGATTAGCAAGGCTTAAAGTCAAAACATCATAAATCACAGAAAATAAAAAGCATAAATATTACAACCACCTCCTCAAAGAGTCTCCCTGATCTCCCAAACTGAAATGATTAGCAGTCATGCTTTATCACATCGCTCTTTTAATTCCCCCAAAATATGTTGTCTCTGCTATATCTCAGATGGTTTGTTTACGTACTTTTCCCATTACAAGAAAAACATGTTCATCTTGTTTACTGTTTTACCTTCAGTATTCAGAACAAGGATACATGTAAAATATTCAATAAACATTTATTAAATTAAATGTATGTTTTTCTCTCTTCTTAGACTTCTCAACTTCTACTTGCTCTTCATTATAGGTTTTGTAAAAATCACCACAAATTTAATACAGTTATCATGGGGTTTCTCTATTTCTAGAACCTTCAGAACAATGCTTCTAGAGAGCCATAAAGGTCAATGGTATAAAAGGCATGAGGAGAGAAACAGAACAGAAAGGTACTTAGCTCACAAACAAGGCAGAGAGACTGATGGGTTTGTTAATGGAAAAGAGAAATAAGGGTTAATAATGAGAGAAAGATAGGTAGCCCATGCAGTATCACTTGAAAATTTTTTATTTTATTTGAGCTTAACTTTACCTGTTCATTTTTATTTAAAAAAGTCCTTGATTAACTTCTAAGTGCCAGGAAACAAAATGTTCTCCAGTTTCTATGCACTCTGTACTGGAAGTGGAAGAATACTATTTGGGTATTTAAAGAAAGAAATGGAGGACTAACGATAGTCCCAGAGAGCACAGAATGTACTCAAAAACACTTAGAAAACTGCATATGATGAAAGATATTCAGATGGACTCAATATTCAAATACTGAGGCTTTCGTGTTTACTTCCTGCCACATAGGACAATCACTATATGTTTGTTAAATGAATGAATTTGAGAGAAAGAACAAAGATTTGACCAGCACAAAATTTTTGTGCAGCAAACACTTTTTATTTAGTTAATGATTATTAAGGTTAATGCTGTAAACAAGCAAACAAACAAAAACAAAAACAAAATATAGTTCAATTTCTCTTGTTTGTTTTCAGTGGTAAAAAAGCTGAAGACTAAAAAATTATAGAACTTGTTTAAGGCTTCCAACACATTCACAGTTAATTTTAGAATAATATAAATGCTATAAATCACAGTGTCTTCACATTCAACAGCTATATAAATAGGTCTCAATTCCCTGGGGAGTGAGAGAGGTGGTGGTGGTGGTGTTGTTGTTGTTGATATGTTTAGGTTATGTTTTTCTTTTCTTTTTACTTTTTTTTTAATGATTGGCTACATAACAGATGTCCACAAAAATGAGACTTGAACAATGGTTGTACAAACATCAAAATACAAAAAAAAATAAAGAGGGAGGGGGAAAAGCCTCAGTTTATAAAACACAGCCAGCCCAGATGAATGACTTCAAAGGGACTTGCTTTTAGTCAAGATATACAAGTACACTTCTAATAGGCTTCTTGGATGCCGGGGACAGGCCTCTGATGTACAGCTGTGACCCTCTATTTGCATATTAAATATATAAATAACCAGCAGTGCATAAGAGATAGGGGAACAAATAGGAACATGACATTGAAAAGGTGTATGCAACTAGTTAAACACTAGATGGAATACAACCAGATCTTGCACATACAGGCAAGACTCAACTTTTTGTAGCAGGTTCAAAATCCAAAATGAGGGCACTGCACAGTTCTCACCTGACCAATACAGTATATGGAGCTGGAAAACACATCATTTGTGTGACTCTCAGTGAAGTAAACTTAGGCAGGTAAGACTGATGCAGCTAACATGAGTCAGCATATGTTATTAATCATGCCATGATGTAAAGAATGGTGATGTTAAAAGACTTTATTATT
The DNA here is from genome assembly GCA_004027375.1 of Macroglossus sobrinus. NCBI lineage: Eukaryota > Metazoa > Chordata > Mammalia > Chiroptera > Pteropodidae > Macroglossus > Macroglossus sobrinus. The sequence continues at coordinate 12,359 of PVKZ01001372.1, forward strand.
TGGAGGGGATGGGAAACAGAGGAATAGTGAAATTCTACATAACATGTTGAATTAAGAAATCCAGGTTTGTGGAAAACGCTGAGGGAGCCCGGATTAGGTGTAGCAGAGAAGTAGACTGTGAGGGAGGAAGGTCCCTAGTACTCATCCCCAGGTAGTAGAAATTCAATCCAAGACAGCTTTATTTTCCATGCCTACCCCTGATGGTGGGGAAGGTGTGAGAGGATTTCTTAGTTCGTGCTATGCTTTGCTTCTATGTCTGTATTTTGTTCCCTTTAGATTTAGTAACCTGGTGCCAGATTGCCTATTTTATGACTAACTCAGAAACCCCATGGAAAACACCCCTAGAAATTTCTCACAACTCTGTGCAGGATCTGCTATAATGCATGCACTTTTGCCCCATCCATATTTCTGGGGCAGCCCTGGCTGAGCAACTGCCTCCAGTTCCTCTTGAAACAAGAGGTCAGGCTCCAGAGTCTCTAGTAGGTAGATAAGTGAAAAATAATTTATGAAAAAGAAAATAGGGTTATGGTTTTATAACAACACTTATTCACTCAAGTTCAACAAACATTAACTGAGCCAAGTCCTGTTAGGTTAAAGGTGTTCTGATCACCAATTCCAGTATGTGGGGGAGTGAGGGGAAGGGGGTTCACCACAGCCACAAGCAAGTCTTGTACACTAGTTGGGTGTCCTACAATTCAACTCAGTTCTGACACTGTCTACCTAGAAATAATGTCAGATTCAAAAGTTAAGGTTTCAGTCTGACAAGACTGCTCTGCCCCCTGCACTTTGGATACCAATCACAAACCCAGGTTGTCATCTGAGCTTCTGACCAACCGACTATAGATCAGAGGTACCAAAGACCCCCACCTCAAGTTCAATTGATTTGCCAGAGTAGCTCATAGAGCTCAGAGAAGCATTTTACTTACTAGATTACCAGTTTATTATAAAAGGATCTAACTCAGGAACAGACAGTTGGAAGAGATACATAGGACAAAGAATCTGGGAAGAGGTGCAGAGCTTCCGTGCTCTCTCCAAGTACTTCACTCTCCCCAAATCTCCACCAACCTAGAAGCTCTCCAAACCCTGTACTTTTGGATTTTTATGGAGGTTTCATTCTATAGTCATGATTGATTAAACCATTGGCCATTGGTGATTAAACTCAACCTCCAGCCACTCTCCCCTACCCCTGAAGGTCAGGGAGGTAGGACTGCAAGTTCTAATTCTCTAATCACATTGACTTCTCTGGCAACCAGTCTCCCCCATCCCCTCTTACACCCCCTCCCCCTTCTTAAGTGCTTTCCAAAAGTCACTCGTCCATAATAAAAGATACCTTTATTGCTCTTATCACTTCAGAAATGTCAATGGTTTTAAGAGCCCTCTGCCAGAATCCGGCGGGAGACCAAATACATATTTCTTATTATAAATCAGAACATCACAGAAGTACTAGCAGTGGATACAGTGACATACAGGACAAGCTAGTTCTGTCCTCTGGGGAGGAATTTTATGAGAGATGCCTGGTGGTTCAAGTTGGACACAGGAGCCAGATTCTCTAGAGTTACATTTTGGACTCCCCTCTCTATAACATTAGCCTAGTTACTTCATTTCTCTAAACCTCAGTTTCTTTATATATTAAATGGGGATAATAATAGTACCTATCTCATAACACAATTATAAAGATTTTAAAAGTTAATATAGAACACTTAGAAGAGTGTTAGGCTCATAGCAAGTCTAGTAACATGTATCATCATCATCATCATCATCATCATCATCAAAGTTTGAAAAAAAATAAATTAACAATTAAACCAGCAAAATAATTTTACATAGTGATAGATATTGTGAAGGAAATAAAATAGAATTATGAGAGAGAAAGTGATTGGGAAAATTACTTTAGATTGGTCATCTCTGAAGGCCTCTCAAAGAGGTAACATTCAAACTGAGTCAAGCAGATTGAAGAATGGCATTCTAGGTGAAGAAAATGCAAGTGTAAAGACTATATGGCAGGATTCTGCTTGGGATATTCTACAGAGAAAAGGCAAGCAGTGTGGCTAATCAAAGGGAAGAGTAAAAGGTGATGAAATCAAAGATGGAGACAGAGGCCAGATCATAAAAGTCTATTAAAGACTAGAAATAGGTTCTTGTTTCTCTCAGTAAATAGAGCTTACACAGAACATATGGCCTCACAAGGCATGGGTAGGTACTAGACAAGGGATATTAAATGCTACCTTCTGTTTTCTCATCCTCATTGGAAGAGAGAAGGGATATTCTCCAGACAAAAAGAGAAGTCAAAGGGTAAAGCTTCTTGCCACTCTAGGTTAGGTACAAGTAGAGAGGGAGGAGGGATTGCTATGAGGACCGAAGTTTCTTCAGGAGACGGGATCTTCTCTGTCCGATGGAGGGAATGTCCACAATCCACTAGGGGGTTTACATGTGATAGTGACAATGTGGCCTGTTGACTCTGGCTGCACTGGAGAGATGGGCTACTCCATGAAGAAGCAGAGGGCTCAGAGGTAGAGCTGCCCACATACGAGTTAACTCAGAAGTTCTTTCAAAGTTACCGCTAAAAGCCAAGCAAACTAAATTCAAACTTCAGTAGATAATCAAATTGTTTCAAGCTTTGTATTTTTGTAGCAGGTTTAATCAGGCAAATTGTATGTTCTGATTTATATTTTCAAAAGATCACTCTGACTTCTGTTTGGAGATTAAAATGCAGGGGAACACAAGGAGAAGCAGGCAACCTTTTAGGTTTTGCAGTGCTTTAGGCAAGAGATGACAGAGCCTTGAACTAGGGTGGGGAAGATGGAAACAACTAAATATAGTAAATACTTTGGAGATAGTGCTGACAGGACTTACTGATGGATTGGAGTTTAAGGATAAGGAAGGCCAGAGTCCAATAGCATGAGCTATTGAGCAGATGAAATTGCCATATTTACTAAGATGACAGTTTGCTTTATGTATCAGCAAAAACATGTGTCATGCCTTTAGCTTGATTGGGTGCAAATAAATAATAATAACAATAAAAATTAACCTTTTTGGATTGCTTATATGTCAGATGCTATTTCAAGCACTTTCATGTGTTAATTTAATCCTGGTAACCACCCATGATGTACATATTATAATTTCCAATGTTTTACAAATTAGTAAACTATAGCACAGCTAGTGGTAAAACCAGGCCTGGATTTGATAGATTTGAGAGCTCTGATTCCAGACTCGGCTTCTTAACCCCATGCCATACTGTCTGTTTGACTCAATGATCCCTAATTTTAATTATTTGACTCATTAGTTGCATTCTTTTGGAAACAAGGGTCTCAGGTGATAGAATGTAAGTTGTCACACCCTAAAATACTGAGATTGAAACTCATTCCCTTTTCTCCAAAGATGTTCAGGAGGAGAACTACTGAAGTCAGAGGGTCATATACTCATCCTGAATGGAACTGCAATTCCATGGAGTAAGCAAACATTAACCCTGTGTCTGTTGCATTTTATCAATCTGAAGGAGGCATGTTATCTTTCTCTGTCTCATTTTAGTCATTAGAAGTAATGAAGTACCATGCATTAATTATCTAGGAGGTAGTCCTCTACCATGGTTTATAAGGCTGTTCTGGAGTCAGATTCCTGTTAGCTAGGTGTCTGTGGTATATTTCTTAACCCCTTTATGTCGCAGTTTCCCCATCAGTAAAGTGAGGATAAAAACACTGCCAGAGATTGGCTACCTTTTCATCAAACCCAGTTCTCTTTCTTCCTGACCACAGAGCTATACTGTATTTCCCAGCCTATCATGCATTTTAGTATGGCCAAATGGTGCTGGCCATTAGGATAAAGGCAGAAATGATGGATGCAGCTTTCAGATCTGTCCCATACAAATCTTCCAAGTAGACACTCCATGCTTCTTCTTCTTTGTCTGCTGCATGACTACAGAGGATCTAGCATAAATGTACTCTCAGAACACAGAAGAAAAAGTATCTCCATGATTATCTTTTTCCAAATTCTTTGTTGCAGCTTGAGGATAATGTAGATCTCATCAGAAATCATAGTTCTCCACTTAAGGCATCTTATTGTAATTGATAATCCAGCCTATTTACGTACAAAAATGAGTGTCAGTGAATTATATGAAGTGAGCAGAACAGCAGGGAGGTCAGAAAATATGAACTGAAGAAGTTCCAAATGTTGTGTTCTGAAGGTTTTTCTCATCCTGTTCTTTCCAGGGTCCCCTAGCCTTACTCTGCAGTTAGAGCTATAGGATGTGTGTGGTTTGGTCTTCTCAACATGATTGCATGGCCTCGCTGAAGATTTAAACCAATGGGTTTGTTACAATTCATTCTCTTTCTTTTGAGTAGATGCAGGCTCATCAGTAGTACCCTGAGACTCCTACAGCAAATGGGCAGAAGAGAAGACTTTAAAAGTTAGAAGATTGTATCATATAGAATCAGAGATGTGTGTTTAGAAATGGAAATCATTCTTGAAGGATGCTTAAATTTTCCTTTGAAAATACTTTATTATTGGTGTAAAGTCCCAGAAAGCTTGAGAGATTCAAGAGAACATTCAGCAAGAAGTCAATTAAGAGTTCTACCTAACAGAAAGATTCTGAACAAAAAGGAAATGTAAGGGACTTGATAGCTCCCTTGCATATTTATCTGTCTCAACACACCCTAACAAGTTTTCTCTAGACTCATATTGGCAAATAAACCTCTTGAAACTTGATTTTAATTTTTTCCAGTTTACCTTCAGGCTCGTAGGATGTTGTGCTCCATTCTCATCACCCACCATCTTGTATCTAATAGTATCACAAATCTTATTTTATGATATAGTATTGTCAGCAGATATGTTACTGCTGTGTGACATAGAATGCTTCATGGATGTCTAAAATGACCTTGTAGATAAATAAGTCAATTGGTTCAAAGATATTCATATACCCACAGAAACTTCTCATTATTAGAAATTTTTCAATGTACCAAAATATTTTTAAAGTAGGAAACATCCAAAGAAAAAGTCTATTATCAAAGTTTATAACTATCATATAGATAAAATCCCAAGGAAAACATAGTCACTTGGCTTAGTTCCACACAACTGTTACATTCAGACAAGTATAATCTGGACAGTATATCCATGGTTACGTACATATTTCAACATTTTTAAAGAAGTTACAAGTACATAAAAACAAAACTGATTAAAATCAAATCTCCCGATTTTAAAATGTCCCATGTTCCTGGAAGCTTCTCACTTTCCTTCCCCAGAGAACTGCTTATGCTTCTACATCATTTTGTCATCCCAATTTCTTTCTGCAAAAAAAATTCATCTCTTTCCAGAGCCTTTTAGCAAAGGACATGCCTTACCTATAGACTCCTGGACGCTAGTCCTCTCTTGTGCTCTGCTTTTCTGTCAAAAATCCCTCTGCTTTGCTTTGGGCCCTTCTATCTCATCCTCACTTCATCAATTCTGCATCATAAAAGTCCAAGGAATTGCCTGGAATTGGAGCCTTCCTTTGTATGTAGTGGAAGGGTAGGGAACTGTGCTGGCCTAGCCAGAACCTTCCTCATAAATTAATTACTTTTGTCCCATCACACCTATTAAGAGTAAGTCCAATCAAATAATGCCCTAAATGTGTACATGTTGCCTATACAGGCTTATTTTAAAAGAGCATTACAATTTAAAAATAATGCTTTGTGAAAAACAGAGACTGCCATTTGCCTCTGGTAAATGATTCAAGAACGTCGAAGATGATAGCACCATCTCTCAAAGGCTTCACACAGCTGAGCTTTGGGTAACATAAAAAGTGCCCGTCTGTCGCCTAGTAAAAGAAGAATGGCTTATTCTCCTTCTGGGACTAAATTAAAAGATGTGCTGTTCCGTCATATTTAGAAGCACTCCTACAATGCACAAAAGCTTCTGTGGCACTGATTAAAAGGAGAAAATATCATCTGGCTAGCAGAAAGAATCTGTAACTAAAATAAAAGTATTCTCACCCTTGACTAAACATTTACAGTCAACAATCTGTCTTCTGTATGTGCCTGGGAAAAAAAACACTCCCAAACACAAATACACAAACACAAATGTTCAATTCACAATAAATCTGCTCTAAGAAACAATTACCTAGGAAAAATTTTTCTTTACCTTTTAAACTAAATACTTTACATCAGAATGAAATGTGCTTCCTTCTGTAGGGGATATCCACAGGCCACATAATGCTGCTTGGTTTTCAAAGGGGGGGAAAAAAAAAGAGGGATTATTTTCTTAGTCCTTATTATGCTCATTATGTGGCTCATTATTTCCACAAACAGGTTTCATTAATCCAAAATTAACTGTCTAGGATCTTTACCCTAGGGGAGGCCTGATTTTCCTTATGCATGTGTAACATCCCTGCATAGGACAAGGAATTGCTCTGTATCTTGATTGTCAAAAACTGAAACAAGTTCATCCAATATATCATTTACAACAACACAGCTTCCCTTTCTTGAATTTTAAGTCTTATTTAAGGGAGATCTAAATGTTGTGTAACCTTGGGTAAATAACTCTGTCTTCCTAGTGGCAATATGAATAAAATATCTCTTTGAACAATAGATAAAACATTTCTTGTTTCACTTCCTAAACTGTTAATCCTCCAAAAGGAAGAAATTCTATTCTGAAATATGTTAATATTACTTACTTACTGTTGTTATATGCTAATTATATCTCAATAAAGTTGGAAAATATGTTAATTTCTTAGGAAATTATTTTAATTTATAAGTATAATTATTTAAATCTAATTTATAATTATAATTAATTAAATCAGTTTAAATCTTTATTATACATTATTGAAATATTTTCCTTGTGAAAAATATTACAAAAGAAGCAGAAAAGGCTGTGACAAAGCCATTTCATAAGCATTGCTCTAATTTTATTTTCCCATGGCTTTATTTCAAATTGCATCTATTCCTATTAATAATATCTATTTCTATATAAACTGGGAAAATTGTTTTTTACAAGTAAAAAAGAAAACTAGTTATGTGTTATACTTAATAACTTCTTAATTTTGTATATAAAATTCCATTTTATATACTATTTAAAATTTCGCACTATTTTTTGTGCATCTTTTAAATCACATCTGATTTATTTTTGCTTCTTAGAAAGGAGGGCTTTTGTTCATTTAATTTATGTAGTGCCCCAGCATGGCAAAATCACACCCATTTTATTAGATGCCTAATAAAATTATCTAAAGATAAATCACAAACCATATATGCTGCTCATATTGTAATGATATAAATATAGGAATAAAATTGGGTTATCCTTCCATGTCTTGTATTTGGAATTGAGTGAGGCTTCCATTAGAATAATGGAGACTGCCTGGAGCCTCACATGCAAAGGAGGTTTGGAAACAATCCCAAAGGAAAATGATAAACCAATTCAATTATTGGAAAATGAATCAGATGGGGAAAGCAACTGCTCTTGCTTAGTTTAGAAAGAGTTTGTTCACACATGGTTCTCAAGCATATGAAGTGTAGTTGTCAAGAGGAATATAATTAGCTATTCTCTCTCTCTCTCTCTCTCTCTCTCTCTCTCTCTCTCTCTCTCTCTCTTTCTCTTTCATAGACTCAAGAAATATTTATAGAAAATGATTGCATATAAATTTTTTATAAATATCTTGACCAGAGGCTGAGTCAAGTCAGGTATATTATGAAGAACAGTGGAAGATAAAGCCGGTCCTGTGAAAATCATCAAACAGGAGGTTTGTTGCATTCTTTGGCTTTTTGTGCTTCTTTATCCCATCTCTTCCCATTCTGTAAGGCACCAAAGACCCTTGTTATTTTTGCCTTTTATACCAACTCTATATCAATAAAAGATCTGATAAAGCAATCTACATTGTAGCAAGTAACTTACTATATAGCTTACTTTTATTCCTATATTTATATCATTACAATATGAGGAGCATATATGGTTTGTTAACATAAACATATTACTCCTCAATTCAACATTTTAAATATTTTTAGTGCTCCCACTGAGACTTGGCTTTGTTTGTGCTTATTATCCCAAAGCTTCCAGGACAAATGAGCATGGTTTTTTAGAGGTAGGCTTACTTACCTTTGAAAAAGTGAGAGAAAGTTTTGAGTCAAAAGAATATATCCTTAGTTGTCATGAAGCACATATATAGGGTTCATGAAACTGTGGAATATTAACATGTGTTTCCTCATCTATAAAAACAGTATTCTTAACCTCATAGATTAAATAATTAAATAAAATTATGCATGTGAAATGTTGATTTTGCTGTTACTATTATTTTTATTTTTACACCATTTTCTGAATTCAGAAACACTTAGAATCTGTGGATCTTTTCTGCCCAAAAAATCAACACAAAGGAAGGGAAAGATAATGATGCAAGCATAGGTAATTTTTCTTAACAGGCAAACTAGGAATATAAAAATAAATATAGCATTAACATTAATAGTAAATACCATTTAAACACTGGCTATGCATCACGCACTATGCTAGCTGCTTATCTTCCTTAATCAGCACGAATTCTGGGAAATGGAAATTATTATCATACCAATGAGGTTACTGAGGCTCAGAGAGATGAATTCCTCAGGGTGACACAGTTAGTAACTGATGAGACTGGGACTGAACTCAATCTGTCTGGCTGCATAGTCTACACTTAAGTATACAGTTTCCTTTCCCTGGATTCACTGCTCAGTAAGCATATATCACTCTCTATGCTCTTCAATCCTACTCATCTCTGATGTGATTTAATTGTGTTAAGATACATAAATTTTCTGAGCATTAGGCTTTGAAAACTATGGACAAATTTAATTAAAATAAGATTGTCTTGATTTTATTTATGTTGCCTCTTTGAGTGTGTAGCTTTTTTTAGTAATTATTTTTGAAACTATCTGAAACATAGAAAAGTTGCAGAAACTATATAAAAACTTCCCTTTTCCTGAACCAATTTGAAAGTTAGCTGCTGACAGAATGTCTAATAATCCTCAAATACTTTATTGATAATTTCTTCAAGTAAGGTTATTCTCCTATATATAACCACAATTACCCATCAAAATGAGGAAATTAACATTGACACATTACTAACAATTGATCCTCAGGCCCCAGTGGAGTTTTGCAAATTACCCCAATATTACTTTTGTAGAAGAAGGATCCAGTCCAGAATTGCATGCTACTTTTAGTTGTCATGTCATCTAGGAAGTTCCTTAGTCTTTCCTGGATTTTCAAACTCTTGACACTTTTGAAGATTACAGGAAGTCAGTTATTTTGTGAAATGCTCCTCAATTTGAGTTTTATCCGATGTTTCCTCCTGAATAGATTCAGATTATTGAGAACATCCCAGAGATGTTATGTTCTTCTCATTGCATCCTATCAATTTCTATTTGTCCCATTACTGGTGATGTTAAATCACTAGATTAAAGAGTTTGGCACACTTCTCTACTATGAAGCCACTCTTTTTCCCTTTGAAATTCATGAATATTTTGTGGGGAAATGCTTTGAAACTATTTAAACATACCATTCTTTATGAAACTATTGGCTTTATTTACTTATATAGGCATACCTCGTTTTATTGCACTTTGCTTAACAATGCTGCATTTTTAAAAAATAAATTAAAGGAAAAGACTCATACCAGCAAAAACGTATGGTTACTATATATTAATACTGACTTTATTGTTGTCGACTGGAATCGAATTCACATTATCTCCAAAATATGCTTGTATCATGGATTTATACTTTATTCATCAGTTTTAATTCATTCCTGTAAATATTTATTTTGGTGCTCAAATTGTCACAGATTTGGCCATTGATAGCCCCTTTAATCTGTTGTCTATATCTGTTTTTTTAATAAGATTTTTTTAGAGCAGTTTAAGATTCACAGTAAATTAAAGGAAAGGTACAGAGATTTTTCCATACACCCCTTCCCCCATTTATGCATATTCTCCTCCATTATCAATATTGCCCACCAGAGTGGTACATTATTTTCTATGTTATTTTGACATGTCTCCATTATTCTTTCAGCACATCCTTGTTTCTGGAACAAAAGTGTGTTTTAGACTCATCTTAGACTCTTCCTGCCTTGGGATGGGGCATTTGTTCCAAGGAGCCCTGGTTTCTTTTAGTGGAAAATTACTATTCTCAGAGACCTTTGTGCTAGGTATGCTCCTTATGAATATACAGACACATATTTAAATAGATATGTTTCTATATCTATCTCTATACATTGAAAACAATTTTCAAATAAATATTTCCATTTCCAATTCAATACCATAGATTTCTTATAGTTTTCTCTCTTTTCATCTTTCTACTCTTCGACAATAAGGAAACTAGATGCCCTTATGTTGAATATATGTACTTACCTTGGTCAATCCCCCATATGTAACCATCTCTCATTACTACCATAGCCCTTCTCCTCTGCCGGCACAGATGCTCTCTTCATCCCAAAATCCAAATTCAGACTGTCATCCTATGCGGAGTCCTTTCTCACCCTATTTTGACTGCAAAAACATGCTCTAGTCATTCTAGTACCATTTGCCTGCCCTACCTTGCTCAGCACAATTTAATGAAATTTGGACTGAACTGTTTAGGAAGAAGAAGAAAGTGAATGCACAGCCCTTGACATTTGTATCAAACCAAGCGATTTTTTTTTTATTTGTGGGTCTACTGAAAAATAATTAGCAATTCTAAGATAATTCATCCTAAACTACAATAATTAATGTTGGGTCCAGAACAAGAGAAACTGATTTTATTCTCTCTCTTTGCTAATTGCAACAGGTAAAAACTGTTATATTCCTTAACTTTTCCTATGAAAAGAACCCTTAAAACCAGTCAAGAGGTAAACTTGTCATTCACATTGTCAGTGGGAACTCCTTACATGCTATCTGTAAGAGCATAAATTGGTACAATTTTTTAAAACAATTTGACATTTTCAGTAAAGGTAAATATATATAAACTATAAATCAGTAATTGTAATTCTATACATATGTCCTAAATAAAAATCATAAGAATATAAAAGATTATATGTAGCAGCACTGTTTGCATTACCAAAACAATAGAAACAAACCAAATGTCCATCACTGAAAGAATGGTGGTATATTAACATGACAAAATAACAGAGTAGTGAAAATGACTGATCCGCAGCTAAACAAAGGCAAATATTATAAACATTATGTTGAGTCAAAAAAGTCAGAGAAGCATTCATACAGTAAAACATCTATTAATATACAATTTTTAAAAACTAAAATATTTTGTTCAAGAATACTACTATATGTAGTATTCACAATGTGTAAATTACGATCCCTGGGGTTTTCAAGTTGGGGGGTGGTGGGGTGAGAGTTTAAAACAAAGTCTCTGATTCCAGATTCTGGGCTCCTGCTCCACCAAAAGCTAGGAAATGTTCCCACACAAATTACCTCATTTAATCCATAATAGCTCTCTAGGGAAGGTACTGATATCTTGATTTTTCAGATGAGAAAACTCAGACGATTAAATGTCTTTTCTAGAGTCTAGGCATACAAAAACTGAAATCCAAGTCTTTATCTCCAAAATTCAGTGATTTGCTGAGAACATCATCATCTTCCCAATGATAAATCCTAGAAAAATTGGGGGAGGTGAGGGCTTAAATTAACTTACAGTATGTAACAGAACCAGCAGTTATCTGATTAAAATCTTCTGCATCTTTTTAGTTTTGTTTCTTCTAATATAAATAACCCAAGTAACATCTACCAAGAATTATTTTATATTCTGATAGTTTCATAAGTCCTGACTAATGTCCCTAGTTCTAGGATTCCTGGCTCACATGTCCTGGTTCCTAGGAATGGAAAACTCAGGCAAAGAGGTTAAATAATTTGCTAAAGATCATCAAGAGAGTTCTCAGTAGTCATAACTGCTGACTGCCAGGTCCATTACCTCATAACCTACATTGACTTTGCTTAGCAGTGAAGGAAAATTCCTACATATTTCTTCATACCCACCTCATCCTCTATCTGATTCATTTCATCCCCCATGACTTCCAGTGCTTTGTTCTGTCAGCCTTAAGAAACTCTTAATCTCTGATAGCCAGAGAGTCAAGAGTACAGAGTGCATGCTCTACCCCAGAGTGCTATTTTGGCACTTAAAAACTGAGATCTTGCAAAAGTTGTCACTGCTGTGACTCTTACCTTTTGATAATTTATTTTTAAGACTAATTCATTTAAAAAATAAATAAAACAACCCCACCCTGATATTGAAAAAACAGCAATAGGAATTATATATTTTTTTTCTCTGGAACTCTAGTAGCTTCAAGTCAGTGAATAATGAGAAAGTGATACCGGTCACTTCAAGTCAAAAAATGATAAACTTTAAAACATAAGAGATTTCAATTAGTAGGTCTCTTTTAATTTCACTTAATTTGTATAAATGTGAAGGAAATCATGATTCCTGTCTCTACAGCTCTGGGAAGCAGAAAAGATGTTTTAAGGAGGAAGAGGTCTGGAGATAGATGAGACAGCAGATGCAGAAAGCTCATGAGATTTTTTTTTTTTTTTACTTAAGTGGGAAAGTAGAATATAAACCTCTATCAATTGGTCAACTGATCATTTTATTGATGTATATGTAGACATACAAACATGTAAATATTCACATACAAGGAGTAAACATGTACTGACATACAGCAGTGGAAATATAACACAAATCTCTCATTTTTAACACTGCAATTTAAATCTAAATGAACATGCTTCTTGAGTTAATCTGAAATCCATTATGCTTTATTCTAAATGTCTAATATTAAGAATTCTGAGATATTGTTTTAATGTTAATAATAGCAAAAGTTTTGAATAAGATATGTACCAGGTACTAAGTGTATTTTATATATATTCTCTTACTTGACCCTCAGAACTTTCATAGAAGATAAGTACTGCTATTAACCTCAGCATTTATTCAGCATGAGAAACTGGAACTTGGAGAGGTTAGATACCCAAAGTTGCAGAGCTGGCAAGTGGTGGAAGCTGGATTCAAATATGTGTTCTTCTGGCCTCTCAGCTGATTTTCTCTGTTAATGCTATGTTGCCCCAATAGCATCAACCTTCCACTTTAACTTTCAACTGTCTGATTCTGTCCTGATTAGTCTAATGGTTTCCTGTTTCCAAGTGAAATAACTAGTACTCTGTAATTTTTAGGGAAGGAATAGTGGTGTTGGGGAAGAGAAGTAACTCTGCCTTCTGATAAATGGTTTAGAAATTTTCCAGACCATGTCATGGGAATAGCTTAACCCCAAACTGAAGACATTTAGGTGAGCCAGGATGGAGTGTTCTGGGAGAGAATGGGGTCGGGAAAATTTTTTATCCTTTAGAGACAGTTATTGTCCTTTATGTGTCCTGTGGCCTGAGAGAGCACAGAACAATAAGGTCAGCCAAACAGATGTGGAAGCCGAGCTCATTGTGTGCTAGCTTTCTTCAGACACTAAAATGAAACATCAAAGACAGCTTGGAAGTCAAAAGAAGTCATAAAGATAATTTGAGGGTCTGTGAAGTTGTTAAAGGCGCTGTTTCCTTGGCAGTAGTACTATGTTGAAAGGGTAGAATAAAGAGAGAGGTTATAGAGAAAACTAAATATCTTAGGTATCACTTGATCACCTCATAAAACAGTAAACTCCATGAAGACAGCCAGGATCTAGAATTTCTGGTTCTTTACTATCTACCTAATGCTGAGTTCAGAACAGACACTATATAAATAATAATCCACCCATATATTCAGTTATATTTATTAATATTGATTAATTGAGCACCTATTACATATACTTCTAATTGTTAAGTATATAAAAGCAGATGAACCAAAGTCCTTGTTCTCGTGGAATAAACAAATCAATATATGTTATGTTAGGTGGCTTAAGTGCAAATAAGACAAATAAAATAGAGTAAGGAGAAAAAAGAATGAATAAGAGAGTCAGAAGCTAGATAGCGATAGAGACAGTATGACCAAGAAAGACTTCTCTACTATGGGGCATATAAGCAGAGAGGTCTGAAGGAAATGAAGGAGTGACAGTGCAGATTTGAAACAACCTAGCATAATTAATTAATAATTGATTTATTTTCTAATTCCAAGGCCTCCAGCCCTCACATTCCTGAAGCTCCCTCCCAGGAATATCTAGAAACCACAAGATGCATTGTCATGTGTTCTTGAATTGGCCTGTAACCACATTTTATCATTTTTTATTATCAACTAGAGAGTATATTTTCTTGTCTGCTGTTAGTCATTTTTCTAAAAGGTCATTGGGGCAACTATTTCCCATTTCCTACATCTAAGGGAGCTTCAATATTATTCCATACACCTAAAAAGAATTTTAAAGTTTCTACTACAACTTGAACTGTGTCAAGCTGTCCTAGTGAGGTATTTGAGGTTTTAAGCTTGCGATTTAATCATGAGAATAATTCAAGTATTGAAAACCACTCACTGGCTGTCACTGACTAGACATTTAACTTCTGTGCTGTTTTTTGACACAATTTCTCTCAGGGTAAGAAGTATAATGCCCAAGGACATGAGACTAATAGCTGTTCAGTGGAGCCAACATGGGAGAAGCCAACCTGGAATATCAGTAAGCATGCAGTAAAGTTCTCCATAACTTTTCCAGAAACAATGTATTCATGGGTACAATAACCTTTGCATAATTCAGACTTAGCAAACATTTATTTAGCACTTTCTCTATGTCTGAAGAATTTGTAATTTAAAAAAATGAAATTTTGCTCTCACTGCACCTCTGGTTGCATCTACTACTATCCCTTACACAGAATGTATTCATGCCATGGATTTTATAGTGCAACTGTTATGCACATGTGTTGTCTGAATTATGTAAATAGTTGTATTTGTAAATCTGGAATGTTGTTGAGAGACCCTTAGACTAATTCTCAGTTCTCTTCTTCAATGTTCAATGTTTCCACAATATACTTGACCTAAATTTCATATTCAACAACTTTTCACCCCACGTGGCAAGTTTTTAAGTGCAGATGTAGAAGCATTCAGCTATCAGACAATGTATAAAAGTCAGTGTAAAAATTGACCAGCTCACAAATATCTTTGTTCATTTAGTTAAATATTCAAGAAAGACTTTATTCACCTAGGAGGAATTTACTAGAACTTATTTGATTGGTACACATTATCAACAGCTGATCTCATTGTTTCTCATCTTCGCATGATAAACAGATAAGAATAAACTTAAATTTAAGGACTCTCATTTCAATAGTGAGAGAAGATGGATCTCAGGCTTTGTCTCATTTGTGAAAAAGTATATAGGAGGACAAAGGGGTATAGATAATGTTTCATAGGATGATGATAGAGAAGAATCACTTTCTGGTAAGGAAATACCACCACAAGATAGGCTAAAGGGGAACAGAGACAATACAGATTTCTGTGGTTACTCAGTCTCTTGGCTGCACACTCCAGAGGGTAAAAACCCTATGTCAGCCCTGTAAGAGTGAGTACAGTTATTCTGATAAAGGAGATTTATTTAAAGAAAACAAAAAGATGCTCTACATCATCTGATTACAAACCTAGAAACATTGAATCCAGAAATTATTTTGGTACAGTCATAATTCTGCTTTTTCTAAAACATTTATCATGCCAATTTTGAATTCTAATAAGAAATGTGCATTAGTAACTTCCAAATTTTAGCAATTATGAATAAAATCCTATAAATATGTTTTTGTGTGGACATGTTTTTAACTCATTTGGGTAGATACCAAAGAGTGTGATTGCTAGATTGTATAGTAAGAGTATAAGTTTAGTTTTGTAATAAATTAACAGTCTTCCAAAGTGGCAGTACCATTTTGCATTCTCAACAGCAGTGAATGAGAGTTCCTGTTGCTCCACATCAGACAGATGATGTAGAACATCTTTTCATATGCCCTTTTTTCATCTGTATATATTCTTTGATGAGGTGTCTTTTCAGGTCTTTTGGCCATATTTTAATTAGGTTATTTTCTTATTGTTGAGTTGTAAGAGTTCTTTGTATATTTTGGATACTAATACTTTGTCAGATATATATTTTGCAAATATTTTCTCTCAGTCTTGGCTTGTTTTCATTCTCTTAATAGTGTCTTTTACAGAACCAAAGTTTTTAATCTTAATGAATTCCAACTTATGAACGTTTTCTTTCATGAATTTTGCTTTTTGTGTTTTATCTAAAATATTCATTTATTCCAGTACCACTTGTTAAAAAAACTATGTTTGCTCCATTTTATTTTTTTACTCCTTTGTCAAAAACAAGTTGACTATATATTTGTGGGTCTGTTTTAGGCTCTCTATTCTGTTCCACTGATCTATTTATTCTTTCACCACATTTTCTTGATTATTGAAGCTTTAGAGTAAGCTTAAAGTTGGGTAATGTCAGTCCTTTAACTTTGTTCTTTAATATTCTTTTGTCTATTCTGGGTCTTTTATCTTGCTGCATTAACTTTAGAATAAGTTTGTCTATGTTCACAAAATAACTTTTTGAGATTTCGATTGGGGTTGCATTGAACCTATAGAACAAGATGGGAAGAACTGATATCTTGACCATATTGTATCTTTATACATAGTATCCTTTAATAAATTAATAAAGCTTCTTGTAGTTTTTATTATCTTAGTTTTCCTTTTTACTATGACTTTTGCCAATATATCCTCTTTTCCCCTCATTTGCCTTTTTGCACTATAAAACATAATATCTGCCCAGAGCTTATTACCTAAACTAGAGAAATGAGAAATTTGAGGAGAAAATGGAAGTAGAAAGAATAAGAAGGAATGTTGTGGAATAAATAATACGCACTTTGTCACGTACACAAAGCCTTAGCACCTTGCACAATACCTTCCTTGCCAAGGCATTTAATATCATTTAAATAAATAAATGGATGGATAATTTGCAAATATCAGTAGTAGAATCCAGTGTGACATCACTACAGCTTCTTTCTATGTGTGTTTAGATTATTGATAATTCCTTACATATCTAATTCTGTAAGGACACAGTATGCTACTATATGTCCATCAAAAAATACAAATATTCATTCTAGACTAGAATACATCTGTCCTTAAACACTATAATCAAGAGCAAAAATACATTCCACAAGGTACATTTCTCCATGTGCTTCATTCAATTCATGAAACTATCAGTGACGAAATGGATAGTAGCTTGATAACAGCATTACAATGTGATAACTGTGGATAGATTGATTTTTTTTTCACTCAAGAAATTTTTGATAAAATCTCTTAAAATATTGCAATAATTTTCTCATTTTGACTAATTTTTTTCTCTGTAATGTACTAAGAATCCACTCTTTTCTCCTACTAAGTATTAAAGTTGGATCAGCCAGTATAATATTCTTGAAAAAAATCTTAAAGAAAATTTGAAAGAGAAGAAAGTGAAAAATAGAAAAGGACTTTCCAGCACTATTAAATGGTGCAAAACTTTCAGCAGGCACATTTAATAAGTCAATAACAATAACACCATTTTATAATTATATACTGTCATCTATTTTCCAAGGCACTTTCACTGAATGGGTATTACCTGATTGTCATACAAAAAGTTAACTTCTATGAACACTTCCAATGTATCAAGCACTACGTATGTATGCACTTTTATTTTCACACTTACTTTTAACAATACCCCCTAGAATCATTATCCTTATTACAGATGGAGAATCTGAAGATAAGATAAGGCAACTTGTCCAAGGACAGTTGAATCCAGGTTTACCTGTGCCCTCTATTACCAAGCTTTTTAAAAAGAAAGTGCCCTTGGCAAAAAAAAAAAAAAAAAAAAAAAAAGAGTTTGTCACAAGAACACTGACTAATCATCAACAAATGATATATTTAAATTTGTATCTCAACCACCAACCACTGAAAGTTCCTGAATAAATTGGATATCCACTCTGAGACACTCTCCTGATCTTATTACAATAATAACGAACTATTCTTTTAGGTATAGTATTTCAGGAAGAAGTCATGTTCTACAAAAAAAAAGCATTATTGAAATGATATACAGTGCTAAGTTTTTTCAATTCAAATTTTACTCCTATAAGAATTAAATGGAGAAGATAGCTTAAGCTCTGAGGCTCTGCATGGAGACTCATATTATGGGTTTGTTGAAAAAAACATCATTGCACTCAGAACAAAAGATATTTAAAATAGAAGATAAAACAATAAATTTCATGGATGTAGGGGGAGAATACATTAGACACACAACACACCACAGTCCTAAAATGCTAGCCCTGTAACGAATTCAAGCAAAATTTTGTAGAAGTTCAAAGAAGGAAGGGAAATAATGTTTGAGTGTTGTCCTTCAATCTTCAAGCACCCTGCTTAGAATTCCCTTTAATATTGTGCTCCTCAGCTCCAAGTTTACCTAGGAATATCAATTAAAGTCAAGCTCCTCCCTGAAAATAGAGTTGAAGATGAAAGCAGCTGAGGCCTTCCATCCCATGGGTGAAGACTGGGCAATGAAGCCTCAGCTGTTTCACGAAATCCTGCAATCAGGGTTGTTTTAATAATTAATGACACTATTCCAATCTCCATCAAAGGCAGACTAGAAGAAATAAATTTAAAACTGCAAGAGGTATGATTAGGTGCCCAAGTGAAAAGAAAAATCCTGATATTAGTAACTG
Organism: Macroglossus sobrinus; assembly: GCA_004027375.1. Classification (NCBI taxonomy): domain Eukaryota; kingdom Metazoa; phylum Chordata; class Mammalia; order Chiroptera; family Pteropodidae; genus Macroglossus; species Macroglossus sobrinus. The sequence continues at coordinate 30,922 of PVKZ01001372.1, forward strand.
GTAGAAACAGTCACCATTTAGCCAGACTTGCCACCCAAGTAGACATGACTCAAAAAGTCATGTTCTTTTTATCACATAATATTTCTCAAGCTGTAGACTTATAGAACACTGATTTTATAGAACAATAAAAGTTATGATGTTTAGAATAAATATGTTTGAGAAATGCCAAGTTAAACAAAGATTAAACAATTTTCTTTACTATCGATGTTGTCAGAATGTGCTAGTAATATGCATTATGAATCTCCTACAGAAGGTTCTAGTGTCTAATGTATAGCATTTTCCAAACATGTTTTGTCACAAAACTCCTTTATTTCTGGCATAACTAGGATCACCAAGAACTCCCACTGCATGTGACAGAATTTAGGAAAATCTGCACTACCCTTAAATGCTTTGAAGTCTCCTCCAGTAGAGACATTTCATGGTTTCATAGAAAGAGAGACAGTTCAAATACTTCGTGGCAACTCAATTTCCCTTATCTTCAAAATATGTCACCACATTTCTAGTTTGTCTGTGCTGATGAATACCAAATGGCTGACCAATTCCATGTTTACACAACTCTTAACTGTTAGGAAATTCTCCACCCTCTCATATATCTCCTTTCCCTTCTAAGTTATTCCCTGAAGCCAATTCTTGCCACCAAAGAACAGTAAAACAGTCTTTCACTCTAATCCAGTGTGGTCAAAACACATTTCACTTATTCACTATGTAGACTATAGTCAGCCTTCACTGACTGAAGGTTGTAGTCTAACACTACCCAATTTCTGATGCAGTTCAGCATGAAAAATATGAGGTAGGGGAATCCTAGATTAGCGATTCTTCACCCATGTCCCAAGGTTGTAACACAGAGACTCGTCCAGTATTGCAGCATCTCAGACTCTCTGCCCTTTGATATTTCTCACGCCCCCAGTCTTTGTATGCATGGAAAGAAGACTCACAGTCAGTCACCGGAGAGTCAGATAGCAGTGCTCCTCACATGAGTGTTCCCTTAAGGTGCTTTGCGATGCCTAACAGCAGCCTTCAGAAGCGGCGCTGACATAAATGTCAGGCGCACCCTGATGCCCAAAGATCAGGGCTGGTTCTGTTTCAAAACAGACGTGGTCTGCACTATATCAACCCCAACATCACCAGACAAAAGATGACTATAGCCTTTTCTCTGCACCACAAAAACTTTCTCCCTAGTGATAAAGCATTTCTCTATAAGTATAGTCTTACAAAAATAATATATGTTTTTTCTCCCCTCTTTGAGATAAGGTGCGTGAAAAAAGAAAAAAAAAATTATATAATATAGAAATAATTGACATAGATCTTCGAATGTCTGAATCCTGTCAGTATGTAAGTATAATCCTATACTTTTCTATTACAAACTTCCAGTGGGCATTTCTAATCTCCACAGATCCTAGCACAGTGATCTGGATTTAGTAGGCACTCAGAAATAAAGAAATGTATTAATGAATTAGTTTATTTCAATCGTTTGATTAGAAAGAAAAACATAGAAAACTTGTTTTTTAAGAAATAGACTTTCATCAATTTCAAATGAGTCTTCTTGAATAAAATTCAGGAATACTGTATGAAATCCTGTGAGATCATTAGTTCCTTGGAAATAAAAAAATCCTATTTAAGATTTTAAGTTGGGATTTAGTAAAAGTGACTTTGTGCCTTAAATACAGAACCTGCTCAAACTATTTTACCATATTTTTTCTTAGAATTAAAAATTAATGCATGATTATAAATAAGCAAGGAAAAAAACCTAGCTGTGCACATGCTGTATAATTTTAAATATACTTACATGAGAATGTAAGTATATTTCCAATTAATTTTAAATAATATTTCTGACTTTGGTATTCAAGAAATTTTAAGTACAATTTCAAGTGAGATGGTGGCATTTTAGGCTGCCAACTGTCATGGAGATCTGCTAATAAGCCCCTTTCTTCTTCATCTAATAAACATGAGACCTGAAACGCAGAGGGGTACAATAACATGGCCTACGATGGCATAACGTGTTAGTGGAAAACTCAGGACTAGAAATCAAGTTTTCCTGGTTCCCAGATCAATACCCCAAGGTGCCTCTTTCCAGAGTTATCGTCCAGCTTTTCCAGACCTGATAACCTCCACTCTGTTGACCCTGGAGCCTCTCCTGTGGATCAGACAATCAGCCTCATTAAAAACATTGTTGTTTGTTTTGTTTGTTTTTTCTTGAAAACACGTTGTTTCACACCATTTCTCCTTAGGGCTTTTGTTTTAGCATTTTTCTCCCTAGCAAATAGAGATCTTATTTGTGCTGACAATATGCTTCAAGAGCTAAGCAGTCTCTTGGTTGCACTTTAAGCAAGACAGAAAGGAAGATTTGTCTGATAACCACATGTGGATAATCAACAGAGTAGTAGTTTTAGTAGTGAATTAATCCTTCAAGACTCTCACTTGAACTTCCTCAGCTATTCTTTTATTTAAAAAACTTTCACAGGGATAGCTAAATTACTTACAGGACATATTCCTTAGTCTTTCAGCACCATGAAAATTCTCAAATAGGCAATCTTAGTAAAGAAAAATTCCAACTCTACAGAGTTAACCAAATCTGATTTTCTTGCAATGTGGAACAATGAAGTTATGGAGAGAAGGAAAACAAAATAGTTGATCTGGGACCCAGACTCCAGTTATAAGCGTATCCTTAATAACGGTTCACTTGGTGGTGACTTTGATAACATAGTAACTTACAGAGAATGGTAAATTGATGCATCATGGGAACATTAAAGTACCCTTTAGCCAGGCTTTACTTATTTTATTTATATATTTATTTGTTTTATTTACTTTTTTCCACGTAATGTAGCAAATATTTTATTGCAATTGTTTTTGTCAGAATAAAAAGAGCCCTACAACAAGCTAATATCCACTCCTTAATGAAGAAAGGACAATTTTTCTTGAGTTACAGTGTCTCCTGGAATGAAAGAGGTTAGGTCTATTTCTTCAGTGATATTTTTCAGTTTTCCAGGCTAAAGGAATCAACAGATGGAGGGAAAAGAGAAGTGCATGCCAGAAGTCCCTGTATCACAATGGGTCTGCATTTATTGCCTTGGGGTCCTTTCCCATATGGGAAAGGAGAGTGAGCGGGGTTGATGCAGAGGGACGGATCTGCTCCATGTCCAGCACTTAACATCAACTGCTTGGGGCAAGACTCCAGGGGCGAGCAGTGTACGAGCCTCAGAGCTCTTGGGAAAGCTCACTGAAGAAGAATGGGCCCCTTGGGAGGAGAACTCGATCAACTCGACCATCTGAGTTCTGCTTCCTATTTACAACTCCTTTTAGGAGGAGAAATGATTTCCAAGTGGCTGGGCATGTTTAAATTTATTGCTTTATTTGCTGGCTATTGAATTAAGGGGAAATTCACTACATGAATTCCTTAGCAATGCTGAAAGGTCATTTGTCACATCAAATTCTGTCCTTTCTAGCACTCTTTCTCTATAGAATTCCTCTAACAGTTACTTAATAATTCTAGCATTTGGTCTCAGCAGCCTTCTCTGCATGAAACACCTGTTTTGGCAAAGTTCAAAAGGCCTCTGGACTCACTAAAAATGATCTGTTCAAGGGAGTACATTTCTAATAATTTTGAACTTTTTATTTCCATTGTCAACACACCCACATTCAAGCAATTGTGAAATAGTCACATACATTTTAAGTCTCTAGATCTTCAAGGGTTATTTTGAATAACTTCTTCCACAGATCTGCATAATAGGCATTGAGGCAGGAGAATTACTTTTTAATAATATAGTATATCAAACATTATTCACATTACATCTTTCCAAAGAATAATGTTTATTTTAATTACTATCCATGATAATAGTGTTGTGATTATTATCTATATCATGCTACATTAGTTTAAAAATATGGTTCTAAACAAAAGTCAATATTTTAGTTGTACAATAGATTATATGTATTCAGATATATTTCTTAATGTTCATTTAATTTCTAGACACTCCAGTACATATATGATATTCTCATTATTATTAATAATAATATGACTAGTTTGACATTTTACTCAAATCTACTGCCCATGATTTATGGTTATTTATAGATTTTAGCTCATTTTGAGATTATATAGTATTCTATATTATATCTATTCTGTATTATATTAGATATAGGTCCCATGAGGGGGCCACCATGGCATGAGATTCTGACTATGGCTGGACAGGTCACATGGACATTTAGGTAGGGGTTCTCCTCTGGCCCCTGTAAGTACATTAGCACCTTTTGGGAGTCTTTGATCAGATACCATCAGCCCAATAAACTTCAGGTACCAGTATGAGGCCCAAGTATTTGGCAACATCTCAAATGAAAGGCAGCAAAGCACAGTGGAAAGTGGCTTTGTGGTTAGATGGAGTTTAAATCCTGCTCTGACACTTAATCTGTGAAATAACCTTGGGCAGGTTATTTTTCAGTTCTCTGACTTCCAGAGATAAAATTAATCATAAAGAGCTATAGTTTGGTTTAATATGGTTGGCCACATAGAGCAGTGGTTAAAAGCATAGCTTCCTAAGTTCCAGTACTGCACTGCCATTTTCTAGTTGTTCACTTTTGGGTAAGTTAACTTAAATTATTCTACATCTTAATTTCTTCACCTGCAACATGGGGATAATAACTTCTTGTAGGGTTTGAGAAGGATTAAATTTTAAAAATAAATGAAAACCATTTTTCGTGAAACAACACATAATAAACTCTCAATATTAGCTATTTATTTTGATAAAATTTATCTCAAGTTTCTAGCATTAGTATGTGTGCAATACCCTAAGCCCAGTGTCTCTTTCATCCATGCTCCTGTCTATGGCCTCTGTTCTGCGTTCTAATACCATAAGGACACAGTTACAAGAAAGAGAATAACTGCAGAGCTAGTTAAAGAAACTTATAAAATGTCCTAGAAAATATACTCTATTATTTTACCTTGTAGGTCTTATTTTAAACCCTTAAAATTATTTATATCTTTGAAATATCTACTGCTTAAGCCACATATTTTCAAGAAAAAGCATACTTCAATTATCCTCTCTCCTGAAATATCTGTGTTTATTTTTTTACTGAAACAGTTATAGCTGATGTAAACACTTAGCAATCAAGATACTTTGGAAATGTTTTCCTATTTTCATTAAATGGTGTTTATCCCAAAGAGAAATGCTTCATGCCTTCAGCATTACTTTTAGAATGATACATATTTATGACATGATAGTATGCCACTTTTGGAACTTTCCTGCATTTAAGTTTCTAAAAATTGATAGTTACATAAATTTTCCTCAAGCATTTGTGTAATTCTCTCAAGTACATTCTTTGATTATTTTACATATACATTTTCCTTTCATCTTCTAATAGCAGATTTGTTTATCTCCTCATTCAATCAGGATATTTTAGATGAATACTGAAATAACTATTGGCTTTTTAGAAATCATGTAGTCACAGGTGGGTTTGGCTGTAAATGATATACAAATTGCATCAATTTTAAAATGTACTCATTCTTTGTAGCAAATATCATATAGATGGATTTTTTAATTACTTTCAGTACATAGTTTATAAATAAAAGTGGCTTAACTTTGCTATCATCTAAAAAAAGCTTATTGTCAATTTCAAAACTTTGGAAATGAATGTGGAGAACATTATTGTTTACTATTGGTGCACAATTTATGCATATGTTGTTTGTGTATATGTGTGTATACATGTCAATGTATACAAACAGCAGAATATGCTATTTATGCACTTAGGGTACCATCTTTCTCCAACCCAATCATTTTCTTTTTTCATTCTCTCCCTTTTATTTCTGTTACTACTGGTCATAATTTTTGTGCCATCCATTCAATAATTATGATAGGAGATAACAAGAAATTCTTTGTTTTAGTGCTCTGCTTTTCTTCTCTTTACCTCTCCATCCTCCCCTAGCATCCATGCCTATCCTAATACACCCACATATGTCCATGCACACATATGCACACACATACAAACACACACACAACTACCTGATTATACTTCTTCAAGTTCATGCTTACGGTGAGAGTTGCCTTAATCATATTTTAAAACTTAGGTTACTTTCTACTGAGTTTTTACATATGTAAATTATAAACATATAATAAAAGTATATATTAACTTACACATACATATATATCTTTAGGTATAACCACATAAAAATATGTAATCATGAATATTGCTGTGCACAATTTTGTTTTCCTTTCTGTAGTCAAAAAGTGGTTATCCTTCCAGATGTTGATATGGTGCATACAAGAAGCTAAATACTCTTCTCCCAAAGATCGCATAACCTGAAAGCCAAATGAAACTGTTCACAGACACTCCCTTTTTGTGTACAGTATTCTAGGGCATAACTTGGAGCAGGTGGAAATTGGAAATAAGGGACTGGCACACACTCTTTTGGATATTTCTTTATATGTGTAGCTGTAGCCTCCATGGATGTTAGGTTTATACATTTTTCCACACTACATTTAAATTATGTCAAAAGGAGTCAGGGTTAATAAGCATAAGCTGTGAGAAAGTTGGACTTTTTAAAAACTCAAGTCCAAAGACCATTTTATCCAAGCTCCTAACTCACCTTGCACATACTAGACACTCAAAAAATATAGATTAAGTGACTGACTGAATGGATATAATGCAAAGTTTGTTCAAATAAAAATAAAAGTGAGGAGGAATAAATTTATCTTCATTTTCAGGGATGTATCACTATGTATTCTAAAGATAGAGAAAAGAATCTGGTAGCCTAGAATATATGTGCTGTTTCCCAGTCATGCCAAAGGAACATGACAAGTTCTCCATTAGAAGGTCAATAATGATCTCATTACAGAACCCTACAGATAAACTGAGATCAAACAAAGAAGTTGAAGAAACATTACTTAGCCTAAATATAGTCATATTCCTTAATCAATAAATTTGTGTACCACCGAAAACCTTATTCTCTCCATGTGGCCTCCTCAGTCAGTCTATGTAAAAAGCTCCAGACTTAACAGAAAATGTGAGAAAAGCAGATCTTGTAAATAGCAGTCCGGTATTATCAATAGTCTATCAATCATAGTGCAGCTACCTTGTATTAGTGTTTGCTTAGGTAAATTACATACTAAAGTCCAATAAAAACATCTTTCATGTATAGCGTAAACATTCTACACATTTTCTAAATTTAATGTTGGTACTGAAAACAAAACTTGACCACCGCCACCTTTAAAGAAAATGTCATCCAGCAATCTCACCTTCTTCAAAGTCTTGCTGAAAGTGAGTGGCCACTCAACAACAGTCCTACAAAGGATAAATTGACCAGGTTCTTTTTTTGGAAAATAGAAATCCAACTGCCCTTCCTGGTAGCCCCTGATTCAGCATTTGCTTAGACTGGTGCATTCATAACACTCCCTGCAGCCTAATGCATTCCAACTTAGCAATAAAAACATGGCAAGATGGGATACATACCATGTTCCATGCATTTTCTAATGTTTGTTCTAATATTTGTTAACTTGGAATAAAATATAAAATATATCCAATTTTAGCACCCTAGTAAAATGAATAGACATCTGTTCATTTCTAGCTTTTATACTTCTTAGTCGTTTCACTTCTGCTTTTAATTGTAACTGCCACTTTTATGCTGATGGCATAAATCCTGAGACCCTTTTTAATGCCACTTATGGTCCTCCTTCTGACCCTTGACTCATTTTAAATGATGGCTTAATCTCAATTGCTTTTAAATTCACATTTATAGTCAAGAAGTGTTTTCTCAAATAATACAATTTCATTTTTTTAATCTTAATTTTTGTTTCATTTTCCACATTGGCTAACCAAGACCATGGTCCTTTCCTTTCATGTCTCACTCTATCTCATCACAGCTAAAGTTCTCAATCACACCATCCTGTTGTGTATTATGATTTTGCTTTCACATTGCCACCTACTCTACTCAATTAAATAATTTGTAGATACACTCCATTTGCTCTAGCCCAGGCACTCCAGCCAAGATAATTACATCTAGGGCTTCAGGATCTGCCTGTGGTAAAATGTTGAAATTGGGAAAGTTTGTCATTCAGCTTCCTCCCATATGATTTATCAATTCTGTTTCCTTTCTTTTCTCCCTCCTTTCTCTCCTGCCTCTTCCAAATATGTGAAGTAGTCATCTGATTTTAAATAATCCTCCTTCCCCACATTGTTCTTAAAACTAATTGTAAGTTCATTGTCTCTATATGGTTAAAAATTTAGTGAAATTAGCAAAATCTCAATCCTACTATTCCCATTAAACTATTAATAAGTAAGAAGCCTGTCAGTCCTTAAGCACTTAAGTTAGTTTAACTCTGTTGGGGGAAAAAAGTACTTACTGAATGTCATCTGTGTTCAAGGTACCATGGTAGATGCCTGGGGTATAAAGAGGAATAGGACACCAGTCCATGAATTCCCAAAGCGTGGGGTCTAGTGAAAACAACAAAGACAGACATAGAAAATTACAATGTCTTATGATGAGTTCTATGTGTATGGACCATCGGAATAGAGATAATAAGCAACTACTCTGAGCAACTGTCCCTTCATCTATATATTCTTTTTCCTTTATGAAATAACAAATCATTTTTTATGGTTTTTGATTAATAGTAAGTACAATTGCTGAGAAAATACCATATGTTATTTAAGGGTTACTCTAAATATATTACACATATTAACTCATCTAATTCTCATAAATGATCCCAGTAATGATCCATATTTATATCTTCAGGGCATGGAAAGATGGAATTACCTGCTTGAAGTCAGACAGACAGTAAGTGTTAAAGATATAATTTAAATCCAGTCAGCTTTACTTTAGAGCAACACTAAATAAATTACTGTGATGATCAAAACATTCTATGTCTGTGTTGTCAGTACAGCAGTCACTAGCCTTATGTGACTATTGAGCACTTGAAAAGTGACTGATGCTACTGAGAAACTGAATTTGTAATTTTATATAACTTCAATTAATTTCGATAGCCATAGTTCCTTATCTACAGGTATGCTCCTGTCCCCTAGGCTCTACTGCTTTCCAGGGTAAGGTGATCATAAGATGAAAAAGAGGGACCAGTCTAAACAAAGTTATCTGGTGTGACCTTCTATCAGAGATGCTGACTGTTTAATTGGCTACTCTAAAAATATTTTAAGGCCTGAAGGAATAAAAGTTCTCTAGGTGGAATAACTAATATGGACCTGGTTAAAAACTTTTTAAGGGGGAAGATTTAGCTGACTCTGAAGTGCACATAGAACAATGCTTGCACTCTCCAGTATTCGTGCCCATTTTGAATTTATATAAATTTCTTTAATATTACATCTTAAATTAGCTTCTTTGTCTCAAAATATTACATAACATTAGAATTATTATTTTTTCAGGTTTCAGTCCACAAATTCATTCAAGTATTTGCTATCTCCCACATGCCAAACACTGTATGTACTAAAAGGTGAGGAAACCGTCATTCTAGTTATAGCCTAAAAATACAAACCATGAGGAAGCATTTAACTCTTTCCATCTCTCTGTTCCAATCAACAAAATAAGAGTAAATCATGGCTCTCAAATACTTACAGGGCCAAGCAAATAACATAAATGAAATTGAAGCTGAAATATTTCAAATGCTTATTAACCAAAAAAGTGCATTTTTCCCTTCCACAAAGAATTTTGTTCTCTTCTTTTTTTTAAACATCAAGCACTCTCAGATTATATTTTATTTTTCTATTTCTGACAGAGTCAAAAATATTTTCTTTCTTCTTAACTCTTCTACAATAAAATAATAATACAAGCACAATGATCACTGTCAACAGACCATAGACTACCATGTTCCAACCCATCAGGGAATAGCAGGATGGAGCCACACTAGAGAAATCAGCCCCATTTATTATTCACTACAACTGGCGTGGCCCCCATACAGGAATGTAGGCCCAGTGCTACCTAATATTCCAAACTCTCAAGAGAAGCCTAACATATAGATTTTTATTGCAAATACACTCACTTAAAAATTTTGGCAACTAGATCAAAAAATTGTAAGAACTCAGCTAGGGCCATCTCTATGGAGAACAAACAACAAACACTTGGGGCCAGCTGCAGCCTGAGGCTGTCAGTTTGAGACACTGGGACTAGTTGATTTTTAAAGTTTTTTTCTGCTCAAACAGTTCTATGATTTTTATTATGAGCCCCTGAGGTTTGGATCACAGTGGTATGAATCCAATTAAAATCACAGTTACAACTGCCAGAGAGCGGGAAAGTCTCAATGTTACCTGCATTCTGGAAAAAAAAAAAATTGTCCTGAGAGAAGCCATTCATTACATTTAATAAAGTAGCTAGTAAAAAGAAGCTAGGAGGAAGTTCATTAAATTCTAAATTAGGGAATGTGTATGTTTAGGTGCTGCTTATAATTCTCCTAAGAGTTTTGGAATAATAGACCTTTGATACTTGATGTCATTAATAATGATTAAAAATTGCACATGTTTTCTGAAATGGAAAGATAAGTTTGATGTGTTATTGATCAAATTTTTATATGATTGGCACCCACAGAATCAAATGTCAGAGAGAAAGTGCAAATCAGGTCCTTAAAAGCAGTCACTGGGCCATACTACGTTACTAGTCCCATGGGTTCAGAAGACATATGGCTTCCGTTGTGATATGCATCCAGTGAGTCAGCTAAAGGTATTTAAAAGTAATCAATAGTATCTAAAAATAGTTTTAGAGAACATGAATTGACATCTTGGCATGTCATTTATTTGTTGTATATCTTTGGCAAGTTACTTAAACTCTCTGGACTCATTTTTCTTTATCTGCAAAATAGGAATTTTTGTGAGGATTGATAAAAAATATTATATATAAAAGGATAGCATAAAGTAAGTATACTCAGTAAATAATCACTGACATTAAAGAATGTGGGTAACCAATTGGTTCTGTCTAAATGATTCTGGAATACCTAGGACAGGGTTCTCATGAGAATATCCTAACACTCTAGGGGATTTGCATTAGTGGTAGGAAAAGATAAGAGTTAGAGTGTGTGCATAGGAAATTACACATAGTTTAATGCTTATCAGCAGCCATACCATCAAAACCTGAACTAACCCTGGGGTGGGGGAGTGTTAGATATATGAAGATATATCCTCACAATAAAAGAGACGAAGAAAATCTAAAGATACTTTACACATTTTTAAAATACAATCTTTATTAATTGTGCGTAGTTTGTTACATCTCAAATTATTACTAAACTTAGAAAAAAAGTCCATTTTATTTTATTCCATTATCAGGGCAGAAATTAAAGCAGAATTGATACAGCTAAGGGAGAACAGGGCTGAAAACTCATGCTCGCCAAGCTCCAAACGTGCCAAGAATTCAATTTAGTTTATGAAAATGTCAGAGACTGTCTCTGTCATAGCCTCTCTGACTTCGTGAGTCTTTCCATCCACAACTCCATGAAATCATCCCAGGTGGCCAGCTTCTAGGCCATCACAATCCTTTATATAATAGCTAAAACAAGACACACAAGCATTTACCAAGCGTAGAACTGAAGATTGGAGGAAAATTTGGCTGATGGATGCCTGTGACTTTTGGGGGGAGATGATGGAGTCCTTTGGAAATGAGCAATTTAGATAAACAATTTAAAACTTCTGATATTCTGAGTTAGTGTTACTATTTGGGACTTATACAGATTTTTTGATTTGGGGTAAGTAACCTGCCAATACTGCATTTTCTTCTTCTAAAACTTCTATCTAACCTTAGTAATCCTTTCTGCTTAAAAGATAGTATACAGATTGCCTGAGGTATAGACTAACAGCTGTGTTTTATCTGGCAATTTAAACACTTTGATTATAGGTCTTGGCAGTTGAAATGCTAGCCTGCAAATTCTGCCCTGAAATCTTTGAAAATTTATCAATTTGTGTTTAGGGACTTTTCAATGGAAAAATAAAGTTATTCATGTTTTCACTGGCAGTTCCAAATTCCAAATTGTGTCAAGGGTGAAATGTTTCTCTATTTGAAAGGCCAAGGCAGACTTACGTAACCCAGAAGAGGACAACATAATGCTACCCCAGGAATAAATTACAGGGCTTTAAAAATTTGCCATTCTATAACTTTATGCAATAGGAAGTGGTTCTTTCTTACCCCTTAGGAGAACTGAATTTGGTTTTCATAATAAATTGTAAGGCTCAGAGAATTAGAAATGCAAATAGTTATCATAAAGAAGGTTTTGTTTTATATTTCCCACATTTGGGAAGCCGGCTCTCTGAGGAGTTTTGCTCGTGGCACGCTCTATGGGTTTTTCCATGCTGTCACTGCTAATTGTGATCTGTGTACTTTCCTTTCCTTTTGTTAAAGAATTGGGGCTTCAGTCATTGTAAAGCCTGACTGTCACATAGGTTCACAGAATTTATTAACCAGATATTTTTCTGGCCCATATTTCACCAATGTTTTAAGTTATAAAATGGAATGTGAGCTATATTGTATTAAAATCCAGAAAAGTGTAAAGTACACTGTAATTGTTAAGAAGCTGAGAAATATGCAGAAGATTTTCTATTTGCAGTAAGGGTTTATTTTCTTGAGTTTGTATGCAAGTTAGAGTTTCTACAAAGACAACAAGCTGGCTAAACCAGCAATAATGAAGAAACCAACACCAAGTCTTTGGTTGGTTTGGAAATGAGGGATTCAGAAGTTAAATTCTAGATAAGGAATTGAAGAGAGATGAAAATATGAATAAACAAGAGTGGGGGTGTGTATCACACCATTGAGAAAAATATCCTGGCCGAGTGGCTTTTAATTCTAAAGCCCATAGTTTTTCTAGAACATTTGTGCTGCATTCAGTCTGCAACTATTTTCATTTGGGAATCCAGCAACTGATTGATTGCAAACTATAGATATCTACATTAGAATATATGTGCAAGCAATGAGCTGGGGGAGGAATGGTAGTGAGTAAAAAAGCACTATTCATTTTTAAGGGAATTTGGTAAGACAGCTATTCTTGTAGATTCCGTGTGCCAAAAACCTTTTGAAAGCTAATATTTCTAACAGAAACTCTAATACACAACTAAAACCACCACAGCAAAAACATGGGATGTTGTCAGAAAAAGTTTAAGAAGGAAAAAGCACAGGACTTAGAATTCAGTCTCCCGTAAGTTTCTTATATCCATAACAAGATAAAATAGTGAAAATTATGTAACCAAATACATTGTTTTAAGGGTGGAACAAATAAGTTTCTGTAAAGCACATAAAAGACAATACAAACCTTTATTCAAGTGGATGTTATTTGTTGTGATTGGCTTGGCTTTATGGTGAGCACAGGTAGACAAAATATTCTGCACAGAGCCTGAAGATAGAAGAGAACATGGTTGTTTCAGTCCTCTTTAGAAGGCTGTAACACTATTCTATTCATCCTTGCAAGGACTAAAATTTGGTATAAAGGATTAACAGGTATTTACTTTTGGAAAGGTAAATATATTGAACAAACAGAAAGTATTAACATAGCATTGCCTAAAATGATATGCATATCCCATCCACTTTTAATTACAGAGCATATTTTTCCATCTCACAATTTTCTAAAGTTATTCCTCAATTTGGCTCTCTCAGCAAATGAGAAGAAAAAATAAGAAATCAGTAATCTGTAGTATTTTTGTTATCTGTAGGAATTTAGTAATTTGGAGTACACAGGGTTAATCAATTTGCCTTTGAAACTTATCAGAGTTGATGTAAGTCTGCAAATATCTGAAGTTATAAACTACAGAAGGCCTATATTTTTTATTTACATCCAATTTTTTATTTCATCATATATATTTTATCTTCATCCAGTGAGATAAGATCTTATCAGCCACTTCATACTGAGGAAGTAACATTCATTTATTTCAGGGGTCCCCAACCCCTAAGCTGGGGACCTGTACCAGTCTATGGCCTGTTAGAAACCAGGCTGCACAGCAGAAGGTGAGTGGCATGAAGCCAGCTAAGCTTCATCTGTATTTGCAGCCATTCCCCAGAGCTAGCATCACTGCCTCAGCTCCATCTCAGACCATCAGGCATTAGATTCTCATAGGAGCACTGGTCCCTGGTGCCAAAAGAGGTTCGGAACCTCTGATTTATTTCACAAATATTTATTAAACATCTGACATATGCCAAGCAATAATTAGGCATTGAAATATGATATAATATCTAAAACAAGTCCTTGCCCTCACCAAATCATAATGACCCAGCATAGAAGGCAAATAAACAAGAAATAAAATAAAGTAATAAAGAGCTGCTAAATTATAATGACAAAAAAGTTTATAGAAGCATCTAACTTAGTTTCGGTGGGATGGGAAAACGTATAGGAGTCATTTCCACAAATATCTCCCTTCTGGTTATTTGTATGTATCTAAAATTTTTCATGTTTGTTTCCATGATTATGTTCTGTCTGTTCCCAATAGCACAAAAGTTTCAAAGGACAGGGACTGTTTTGTTCATTGCTGTATGTTCAGAGCCTAATAACAAGGCACTCAATAAATATTTGCTGATTAAATGACTAACTTGTAGGATGTGATGCTGGACAGGTAGATAACAGCTTTCTAAGTTATGCTGAGATGTTAGACTTCATTTCCTAACTAGTAAAAAACATGAAATGGTTTTCAGCAGAGGAATGCATGATGTAATGTAGAGCTCCATGGAGGAAATGGATGGGGCAAAAAAGGGGAGACTGATGGTCTTCAGTGAAGGAGCTATGCCCAAGTGTGGGTCAGAGTCGATGGTGGCCTAAAGATTATTTTGGTAATGAGGATGGGGAGAAGTAGACGGATTCAGGAGTCATTTAAGAAGTAGAATCCACAGGCATTAGTGATTGAATGTGATGCAGGAAAGGGATTAGTCAAGAATGATTCCAGGTCTGAATTATTTAATGGTTGGATAATGCTATTATTAAGGTATGAAGCACTGGAGCAAAAAGTTTTCTTAGGGAATATCAAGAACTCAGTTTTGAGCATGTGTACTTTGAGGTACCTTCATGATATCCAAGTAAAAATGCCCAAGAAATACTCAAATAAATAGGTCCAAAGCTAAAAAAGGTGTCTGGACTGGAGATGTAAGTTGAACTACAAGTTCAACACAGAAATTCAGTTGAATCCCAAACTTGTTAGGGAGTTACAATCAGAACAGAATGGTTTTTTTTTTCCATTTTCATGACACTTGGCATGCCACACTTGCTAAGCATTAGCTGATGATGATGACAACTTCCTGCTGTCAGACTAGTCTTCAAATTGAAGTGCAGAACTGCACTGACAGGGGCCTGGCCTCGTGCAGTTTTCAAATTGCTTGGCAGCTGAAGGAGGTGAAAAGCTCATTACTAAGCCATCTGTCCTGAGATTTTGCCCTGATTTCTAGGCCAGAGAAATTTGAATAATTTCAAGAAAATTTAAATAGCACATACAGATTGGTAAATTTATTCACTATTAGTTCTATATCCTAGTTTCTTGGGCACTAACAAAAACATCAGAAAGTTGAGCAAGGTGGCAGTATTAGCAAGTAAATACCCTAGATGTAGCCTTCCTCTCAGTAGAACACATAACTTAACAGAGGACCAGGGTCTTCCCATGAAACATATTACATTTCTGTTACTAATGTTGGTTTTTCTTTCCCTATTTCTATGACCCACTATTAGTCATATATTAAGGCATTCTTGTACAATAAAAATAAAAGATAATAGTAGCAATGAAATTAATATATTAGTCAATTTGAATCTCTTGCTTGTTACAGAGAAGCTTACGTGGATTCATATCTTTCTTCCCCTACTTCCCTCCTCTTAATTTTTCTATTCTTCCTTACTCTCTCTTACCTCCTTCCATTTCTTTCTTTCCTTATATAATCAAAGAGTACAGGATTTTGAGTCAGATAGAACTGGGTTTGAATCAGATCTCTACCTTATTTTAATTAAACATTCTGAATTTGTTTCCTATGTTTAAAATAATAATAATAATAATAATAATATTTAAGTTTAAAATATCATAGTGTTACTATGAGAGTCAGATGAGAAAATATATGTAAAATCTGTTGCATAAATATGGCTCACAGTAGATAGTCCATAAATATAGATTATATTCCCTTTCCATGATCCTTCATTAAGAGGGTTATTGGACCTCCGCCAATGAAACCTGTTAAGCAAGGTTGAATTCAATTCAGTGAGTAGTGGAAAAGAAAACCAGATGATAATGAGTTCAGAAGTGAGTGAAAAATAATGATTTATAGACAGTAAGTGATACAGCCACTCTTTCAAAAAGTGAGAGAGGGTAAAGACATGTAGAATAATGGAGCAATAGTATGAAGGAGAATAAGTCATGGAAAATTTTTTTTGGTGACGGTTGTGTTTTTAAGATAGGAGGTTTGGGCATGCCCATAACAAGGAAAGAAGGGGACTGATGAAGATGAGAAATAAAAAAATGAGAGGGACAAATAACAGAGAAAATACCTAAGGATATAGAATGTAAGAGCAGCACAAATAAATGTTACTGTAGCTATAACAGCAAATTGCCAAATGAACGCAAACTTTCTATAGGAAATATAGGCATGGCCTTTGGAGACCTGAGCCCCTTATGACCCAGGACTTTAATAGACTTATTATCAGCCAGCAGTACCAAGTTCAGGGTTCTGGATTCAATGTTGAGGGTTGAGAAGTATTATAGGAGCTCCTATATGTAGGTGCCTTTCCCTAATGCCCAAAACATTAATTAATCGTTATATATCAAATGGTTAAGTGTTATGTACCTTAATTAAGAGGCTATCTGTGGGAAGTTCAGCTCTCAGTTTGAATATGAGCTTCATCACTTATTTTTTTTTTTGCATAATTTAGGGAAAGTTTTTAAATTTCCCTGAGCATTGTTTAACTCTAAAATAAGAATAATGGCTCTTTCATAATAGAAATGTAGATAATGCACTCTAAATAATTAATAGTGATTAGTATACAGGAAAAGATTTCTATCGTGAAGTGTTAGGGTACTTTAATTTGCCTTGTTTGTTTATTCATGAATAATTTTTTTGTTTCATTTTCATAAAACATTGAGCACATCTAATAAAATGTGCTTGCAGAAATTTAAGCTGATATCACTGTGACTGATGTTATCCTAAGGTGGTCAAATGAAGAGGTTGTCACAAGATTCTGAATGTGGCTCAAGCCAATAGAATGGTGAGAATCCCCCAAAGAAACCCAAGGATTTTTTGTGCAAAAATTACCCATGATATCCAGCCTCATCAAGATAAAAAAGGAACATTTTCATTAAAAGTTTCAAATGCTGAGGACACTATCTTTAAGAACTTTCCCTAAGACTTTGGCATCTATTTACCTATTTTTTTCAGGTTTAAATCAATATGATTCTTTCCCAATGTGATGGCAACTATAATATCAACAAAAGCACAAAATAGAGAAATTCGTAGGTAAAAGAGTGTCTCATTGAACTATTTCATTTATGAACATTATTACTATAATTAAAGTTACTTAAAAAGTATTGTATTTAGCCAGTAGTTTTGACTAGACCAATCCATTAAGAATACATTTTTAATGCAACAAAAGCAGAATGTCTAAGACTTAATTATGAATAGCCCAGTTTTTGTCTTGCCTTTCCTCAACTCTGAGTCTATATTCCACTAGAAACGGCAAATTCTAGCATGTAAGTTCATTCTATTACGTAATTAAATTAAATAATGAAGACCATTTAGAATGACTTAAAGTAGTAGAGCAAAACTAGAGTTTAGAAAGGGCCAAATGGAATGAATCTTTGATACACTAGAGAAGAGCTTCCCAAACTTTCATGTGCCTATTAATCAACTGTGGATTTTGTTAAATGCAGATTCTTATTCAGCAGACCCAGCATGGGATCCGAGGTTTTGCATTTCCAACAAATTTCCAGGTACCAGGGATGTTACTGGTCCCCCACCACACTCTAAGTAGTGAAGAAGATACTACGAATAATTAGTGAGGAGGAACAGTGCTATGTGTCCTATAGCTCAGCATCATAGAAAACATCTGAAAACTCAACCACCAAGTACCTGCCTTTGGAAGTCCCTCATCTTTAACGCAACAGCTCTATGACATATTGATGCTAATAACTGATATCTACAAGCAGAAGGTATAACCCCTGGAAACAATTCTTTACCTAGAAACCTGATGGACAATGTAACAATTAACAATGTGACATCATGTGCCAAAGTAAAAGAACAAAAAACGAGTCTAAGGAATCTAATCAATTCTCTTTATCAGAATTGGGCCATTCCATACACCCAAAACTAATACAGTACTCTACATTAATTATATCTCAATAAATAAAAAATTAGGTCATTCCTTTACATATTCCAATGGAGAGTCTCAAGGTAGATCCTTTGGTAAAACTGTAACAAATCTTTCTATTAAGACTTTTTTTTTTTCAATATGGAGCGGTTCCTCTCCACCTTCTCTAGTGTAAAACAAACAAATTCAGATTCCCATTCAACTTCAGTAGGTTATAATTCCATACTTAGCAATTATTTTAGAAGGAAGCACATGAAAAAAATACTTGAATATATGGAAATCCTAAAGTTGCTATGTCCTAAGTACTTTTAGAATTATTTGCTTTGCTAAACACAACACACACACACACACACACACACACACACACACACACACACACACAAAATTGTAGTGGAAATCAATACTCCGATTTGTCTCTTTTTAAGAGTATTTATTTTTATTAGGGTATTGCTTTTTCTAAACGCAGTCACGCTCCATAGGCAATGAAGGTTAAGTGCATCCAATTGCTTTCAATTGTGGTCAGAGGTAGTACACATTCTCTAACGACCTCAGAAAGGATGGTCAAAGGTATACTGTGCATGAAGATAGTTACACAGCAGTGAGCTATCACATATATTTAAGCGTTTTATCTTTAACAGACAATGAGAATGTCAGAAGCTTCATTTCCTTGCTAGATAATAAGCATCCTTCCCTAAGCTTGGATGAGTACATAGCACATCATTTCAATTGTTGCATGAGTGATGGCTGTAAGGATAGCAGCTGACACCTTCACTAACCATTATTCTTGGAAACAAGGCAATCTGTAAACTCTGAGAGGAAGATTTTGCTAGTTGGGTGTTTATATCTCTATTTGCCACCTGGGGAGAATAATAGCTTTATTTCAGAACAAGTTGTATAAGTAGAGATATATCCTAAATTTTACAACGGAATAGCAGATGCTTTTTTTCTCTCCAATCATTTAAATTTTCTTTTCTGAGCATTTTAATATAAAATGACTCTTGAAAGGGTTTTACAAATTTATCTTCTTAAATTGTACCCATCCTCTGGGCTAAAGAGTTGCTGCAATTGTTTCTGAAATGTGAACCCTGATTTATATTTCACTGGGATTTTCAAAAAGGGTTGCATGCAGCACAATGGGACCTGTGTCCACTTGTCTTCATTCCCCTGATAAGTAGGAAATTATCCTGGAGAAAGGCAAGCACAGGCTGTCACTGAGAAGCTGGGGTTTGTATTCTCTGTGAGAGCCATTCATCCTGTCACTAATATGATGCCTTACTTAAACTACCAAGACAAAAATAGATCTTCACTTGAGCTAGAAAAGCAGTGGGATGGAGAAGTACAGGACTACAAGCTTAAATATTTCAGCTCTGTGAAAATGACTCCCTGAATATAGGTAACCTTGGTTAGGTTAGTTCACGTAAGCTGCAAAGACTGTCTATCAAGTGAGCAACCACTTTTTAATTAAAATAATGAAGAACATAGACAAAGAAAATTTAGCAAATTAACTTGAAGCTGATAAATTATGTTGAATCATCACTGATGACATTTGGATAGGAAACAAAATATTGAATTAAAAGCACATTTGCCTTTTTTAATAATTGGTAAATTTAGAAACAAATAATCAATTTCAATTAATAAAATTTGGGGGGCAGGTGGGTGCTCTTCCTGGTGCTGTAGCACCAACTAATTTGTCCTACTGCTCGTAGGTCTGAGATCTGACTGGAATAAGTTTTACTTTCCCTAGAGTTTAAATTTCAACTCTTTTGTTTTAATAAAATTGAAGTATCTCTGTATGTGATTCTTGTTATAGCCATTTATTTTATAGTTATAATGCCACTAACAATTACCATTTATTAAGCATGTATTAAATAATGAATACTCTAAGTAGAGTATCTAATTAAATCTACTCAAAAACCCTATGACATAGCTATTATTAGTCCCAAAATAGAGATAAGGAAATTGAAGCCTTGAAATCTTCATTACTCAATTTAATTTTTTGAGGAATTTCCATATTGTTTTCCTACATTCTCACCACCAATGCATAAGGGTTGCCTTTCCCCACATCCTTGTCAACACTTATTATCTCTTATCCTTTTGATAATAGCCATTCTAACAGATGTGAGGTGCTATCTCATTTTGGTTTTGATTTGTATTTCCCTGATGATTAGTGATGTTGAGCACTCTTTCATGTGTCTGTTGCCATCTGTATGTTTTCTTTAGAAAAATGTCTACTCACATCCTCTGCTCATTTTTAATCAGATTGCTTGTTTGTTTTGCTATTGAGTAGTACAGAGTCTTTTTATATTTTGGATATTAACCCCTTAGCAGATATATGATTGTGCAAATGTATGATTGCAAATATTCACTAGGTTTTTATTTTGTTGATGATTTCCATTGCTGTGTAGGAGAGTTATTCTTTCTGTCTAATAATATTTGATTAAAAGAGTTTGTAAAATGTTTGGCGATAATTATATCACTTTCTATGCTTGGCAAATTTTAGCCAGCTCATGGTCATAATAAAAATCTCTCATTTTGATAAGTTATTGCAATGAGAAACTTGTTTGTTTTCTGAGAAGAATATATTGAAGTAGTCTGGGGAAAATTGGTATAATTGTGGAGGAAGGTTAAAATGTTTGATCCCTGAAGTAAATAAAAAAGCAGCAACATATTTTCACTGGAATCTGAAGGTTCGATAATACATAGATTTTAAGGAGTTCTATTTACTATCTGTTGGGTCAAAAGGAAAACAAATTTAAGTTAGATAGTTGTTTTATTTAATTAATTAGATTTCATCTCTCGAATTATTTTATAGCCTAGTAGTTAAAAAAACAATGTACGACATAGTTGCATCTGGATACATTCCAAGTATTACATAATTAGAAATGGAAAGTAATTGTTTTATAATGCTTTCCACAATACCAATCATTCATGCAAGATAAAATAGCAGGTATGAAACCCTGTAGAGTTGTTTCAAATTTTCCATCAACTCACACTTTTGAGCATTACTGATCTCGTGTTTTTCTCCAATGCTGAGATTTTAGACCCAAGCTTAGCCATGTCTTATTGCAGTTGTTCATTTGTTCCCTGAGCCTGTTGCAGCATGACTTGACTATTGTTTAAATGCATTTGTAACTCCAATAACTGAGGGCAAAAAAAGAGGGATGGGGGTGGGGGAAATGAGGCTATGTTAGACAAGAATTCTGTTTTATAATAAAAGAAGCCATTGAATGCCAAAGCTGATTACAAAACAAACCCCATCAAGATCTAAAAATTCCACCAGAGAATGAAGCATGATGAGAATTTTTCAAGTCAGTTCTAATTTCTTTTCTGTCTGCAAAAATTCATTGTTAAAAAGCAATATATAAACTCATTTTAAAAAATCTGGCAAGACTTAAAAATAGTAGCTTAATCTGCTACATTTTATGACATTTTATAGCCAATTTATGTTTTAAATAAGTTTGTTCATTTAAAAATTATAATAGATTAGCTGATACATTTTCTTTTTATAAACTAGATTTTTTTCTCATGAAGTACATCTTTAGACTTTTTTTAAATCTCAGTTTCTTTTTAAAATAATTCTATAAATATTCATAATATATAATTTGGGATTACACATTTATTATAAAGACCTTAGCCAACAATGCACCATGAATAATAATGATAACATACTTTGCTGATTCTACTTCTTTAGGATTTTAATGAAAAGTAAGCACATAGCACTAAGAAGGTGGCACATAAATGATTTGTGAGTAACAACATGGCAAAGTAAATTAAAACTGTAAAAAATGGTTTCATTGTCCAAATATTTGAGTTTCCTTCAATTCTGAGAGGCAAAGTAAATTGTTAAAAAAGGGTACAGTGAAATTCCTTGGATAATGTATCCAGATATGTTTTCTCAGTTGTAAATTGGCAATGTCATCAATTAACTAACTTTATTGCATAAAGAAATAAAACACTAATTGTACTATCTAAACCTAATTATAATTTGTTGGGGGCATTAACTTAAGCATTTTCTGGAAATTTGTAATATATACAGCCTCAGTATGATAATGCTGTAGATAATGCTGATTAATATTAAATTTCTATAAATCTCTGAAACATTTTCCTTTAAAAATTAGTGTATATGTATATATGCAAGATACATATATACTGTATATCTATCTATATATTCTCCTCCACCCCATTCCACCCATGCTCTAGGTGTGATACCTAGCAATCTAGCCTCTAGCCAACGTACTGTACTATACATGTAACCCTGGCTAAAGAGCATTAATGAACCATATTGCAAAAGGCCCCCTGCCAAAAAGTACTCTACCTGATTTTCCTATGTCAAGTGTATTCTAAAACATGTGTTGTTTGCCCTGGTAGGGCTGTTCTTTCTACTATTTATTTTGTGTTATCGTGAACAATTTTAACCATTAATGTATGACAAAAAGTCAAAAAGTATGTAAGTGATATTTATACCCCACCAAAAAAGGTGGTGAGGTGGGTAACAGACCACAAGTTCTCTTCAAGAAAATGACAGGAATCAAAGTAAAGCTCAAGAAGCACTTATTAATTTTTAAAGATCCTTTAACCTTCATAAGGATAATAAACATTACTGAAGCTGGAGGATTGACCGGCAGAGATTGTCCATGTTGACTGTCTGGAGAGCTTCTTCTTGGGGCTGTCCTCCAAAGAACTCACACAGAAATGATCCTGCTGTTTCTGGAACTTCATGCCCTGAATTAAACCTGATGTGCTATATCCAAAAGTTTTTTTGAAAGATGATCTCTTTTGGAAAGTAATTTAAAAGATATGGCTTTTTGATGGGACAAAAGATGTTCAAGGGACTGGCTGAATCACATGAGGCACATTATAGACTAAAGAAACGAACCAATATGGTGAAAGAGTTAAAAGCATGAAAGTATGTCAAGAAAATAAATAATAAGCTGATCTAAATTTAAAGCTCATATCTAACCTAGCACACACAATACAGAATGGAAGACACTCTTTCTAGGATGTGAGAGGCTTAGAACATCAGGAGACAATGGGTAAATCAGTCCATAATGGTTAATCTTATTCAACCAACAGGGCCTGGTTAGTGAATAAATCTACAAATAGCCCATATCACCCAAGTAAAATTAGCCTTTAACCAGAAAATGAAGGCAAGTCTTGTCTTCCAGATAGAAGACAAAATGTTACAAAAATTGTACCAGCAGGAAAATTTCACAGCAAGTATACACCTTACCACTTTTGATATCAAATGAAGATAATTCTAAGATATCATAGTTAAGTATATATATATATTATATATACTTAATTATATTATATAATATATATAATATATATACTTATATTATATATATATACTTATATTATATATATAATATATTTATATATAATATATATATATTATATAATATATAATATATATATATATATACTTATATATATATATGAAGAGAAGAGGCTTTCTTGTAGCTATTTACTCAGGGGAAAATTTTATGAGAAACCATAAAGGGTCTTTATTTATGTCATTTTTTAACCTTTATACATCTTATTTTAGGCCCACTTTATACAAAATGGGTCTATGGCAGCTGGGATTAAGATGGGGCAGAGATGGAGAGAAGTGTAGAGATGCATCCTGCTGATGGAGTGGGTATGGAGATGCAAGGAAAAAGTAAGAATCAACAATGACTCCAAGGTTTCCACCTTGAGCATTTGGGTGGTCAGTGGTGGTATGCACTGCCATGAATAAAACTAGAGACTGAGAAACAGATTAGTGGGGAAGGATAGGGTGACAGAAATCAAGAATTCCATTTAATGCTCTTTTAATGGGTTGACCCTGTAGATTGCGGCCTCAGAAGTGACAATAAGCAGAAATTTACCTACAAAACCCTTGTCACTGATCCTATTTGAGCCATGAAACATCTGCTTTCTAAAATGAGATTTCAAAACTAAATACTATAATTATTTCTCTCAATTTGGTATACTAGTAACCATTTGGGAACTATAATGAGTCTCACTTAATGCACATCACATTTTGAGCTTTTCAGTCGAAAGTAATGAATATGTGTGGAAGGCTTATTAATTTAATATCCAGGAATGTGTTGTTGCACACAGCAGTGCTAAAATAAGAGTAGAGGTCTAAAAATAGTAGCACAGTTTCCTCCTCGTAAAATGCTTTCTCTAACAGATGAAGAAGTTGCATTGCTCCTGTTCATGAATCCTGGCCTACTTCAAGGGTCTGTAAGCACCAAAATAAGTAATTTGACAAAGCTTACAACTTGGAAAGGTATCAATGCCTTATTTAAAATAAAGTTCATTATATTTAGGGATGACTTTCTCTCTATTTTCCTTGGATTTCTGTGTTATTAGAGTTGAGTAGATTCCCAGAGTTTACACATGGATTTACTTAAAATCCTGAACTAGAATACACATTATTAATTGTAAAAAATCATTCATAGAAAGCTAAACATGGATTTTTGTGCCATGTAGGTTATTTCATTGCATTGATATTGCATTATTTTATATAAAGAAACAGTTATTGCCCAAATTTCATTGTCCCGTAAAGTATTAATCAGTCAAAATTTAGAGATCTAAAGTAGTAGTTCATAGTTGATATCTCTTTAGAGAATGAGACTTCCCAGTCAGATCAATTTAATAAATATTAAGAGAATGTGTACCATGTGTCAGAAACTGTGCTAGGGGCCGAGGACACAAAGTTAATGTTTCATCGTGTTTTTATAAACTGCCTCAAACGCCTGCTTGTATTTTTTTAATAGTAGCTAATATTTATTGAACACTTAATGTGTTTCATTAAGTATTTTTAAGTAGTTTTAAGAATAACTCAGAGCCAGTTATTTTTTATACAAATGTTCTCACATACAAGAAATAGAATAACCAACACATCCCAGTTTGCCTGGGACTGCCTCAGTTATTTTTTTTAATTGAAGCGAAATTCATATGGCATAAAATTTACCATTTTAAAGTTTATAATTCAGTGACATTTAATATATTCACAATGTTGTTCAATCACACACAACCTCTCTTTAGTTCCAAAACATTTCCATCATCCAAAATAAATTCCCTAATACATTAGGTAGTCACTATTCCTGCCTCCCCCACCTGCCATCAACCACCAATCTGCCTTCTGTTCCAATGTGTTTACCTATTCTTGATAAGTCACATAAATAGAATCATACCATTGTAACATTTTATGTCTGTCTTTTTTGACTTAGCATAAAGTTTTTGAGACTCATCAACACTGTGGCATTATCAATACTGCATTCCTTAATATGGCTGAATAATATTCCATTATACATATACTCTACATTTGTTTATTCATTGTCAGTGGATGGACATTTGAAGTGTTTCCACCTTTTAACTATTGTGAATAGTGTTTCTATGAAAATTCATGTATTTTCAAGTATTTAAGTACCTGTGTTCAATTATCTGAGGTATTTACCCAGGAGTGGAATTGCTGAATCATTTGGATAATTCTGTTTAACTTTTTGAGGAACTACCAACTGTTTTTCCACAATGGCAGCACCATTTTACATTAGCAATGTAAAAGAGTTCCAGTTTCTCTACATCCTTGTAAACACTTACTGTTCCCCATTTTTGTGGCTTTTTAATTATAGCCATCCTATTGGTTGTGAAGTGGTATCTCTTTATGGTTTTGCTTTTCATTTCCCTAATGCCTAATGATGTTGAGCATCTCTTTAGGTGCTTATTGGTCATTTGTCTATCTTCTTTGGAGAAATAGCTATTCAAGTGCTTTATACATATTTTAATTGGGTTGTCTTTTTATTGTTGAATTGTAAAAATTTTTGTATATTCTGAATATTAGACCTTTATCTGAATAAGATTCGCAAATATTTTCTCTCATTGTGTAAGTTGTCTCACCACTTTCTTGATAATGTCCTTTAATAAACAAAAGTTTTAAATTTTGGTGCAACAAATGTATCTATTTTCTCTTTTGCTGATTTTGATATCATATCTAAGAAGACATTGCCAAATCCAATGTCAAAAAGATTTAGGCCTATATTCTAAAAGTTTTATAGTTCTAACTCTGACATATTTGGTAGTTTTTCCATTTTGCATCTTTTTATACAGTGTGAGGTAGGGGTACAACTTAATCTTTTGCTTGTGTATATTCCTTTGTCCCAGAACTATTCCTTGAAGAGACTATTCTTTCCCTACGGAATTGTCTTATCAAAAATCAATTGGCATAGATATATGGGTTTATTTCTAGACTCTCAATTCTACTCCATTGTTCTATATGTCTATCCTATGCCAACTCAAAACTCAAATTCTCACTTTTTAAAGTGAAGGTGTGTAAAAGCAGAGAGAGGTTCATGTCAAAAATACATAAAGATTTACAAAAACATAGTTTCTACCATTAAAGGGCTCAAAAATCTAAATCAAGGATGCATAATCTCTTAAAGCCATACAAAATATTTTTGTGAATAACAAATCACATTTATCTAGAGAGAATTATCTGTCATTTTTCTTATATTCCCCAAAGTGTATATATGACACAAACAAAAAAATAAGAACTTATTAAGAGAAGAGTTGTTCTCAATTCTAGGTATATATTAGAATCTCCTGGGAAGCTTTTAAAAACTAATGATTCTAAGAACTCATATCTAAAGGTTCTGATTCAAATGGATGGGAGTGAGGCCCATGTATTTCCATTTTTTTAAGCTTCTAAGTTATTCTAATTTGTTACCAGTGTGGAGGACCCCTGATCTAAAAGGAGAGTCATCATTGTCATATAGTGATATAATCTATTACATATTATATAAATAATTGCAATGTAGTGTGATAAATGCCAAATACAGAAATTTATAATAAGCGATTTCTTTTCTCCAAAATCTTACAAGTTATGTGCTGGATATTTCTGATATAGTATAATTAATGACTAAGAGAAAATTTAAGAGAACTTATAACCCAAATCTCTGTATTTTCTTCTTATTGGCTCTATCTATTTGTTTATGAAAGCTGCCTCAAAATATCTTGCTGTAAGTCAAGTTTGACTGCAACCATATGAGAAACCATGATCCGGGGCCACCAACTAAGCCACTCCAGAGTTCCTAACCCTCAGAAATTGGGTGAGATAATAGATGGATATCGTTACTAGTGACAAACTGACAAAGTTCAGGGGTTATAAATTATGCAGTAATAGATAACAACACAAATGGTAAAAAAATATTCAAACACTTTATCAAAAATAAGCAACCTCACCATGGGTGTTTCCATGTGTACAAGAAAGACAGTTGTTGGCCTTGGGGTCAGGAACCGAGTTCTAGTTAAGCCTCATCACTTGTTCTGTGAAATGAGACTATGTTACTTGTTTCCTTAGCTGGAATTGCATCACATGTCTATACCTAAACCAACTATGATTCATCCCTTTTGGCTCAGGCTGGGGCCTTCCATAAAGTGCATGACTAGATAGAAGAAAGTGGATATATACACAATAGTAGGGTCTATTTGGAGACAAGTTAAATGTCTTTTGAGTAATTAACAGAAATCATTTCCTACTATCACATACTAACACAAATGACCTTTAAACAGGTAGCCTATCCAAGCCTCCCAGAACAGAAACAACTGCAGACTTGAGTTCTTACAATGGGACAAGTAAAAAGAAGAAACAAACAAGTTTTAAAAAGTTACATACCAAAGAAGGTATGGACAGATCACATTGATGTAGCCTCCAAAAGTATTGTGTTTGTCATACAAAATTTAGACTAGAAGACTTGGCCATTTTTATTGTAACTATCTATGGCAACAGCAAGGATAAACCATAATATAAATGTGGTATGTACTGCAGAAAATTAATAAAAATTAATAAAAATATCTTACATTCTATAAAAAAAATATTTTTCAGAAGTCAAAAAGTTGTCTGCTTAGGACAACTAGGAGTAACATAGAGGCTGAACTGATATTTTTTTTGTTCTTATTCAGTGGGTAACATGGTAAGAATAGAGAATGATTTCTTTATTCTAAGATAGACACAAGAAAAAGATAGAGTGATAAATTTTCACTTTCTTCAGCATATAAACAAATAATGAAATAGCCAGATAGAAATTTCCTATAGATAGAACTAAAAAAATATAGAAGAGTTTTATCAAGCATAAAATCAATTTCTACAATGCCAAAGTTTGCTGAGTAAGTACTTGGGGCTCATATTTTTTAAACAGCATTTTTTTCTATACCCAAAATAATTTTTCATCTATCTTTTTTCCAAAGCTAGATTTTACTGTCTCTTTGTAATATGGATTAAAACAACAATAATAATAGTACTTCATGGACTTTATATTATATAGTAGAAGAGAGTTCATCTATACAGTTTTATTTTATAATTTCTTTTAGGTATTTAGCGGCTCCTCAAAGGCAATGTACTACATAACCTTTTATAGTAGCTTCTCCACTGAATCTTGTCTTGGATATTCAAATTAGTGTTCCCACTAATTGTGTGGTGAAGAGTTGTGGGTAATACAAGAGTAGTTGAGACTCTTGCAAGTATCAGAGTATCACAATACTAGGTTCTTGAAGTTTGTAATTCTAAGTTCTAAATATATTTTCTTGCTAGGCAAATTAAATGATGTGCTTAGGTTAGCTTCTGGCAAACTGTTCATTAACCTTAAATCTTTATCCCATTAACCTTATATCTTCGGTTGCTGTGGGGTTTAAATGAGTTAATATGTGTAAAGCACTAGAATAATTCAAGGCATAAATATTAACCATATTTCTGAGAAAAAAGTAAACATGTATGCATTATTTCCTCATGTATAACTTTTTTGTGAAAAAGTTGTGTGGTTTTTTTTGTTTTTTGTTTGTTTGTTTGTTTTTTAAGAATTGGCTACTGTGGTTTAAAAACCACAGGGACAGTTCATTTACCTGGATGTGAGAAGTTCATGGATTAATTGGGTTCTGATCCTTGCATATGTGAACCTCTGGTTTACAGTCTAACTTATTAGGACAATGACTCTAAATCACTGCCATCCAACTTCCCTCGATGCTTCTAAGAAATGACTTAGTTTTTTGTGTCCAGCTCATGGGCAACAGATGTTGAAGTGAAAAAAAATACAACAATTTCTCCTAATTAGTACCTTGTGAGTAAACTGAACAAGAAGACTGAACCATCCTAGAAACTAAATTACCCTCTCATTTGTGGGTGAACCATCCAGCTCAGTGGGATAAATCAGTAGTGAGCAGAGATAACTCCTCTGTGCCTCTTCTGTAAATAAATGGGGCCGTTACAATTCCAGGCTATAAATCTGGCCATTTTTAAGAGTACTTAAATCATTCTTCATGTTTTAAAAATTGATAGTTTTTTCTTTCTTTTTCCTCTTCCCTTTCATAAACACAAAGTGAGGTGACTATACTTTTTCACACTATAACTGACTCAGCAATTCCACAATTTTTTGTGAGCTCCTACAAAGAGCAGCATAAAATTATTACCAAAGCAAGAGCTAATGAGGTAAGCTCTGGGGTAAAGAAGAAAGGGGAAAGCGGGGGGAACCTTGTTTTATCTCAAGAAATTCCCAGTCAAAATCAAATGAAATTAATGATATTTTTTATTGTTCTAACATAAAATCTAATATTTGTTTGAGAATGTTTTTTCCTGACTTAACATTTAGCATCCCTCCCTGGATAAAATATTAATATCATGAGAACAAGCTCCAGCATCTCAATTACTTCCTTTGAATACTATAATTTTTATACGATTCAGTTCCATTTCAATTCGAAGCCCTGGAGCCTAAAATAAATGCATCATTATCACCAAATTGCAACATTTTCTCTCTTTATAAAGATGAATTTATTCTTGAATTAAATTTATTTCAGTCCAACTTGAAATACAGAGCCACTATCAAAATCTGAGAATGAAAAGAAAACTTAAGGATTGCCCCGGTCTAAGCCAAACCACTTTTAGAAATCCATCAAGTAGTGGGGTTTCAAACCTAGTCTTGGATTTCTCCAAGGAAAGAAACTGTATAACATCTCCCAATAACTTTTCCTGCATCTTTGACTATACAGGGTGTGACTATACAACAATGAAACATCTTTCCATAAACCACTCTTGAAAATCTTTTATTTTATAGTCATATTTCACAATGGGAATTTCTCAGGTCATTAGACTAAAAATTTCTTTGCATAATTTTAACAAGTTGATAGGAGGAAATTTTTAATGAGTTCACTTTCTTTTATTTAGGCTCTTTTTTATTTTCTCTTCCCCTTAGTGCATTTTTAGTAAATGATGTAATCTTTACTAAAAATTCTTTATTTTGAGGTAAGGAATTTATCATCAAACAGCCTTTATGATGATCATCACAGATAACATTGCTGTCTATGATATCCTATATAAGAACTATATTCACTCTGATGTAAAAACAAAACAAAATAAAATAGCATACACAAACACTCAAAAGTGATTGGTCTAAAGTCACAGATAACTGAAATATTTTTTAAGAATTAAATACAAATGTAAGTTTATGAAAGTTTATCAATTTTTATAGCTTATGAGATTAACTTTCCTTTTTCAAAAGAGCTCATAAATGTTTTTGTTTCACAAATAATGTTTATCTTCTGAGTTTCTTACGTATGGTCCTAAAGAGCAATGTGGTTTTGTTTAGTAGGTATTTATTAATACCCAATATCTACCAGACACTGTTCAAGGATGGGGATACAAAGATGAATAAAATCAGGTTTATATCTGGAGTATTGCAGTCTTGCAGGAACCATGAACACCTAATACATCTTTTCTGTACAACTAACAAGTGCTGTGAAGAAACTATCTACTGGGGTATGGGAGGCCAGTAGAAATGTGAAGACAAGTAGGAATTCCTGGAAGAGTTGCTATAATTAACAAAATTCCTAATTCCATTTTTAAGGAAATAGTATGTATAGAGAATTTTTTTAAAATACTCTTTATGGCAGAGAATCTGGGAGGGCATGTATTTGAGGATGGGAATGGGAAGGAGGCAAATTATTAATTAGCTGTGTTACTGACAAAAAGGAAAAAAATTTCCTGTTTAAAGTGCTTAAGCAGAATTGGTGAACATTCACAGGTTTGCTTCTAAGATTCTGGCACCAATTTCAATTCTGACACCAATTCCAATGTACAGACTTTTTCCCATACCAAGCAATTCTCAGACACTAGCTGGGTGTCCTTCAATTTAATTTAACTCAATTCCGACACTATCTGCCTGGAGATAGCAACAGATTCCACAGTCCCATAAGTCACCCCCACATATACACTTTAGATGCCAATTGAAAGTCCTGGTTATCACCTATGCTTCTGACCAACTGGCTATAGATCAGAAGTTCCCACAAAACTCTCCTCAGGTTAAATAAATTTACTATAGCAACTCACAGAACTCAGAGGAACATTTACTTAGACTTACCAGTTTATTACAATAGGCTATCACAAGAATAGC
The DNA here is from genome assembly GCA_004027375.1 of Macroglossus sobrinus. NCBI lineage: Eukaryota > Metazoa > Chordata > Mammalia > Chiroptera > Pteropodidae > Macroglossus > Macroglossus sobrinus. The sequence continues at coordinate 62,567 of PVKZ01001372.1, forward strand.
CAGATGGAAGAGATGCATAGGGAAATATATGTGGCAAGGATTACAGAGCCTCCATGCTCTCTCTCGGTACACCACTTTCCCCAAATCTCCAAGTGTTCACCAATATGAACGTTCTCCAAACTCTGTCCTTTCAAATTTTTATGGAGGCCTCATTATTTAGGCATGATTAAGTAAATCAGTGGCTAAATACTGATTGTTTTGACCTCCAGTCCTTCACCCTCCCCTAAGGTCAGGAAGAAGGGACTGAAAGTTCCAAACTTCTAATCACATAGTTGGTTTCCTTGGCAACCAGCCCCAGCCTTAGGTGCTTTCCAAAAATCACCTTACTAACATAAACTCAGGTGTAGTTAAAAGGGGTTTATTATGAATATCGCTCTTTTTGCTTAAGAAATTCCAAGGGTTTTAGGTACTGTGCACCAGAAGTGAGGACAAAGACCAAATACATATTTCTTATAAATCACAGTATCATAGTCCACCCCTGGTCTTAGAACACATATCCAGAATAACTTAATAGCAAAACAATAATAAAGGTCAAAAGATAGTGGTACATTACTAGAATCTCATTCCATCATTATTAACTATCCAGTTCATCATCATCACCTCATATAAAATTATTTTCCAGGACAGGCCACTCATATCTGCAGATTCCATTCAATCTTGTCAGATTCTAAAAGCAAGAGTGGTGTCAGCAATATATGGGTTCAGCCTTTCAGACATCTCATATAAATGAGCCATTTATACCCATTTATTTCTCTGAGCCTCTTTCAAGGTATTAATGTAGTATTGGATCTCCTGCTCATATTGGATAACCCACTTGTTCATTCTTTTTTACCCATAGCTATTATTTTTCCTTCTCGCCATTTATACCCAAACTTTTCCACCTTTGGAAGAGACATTAGGTTTGACCACTGTGCTGGTCTAGATTTCTGGTAGCAGTAAGGTTTAGCAGTACCCCACATTCAGTCCACTCCTGTTCAGATAAGGTTATATAAATACAGAACTGATGGGCTATCTTTACAACCAGCAATACAGTTTCATTCACTCTTAATCTCAATTTTGCCAGATAAGGAAAAGGCACATCCTACCCTACCAGGCCCTTAGGAATTCTGATAAAAATGTTAAAAACATAGTTACTAGTTACAGTTTCTTGTTTAGAAATCATCCTTGTTTCTAGCCCTTGTAGTTCCAGCCATGGTCCCATGATCACTATACCAACTCTACTTTTGATTTCAAATTTTCTGTTTTTCACAAACCAGCTGTGCTTTATTATGGTTTGGACAGCTTGAAACACAAAATATTTTTGAAGCCACACCTCTGGAGAAGAGAGCTCTGGAGGGCATCTCTGGATCTATTTTTAATACAAGGATCCCAGATGAGTGTTTCATAGTCAACTTTCCTCTTCCCCCTAGGTGGACCAGTATTTGGGAATCATCTTAAATGACACATTTAAGAATAACTGAGGTCTCTGGCTTTTGTGTTTGGAGCCATGTTCCTGAGATTTTGACATCCACCTAATGTAAAAAACCCTGGTCAAGACAAAAAGTGACTGACAAGTTTGCTCTCTTTAAGTGCAAACCACATGTATAAAAACTGGAGTTTCTAGACAAAGCAATACCAATAAAGTATTCCCCTTGTTGTTGCAAGTTTTAAAACACAGCAGATATTGTAAGCATCCATCCTTATGCCTTGATTTTTCCATGTGCTTAAGCCCCCTCCAACAGCCAAGATTTGCATCGCTGGCCTGAGTATGTTTCCCAGAATATCTACCCATATACCAAACAAAATAGAAGGGAATGAGCAATCTCAGAAGCAGCACTCAACAAAGACTGTTCAGAATTTGCATAAAATGTCCCAGCTCCCTTGTCTCTCCAGCAAGGAAATTCTAAAGCTCTAGTCACTCACTGTGGTAGCTGGCCTAATAAAGCACCTTTTATTACTGCCTTTTCTTCTCTATCATTTTTAGTTTCCCTGTTAGTATTCCCTACACCACCCAATTGCACTCAAATACTTATCTCAGGGTCTGCTTCCACAGGACCAAATCAGGAGAACATAACTCATTAAGTACAATGGCATCTTCAAGTTCATTAGTATTTTATAAATATCCAAAAAATAAAATTTAAATTGCAAAGATAATAAATAAACTAGATAGGTCAATTAACAATTATGTTTTATAAGACATATTAGAAGACATGGTTTTAATTGCTTAATTTTGGTCCCAGAAGCACAATATATGGTTTGCACACCTTGAAGGAAAACCACAGTTAGGGCTGTTACCAAGAAAGGTCAGTCATCATTCTAGGTACAAGGACAGAGAATGGTACAGATGGAGAAGGAAGTGTCATGTGGACACCTAAAGAAAGTTGCTGGTTTTTTGTAAGTATGTAAATATAATCATGCATACTGAAAAATCCTGGGAACTACAAACTCACTGCTTCTCCAGCTGACTCTGATCAGAGCAATAAAATTAATAAATTATGATTTATTGATGGCCTGAAGGTTGACTGAACAAGCTCATGAGAGCCTTGGAGTTGACCGTTAATTTCAGGAATTTTAAAAGACAGATAACTTTGTGTTGTAGTTTCAAATAGGCCACAGTGAGACTATTTACACCACAGAAATGGGCAAACACTATAAACCAGACTTCCTCTTTCCCCCAAGAGTCAGTAGTAAAACATTTACAAGCATACCACTGAATCATAATGTCATTATTTGCCTGTTCTATTAATTAGTCAGCCTTACTACTTCACTACAAGAAGAACACCAAAGACTGGGAGTAAGCCAAGACTCAGTACTCTGATGCTTTGTAAAATTGTACTGGTTTGTACAAGATTAAGGAAGATATTACCTCAATAGACGTCATTGCATAGGTGGGATTTTCAAAAGTTCATGAGTTTGCATACACAAATAGTATTAAGGAACTCAATTTCCAGATCTTTAACTTCCATGTGTGCTCTTTCCAAAAACTGATTTGCCAGAGAATGAGCATACCTCTTCACAGTCCTTCTCCCATCTTATAGAAGCAAGGCATATGTTCACTCACACACAAAATTGTATCACTAGACAAAATTGTATTACTAGACATTTCTCTGGGGTATAAAAGTTTCCAAGGACCCAAACAAAGGTGCTTATGGAAAAAAATGATTTGGAAGAAGACCCCTTTCACAATTTATCAAGGCGTGTTAAATACACAAAACCTACTATTATCCTCTGTCATTTATATATATATATGTATGTACGTTAAAGTGAAGTTTTCATTAAAAAGGAAGGTATTTTGGCTCACTTTGTAATTTTTCTGAATTCAGAATACTTGAGAAAGTACAGATCAGTAACACTGATTTTTTTTTATTATAACTGGAGTGCTTTACAGACTTTCAAAAAATGTAAAATATTTTAAGAAACTTTAGAGCTTATAAATGATACATGCTGTCTTTGCTATTCAGTGTGCTTTATTTTGTAAGGTAATTCTAATGTATTTAATCAAGTTATATTGTGAAATATTTATCCAATTAAAGTCAATCCTCATCTTTTTTTATTTTATAAGATGTTCAATATTTTCTATCTTCTAGCAACAAAAATAAATTTACTTAAACTTATAATTAAAATAAATTTAAATGTCAACTTAAAAATGACTGAGAGATATATAGATTTTTTTTTTTTATTCCGTTAGCCAGCACAGGAATAAGGGAGTTTGACACTGAGGCCTGTATTTACTCTGACAGCCCTTACCATTATCCTGGAGAGTCCAGCCTTCCCAGAGGTGGATTGGACAAGGGCAAATAAAGACCTTTCCAGAATACCCAAAAGTAAAGAAGAGAAAAAAGGAAAAAGGAATCCATTTGAAAATTTTAGTTACTTACTGTAGATGTTTCATTATCTTTGTTATTTAACGAAGAAAGTACCCCAAGTAATATGTGAAAAAAAAAAAAAAAGTTTGTGTAAAGAGAATCTAGAAAACAATAGTTTTAAAACACGGTGACCTTTTCTAAAATAATTATGTATATGTATATACTTATATACATACTAACTTTTATCTTTTTCATTTAATAAGATTGTTGAGAAGAAAAAAGAGAAACCTCTAATATCTATAGTTACTAATCCACAACCAAGACTATATCTCATTGCTTAATTTTTTAAGTGTACTCAAAGTTAGCTTTTCTTAGATCTTGTAATCTAAGTGTGCTTGATGTAAGCTCTTTTATGGAGTCATACCAGATAGTAAATGTCTATGTTATTAATAGTATCAAAGCAATAAATGTGTTCCTGACACAGGCTAAACCTGGGTATTTATGAGGCACCTGCATGGCCTTTAAGAGTTTGTGTTGGCAGAACACATAGAATTGTTACTTGTAAAAGCATCCACTAAAAACAACCCTCTTTTTCTTCTATATTAAGAATTCCAGAAGTTATGGTCTCCTACAAAATCAAAATCATGCGAGAGTAAAATTTATATTCTTCCAGAGGGTTTCTCCCAGCATTCAAGATGATGTATTTGTGCCCCTTCAAACTGTGGTGGAAGCAGTCATCTATATAATTACAAAGAAACTTTTAATTTAAAGGTAATTTATTTGAGCAACTTGATGTTACATTTAGCCACATTGGAAGTGGAGAAGTAGATAAAATTCCCTTGATCAAGAAAAGAAAAAAAATTTAATCAAAAGCCCACAATCTCAGTGGTAGCACTTTGTCTAAATAACAGACATCACCTTACATTTTTGACATATGCAGTAAAAATAATAACAAGAAATAAACTTTCTTTTTTAGTGTAAAGAATCTATTCCTATTCTGTTTTCTAGAAATGGGAGGAATAATTTAGCCTAGCAGTTCATCTATTTGTGTGCCTAGTGAGACTTATTTAGAAATTCTTTTCTCTTGCAAATGTGTTCAGTAGTATTGATTTAGCTGCTCCTTCTTACATTCAAGGCATGAAATCAAATGATTACTTATGCACATGAAGGGAAACGAAAGACTTAGAAAATGATGTCTGTTAAAATACTTTAAAAAAAAAAAGCCAAAGGGACCACATTTCAGAGAGCAAGGGAAAGGAAATAAAAGTGATGAAAAATTTTGATGATGAAAGGAACTATGCATATTCAATCTAGAGAAAGACATTTAAATGACAACTATAAAAGAGAGTGACCATTGGCTTTGCTTATCATGCACTGATTATATGAAGTACAACAGGCATAAGAACACCCTCTCCACATGGGTGCCATCAAGGGCAGCTGCTCAGGCCCATCACCAAAGCTTTAACAGGCCTCTGTGCTTGGTAGATGCAGATAAAGGGCTATATTCCCTGCCTCCCTACCCCATCTATTTCTTTTCTTTTTTCTCCCTCTCTCCCTCTCTTCTTGGTAGCACTAATTTGGCCTGGTGTGCTATGTTTCCTATACTCCTTAGTCTGCCCAGTGACATCTGCCCCATAACATCTGCCCCAGTTTATGAAGAAGCCTCAATTTGTTCTGTGGATAAACAAAAAACATCTTATTTTTTCTGATAAATAACCGCTTCCAAATATTTCTGTTCATGCTCTTCCTTGCCCTCTTACTGATCAACTCCCTTAAAACATTTCAACCACTTGTACTTATTAAAACAGTTTATTTCCAGTGCTAGGGCAGCAGCTTGAGCAGTGTCAGGGACATTTGGGGACAAACTAAGTTATCTGGCTTCAGGGTGAGGGCTGGAGGGGCAGCTTTCTCATAGAAAGAAGTGTTGGTAGAATCCATTGTTTTTTCATTGAGCCCTCCCCACTCCCAGTGTGCAGACATAGGCAACCACTATATCTGAGTCTCCATCAATCTGGCTGACACTGGTTATCCTTCCCAGGTGATTCCCTGAAACCTTGCTCCATACAACTTGTGGGCCCACCCAAGCCACTTCCAGTGGCATTTCCATACAAATGGCCTATCTCGGCTCATGATGCAGACTTTCCTAAAATCTATCAAAGAGTTACAGAAGTCAAACAAGCAGCATCTATCTGGCTTCGGCATGCCCCATACTTCTTGCTGAGCAGCCCTAAGCCCAGTACTAATGGTGGCTGCCCTCAGTTTACAGTTTGGCTTTTCAAGAGACCTCTAAGCCCACTGCTTGGTGACTCTTGCTAGGTGGCCCTGGGCAGGGCACAGACTGTGGCTGAACCTGGCCTGTGGTGGGGCCTCTCCCAGGAGGCCCTCTAGCCAGTATACCCAGTGGCAGGCTTCAGATCAAACCAAGAACAACATCCAAGAACAACACACTGAAGGGCAGACTGGGCAGGCACCAGAACTCCAATAAAGCAAATCTTGCTCTGTACAGTCAGCCCCTCCCCAGCCAGTCCTCACAACCAATCAGTCAAAAGATCAATCCCTTCCACTGATGTGCTAACAGCAACCAAGGCTCAACTACAACAGGAGGGCACATAAAACTCATACAAGGGACACACCTAGAGTACCTGGCTCAGGTGACCAGGAAAGACTGCACCACTGGGCCCCACAGGACATAATGCCACTCTACTAAGACATAGCTGCCCTACTTAATACATAGAAACAAACACAGGGAGGTAGCCATAAAGGGGAGACAAAGAAACATGTCTCAAATGAAAAACAAACAAAAACAAACAAACAAACAAACAGAACAAAGCTCCAGAAAAAAAAAAAATAAACAAAATGAAGACAAGCAATCTGCTGGATTCAGAGTTTCAAACACTGGTTGCTCGATGTTGCTCAAGGATGCTCAATGAACTTAGAAGAACTCAAGTGAGAACTTTAACAAAGATATAGAAAACATAAACAAGAATCAGTCAGAAATGAAGAATACAATAACTGAAATAAAGAATATTTGAGAGGGAATCAAGAGTAAATTAGATGATGCAGAAGATCAAATCAGCAATTTAGAAGACACCCAATTCAGAAAACACCCAATCAGAACAGAAACAAGAAAAAAGAATTTTAAAAAATGAGGATAGTTTTGGGACAACATCAGTATACCAACATTCGCATCATAGGGGTACCAGAAGAAGAGAGCAATAAAGCAAAACCTATTTAAAGAAATGATGGTGGAAAACTCCCCTAATCTGGTGAAAGAGATAGACATACAAGCCCAGAAAGCGCAGAAAGTCCCAAAAAAAGATGAACCCTAACAAGCCCACACCAAGACACATCATTATTAAAATGATAAAGATTAAAGACAAAGAGAGAGTCTTAAAAGCTGCAACAGAAAAGTAGTTAGTCACCTACAAGAGAGTTCCCAAAAAGACTATAAGTTTATTTCTCAACAGAAACTTTGCAGGCCAGTAGGGACTAACATGAAATATCAAAAATCATGAAAAGCAAGGAGCTACAACCAAGATTACTCTACTCAGCAAAGCTATCATTTAGAATTGAAGGACAGATAAAGAGCTTCCCAGACAAAAAAAAAAGCTAAAGGAGTTCATCACCACTAAACCAATATTACAAGAAATGTTAGAGGACTTCTTCAAGAAGAAGAAAAAAGATTTAAAAATATAAATAATAAATGTAAATAATTACCAACAATATCTATTAGTAATTATTTTTAATGAAAATGGATTAAATGCACTAATTAAAAGACAAGATGGTTGAATGAATAAGAAAACAAGATTCTTACATATGCTGCCTACAAGAGACTCACTTAAGGTTGAAAGACACACAGAAGCTGAAAGTAAAGGGATGGAAAAAGGTATTTTATGAAAATGGAAACAAACAAAAAAAGCTAGGATAGCTATACTTATACTAGACAAAATAAACTTTAAAATGAAGGCTATAATAAGAGACAATGAAGAACCCAGGAATCCCACTTCTGAATATTTATCTGAAGAAACTTAAAACACTAATTTGAAAAAACATATGCACCCATGTTTGTTGCAGCATTATTTACAACAGCCAAGATAAGGAGTCAACCTGGGTGTCCATCAATAGATAAATGGATAAAGAAAAGATGGTACATATATACAATGGAATATCACTCACCCATAAAAAAATTAAATCTTGCCATCTGCAATAACATGGATAGACCTAGAGGGTATTGTGCTGAGTAGAGTAAGTAAGAAAGAGAAAGACAAAAAATGCCATATAACTTCATTTACACCTAAAGAACAGAATAAACAAACAAAACAGATACAAACTTATAAATACAAAGAATATTTTAATGAGTTGCCAGATCAGAGGAAGATTGGAGGGTGAGTAAAAAAAAGGAAGGGATTTAAAAGTACAAATTGGTAGTTACAAAATAGTCACAGGGATCCAAAGTATAGAATAAGTAATATAGTCAATAATACTGTAATAGCCATGTATGGTGTTACATGGGTACTAGATTTATCAGGGTGATCACTTTGTAAATTATATAAATGTCTAATCACCATGTTGTACACCTGAAACTAATGTAATATTATACACCAACTGTAATTTAAAAAGAAAATATTACAAAAATTAAAAAAAAATTGAATGTTGCTGGATTCAAATATTTTTTCTTATCTTTCCTTAGCTCAGGCTAGGCTCATTATATGGAAATATGAGTGGTAGGGACAGGTATCTTAAGGAAAGATATTCCGATCTGCCCTAGGAGGCATCCTTCTTTTTCTCTTCCAGTTGCTGATTTCCCTGGTGTCAGGGCATTGAGAAAATGAAGGAATGGGGCCAAAGCCTCCTTATTTGACTAAGCAAGAATAAGATTTCTCTGATTTAGAATAAATGGCTTTGTTGCTGTTTGTGTGTCAGGGAGTCAAACATTGGTCTGAAAACACCTGCAGTTCTTTGCATAGCCAACCTCCCCATTGCAAGATTTCTTGATTTAGGAGGAGATCCCTGGCCAGCCCACTTGCCCCCTCTTAATTCCCACCACTGGCCATCAGTCCCACAGCCTCTGGCTTCAGAGAACTCCTCGTCCAGAAAACAGCCTAGCCTAGTTGGTCCAACTCAACTCTCACGTCCTTGTTTCCTAAGTGGTGGGAGTAACACTGTAGAACCTGTTCTTCCACCCTGTCTCTTTAATGACCTTTCTCTGTGTCCCAGCAGCAACTAGCACTCAGCAGGTCCAACCGTCTCAAATTTCAAAGAAGATATCCTTAATTTCTGACTTGGGGATGGGGGAGGCAGGCTGGGGAGCAGGCAGGTCAGAGAGTTCAGGCACACCTCCCCTCTACACCCAGCAAACTTTCTAGGTAATTATTCTGGAATTTCTCTTCCTTTTCTTGGGAGGTGATAATGTATATACAAGGGAAAAATAACTTCTCTCCACATGGACAGGACCTCTTTAAAGGCAGTATTTTATCTCCCAACCACCCCCCTCTCCATGTTAATTTGGGGGGTTTCACTGGGGAGGGAAGGCCAGGAAGGTGGCTGGTTATAGATTCAGTTCTCAGCACTGGTATCTCTCACTACACTCTGAGGGGGAGGTAGCCATCCCACCTTTTGATATCACTCTAAATATGGAACATGAGGTACTTTCAATTCTTCAAAAAGACAACAGGAAAAATCCCATTTCACAGCCTGCTGTTCATAGACTGAGGCAGCAACCTGACCTTTGGTCCACTGGAGAGAGTCCTGGCCTGCATCTTCCTCGCTGGATGCTCAGTCCTCGTGACTGATATTTGCACTGGTCTGGCAGCCCCACAGCAGTACCTGATATATGATTTTTTTCTCATAATCACAACAGAAGGACCCAAAACCTCTCATTATCTTAGGTGCTCTAATAACACAAGATTATACAACAAACTAAGTGAGTAAAGAGTAAGGAATAGAATATCTGCTAAAAGCTCAGCTCCTCTTTTCATTTTCCCAGAGTCATTTGTATATATATCCCTGTTCATGTTCCCAGAAACAGCCTTCTCTGTGTACTTATTTTATACTACCCATCAGAATATTCTGAAACTGCTCCTCTTCACTCCCCAATTCTGAGGGAAAGAACATATTGGATTCCTCTGGTTTATAGTTACTTTTATGCTTATCTTCCCCAGATAATAGAGTCCTCTCAATATCATTGATTGTGTCAGATTACCCAATCCTCACCATCTCAAGGCAGAAGTCCACTGGCATAGTTTTAACAGCATCATTCTAAGTTGCACCAGAGTTAACTGTATAGAACTATAGTTATTATAGGAATCAAAATGTGTGTGTTAATACCAGGCTAACTTATGGCAAATTGCAGGCAACTGTCCAAGGCCCTGTGCTTTTGGAACTGCAGAATACACTGTTGCCTAGGTGGCAACTAAATAGGTAATCTATTAGAGGAAAAGTAATAGCTAAGTAGCTGAAGAAGGGGAAAAATCCCCAATTATTCTCATCATATAACCAACCAATCTGTAATTTCTAACATCACCAACTTCAAGGGATGAATAAGATAGCCCTTTCCTAAAATTTACTGTCCAAAGGGTCATTTTATGACTTCTTTTCCTAAAGTATTTATAATAACGTGCCCTGAAATATATTAGTATGGAAGTGGCTTCAAAACTCTGAAATTATGGAGCTGTTTTAAATGAGCTTCAAAGTGGATATGACTCCAGAACTTTTTTCTACTCTGAATTTACAGGCAAGAAGTTCATTTTTCCATGCCCACAGACATGCATTTGGTAATAAAAGTAAACTTCCAACCATGTCTCTTTTTTCTCTAAAAATTCATGTTATGAATGAGTCAGGAAGAAATAGAACAGCCTAGAAAATCCATTGCAAGGTTCTACTTTCTGCCTAAATATCACAAATAAAATATCACCTGATTCTGAGTTATGTTCTTATAGAAAAAACACACTGAAAGTCTATAGTTTGGTTTCTTAATTTACCTGTCTTGATAATGAATTTATATTGTTTTAAATCCTTGTATTATACAGTGATAATCTCTAATTCGGTTTCTTGGTGGCTTAAAAGAATTAATCTGTCTTTCTCCAATTGAATATATTAATAATTCCTTGGAAGTAAGTTGCTTTTCATAAGGATATTTAGAGAGAAAATGACAATCTTATTTCCTAGGAATTTAAAGAACAACTTCAGGCAAGTCAATTTGCCTTCCTGAATTGTAATGTCATCATTCATATAATGGGGATAATAATAATGGTGATTTTGTATTAAAACATAAAAGAACTGTTATAATAACTATTATAGAAGACTTCATAAACTGTAAAATCTAATATAGACATTAGTTACCTACAAAATTCTGCTATAGGGTTCTCTACGTCTCCACATTACCCTGTGTTATAATCAAGAATGATTTTCAACTAGGTATGTACTTCCAAATATATAATTATGTACACAGATTGTCACACATTAATCAGGATTATTTCTAAACACTGCCTTAAAAATAATGCTGTATGTGAAAGTGCTTGGCACATTTTAACTGAGTTAACAACCCTTCAACTTCAGAGGGTCCTGTAACTCTGGTGCTGCTCAGCCATTGCCAACTAGAAGCTAAAAGTATTAAACTTTAAACTGCAGGAGCCATATCAGGAATTAACCAGTGTGCTTCAGGCACACAACCCTGTGCTTCTCCATAGAAGTGGGAAGGAAAAATAACAATAATTTTCTCCATGAGCACTTCTAATTGCTGGGAGAGTGTTAAAGGCTTTTTTTTCATATACTTCCCACTTAACTGTCAGGATGGCCCTATGAAATAAGTATTTCCCCCATTCTGGAGACGAGAAAAATCTTATATTTTCCTAAGAGCAGGGGCTAGAACACTTGATTGCTCCACATTTGTTCTACCAAGATGAGGGTTGGGTCCTTCCAAGCAGATTTGAGGGTAACATCACACGAATGTAACAGGCCCCAAAGCAGAGCTTTGCTTGAGTTTTTGCCTCTTTTCACATCTATGATTAGGGAAGAACGAAAATAAAATGCAAAGCAGGTCATTTTTCTGTTCTAGATCAAGATTTTCAAAGGTTTGATCAGGCGGTGGTTCACAGTTCCAGTTCTATAGGAAAGGTGGCACAGCCTTCCAGGTTTAGTTTGCTTTGCCTCTCCTTATTACCAAGACATATCCAAATGGCAGCTTTCTCATGAATATGCAAGCAGCACATATTCTCCCGATCAGAACATTTGTCCAAGTGCATTAGCAGCTAATGCTGCATTCTCCGGTAACCTTTTGAAAATCTGCCTGATTTAGGGTTTGTTTGGCTTTTTTTTTTTTCCATCTACAGCATCCCAATCTTAAAAGTATGCAATGTATTTCTGTTTTTATATTTTCTTTCAGTAAATGAAAATAATTCTGAGGGATGAGTGACAGTTGAGGCAAATCTTAGCTTGTCTGGGTGTTTCTACTGCACGGGGAAGCAGGTGAACCTCCCTTCAGCATTCATGGAGTCATCCTTCACCAGCTGATACACAATTAAGTAAAGCATCATTTATTCCAAGCTAATGAAGAGAAACATACTGAGGCCTCAACACATACTTGTGTCCAACAAAGTAGAATGTATGCTATTGAACACATGTGATATAAGATAAAGCCACAGGATCAGGGAAATATAGAATGAACACTTAGATGAGGTTCATTTATTCCATCTCTCAGCTTAGAGTCCCATTTGCTTAGACATACAGATAGCACATTTATATATAGCTGTGTGACAAATTGCCACAAACTTATCAACTTACAACAACACCCATTTATTATCTCACAGTTCTGTAGGCCAGAAATCTGGTGATCTTGGCTGGATCCTCTGGTTAGGGTCCCACAAGGCCAAAATCAATGTGTCAGTTGGGAGAGCATTTGTCTCTGGAGGCTTTGGAGAGGAATCTGCTCCCAAGTGCATTCAGACTGTTGGAGAAACATAGCTCCTTGCTGGCTGTCAGCCCAAAGCTTCTCTCTGTTTATAGAGACCACCCACATTCCTCATCACGTGGCCCTTCCATCTTCAAGCCATCAACAGCACATGAAATTCTAGTGTCTTGAATCTCTCTGACTTCCTTTTCTGTCACTAGCAGGAGAAAGCTCTCTGCTTTTAAGGATTCATAAGATTAGATTAGACCTACCTGGATTATCTTCCTTTTAAAAGGTTAACTATGCATATGATATACCACTTTTTAAGGTTCTGGGGACTAGGGCGTGTGGACCATTTTTAGAATTCTTCCTAACACACCTAGCAAGTAGAATTTATAAAAATTTTGTGAGGCTTGCTGTATCCTCAAAAGATAAAAAATATTGTAACTACAAGCAGAAGCAGTTGGAGATAATATTAAGAATCATAACTAAATTTCTGAACATGGAACTTTCAAAGTTTAAAAGTTAGCTGGAAATGGTATAGTATTAACATACCAAAGAAGTATCTTAAATCAATCAATGTCCTTTGGAGAAAGTAGCAATAATACTTTAGCAATCAACTTTCCTTAATACATTATTTTAGAAAGTATACTAAATTATACTAAACTTGGCTTACAAAAAAATAGGAGGCCATAGTTGTCCTGTTGACCCCACACTTTGCATTTGGCAATCCCTTGATACTCCTCCTTTATTCATAGCTACTGTCTCAAAATCAGTCTTTACTCATCTTGCACTCCATCTCCTGACCTGTTCCCCAGTTCCTGAGCCCTTTGCACAGCTCCTGTTTACCCTCCTCTATGACCTATCAGTCCCCTCTGAGATGAACTGCAGCAGCACTTTCCTGACCACGTCTGGCCACTCTCTAAGCAACTTGTCAGAAACTCCCTCTCTGCCAAGCTGGGGGGTCCCTCGTAATTGACCTCCCCAGCATCACACCTACTGCCAAGGAAACGCATCCTGTGCTCAAAGAATAGCTGGTTCTTCCCTAGCTAAATTTGTAACTCTTTCCAATTCCCTTTGTTTGCTATCTCATATTTGTGCTCTTTTTTCTTCCTATTTACACAGGACAAAAATAGATCACTTTTTATTCATTTTACTCAATTGCTTATTAAAAATGATATGCGTCTCCTTTATGTTTCAGTCAATATCATCTCTCTTAAGTTATGCATCCTTGCAGATGGGTAAACAAGGTGCTAGCACATGTTAAAATGCTTTGCAATGTATTTGCCCAGGGTTGATGACAATCACGGGGTTGAAATTTAATGCGTATACATGGCCCAAATGTCAAAACCTATGAGGTTAGGATAAGTCCAAGTTTATAAATGGTAAATTGCTAGCCACATTATTGGAATTTGAGAGGTTAGTAGAAGTAAAAAAATTTAGGTGTCTTTTCTTGTCTGACTGGAACAAAAGTTGCTGCTGGCTAGTTTGCTGATAAGCATAGCCCCTGGCCCACCTCAGAGGCCAAAGTCAGGATGTTGAGGGTTTTCTTTCCTGGTTATTAAACATGTATTTTTTATTTTGACTTTGATAAATAATTGATATATTCATCCAACTAAAATAAAGTTGTCTTCTTTAGCTACTGCATTCAATTTTAAAAAGTATTGACCTATCTTGCCTTCTTAAACTGACATGCAAGCATTGTGAAATTCCATGCTGTTTTTAAAATAGGGAAACTTTATCGAAGCAGCAAACTGCTTTGAAAATAAATGTGGAAAATATAAATAAGCATAATTTTATTAATTTTTAAAAATAAAGGATATTCTAAGTATCCTTAGCCACAAGATGAAAATGGTTGTTAACGTCATTTAAAATGTTCTTTTTCCTCTATGTTATCAGGTAAATTATCTTTGACTCCAGAGAACAAAAATTAAGCAGTATGACAGTTGAAAGAACCATTTCCTGATAATATTTCCAAGGTTATCACAACCAAATTGAGGAGTGAGCATGTGGAAGCCCTCCGTAGGAATGAAGGGTTTTTATGCCATGTCATTACCAGACCTTCGCCCTGGACTTCACCCTGTCAGAACTTTTTCCCGCCTACTGGATCCAAAATAAAGCTTCGTAGCCAAAATATTCAGTGACAGATGGCTCATTTCATTGCTGTAATGTCACCCTTTGGGTCTCTGAGGGGATGGTTTCAGGAATAGAAAGCAAGGTAAATACGGGAGTGGATGTATAACAGAATCTAACACAAGCAGGGTTTCTCCAGTCACTAATGGAATAAAAAACTTTCCTTCCAAATTTTTGTCATCTGACAACAGGGAGCAGCCCCTCTTTTCTCTACACATGGTAATTAGTGCATAGACTGAGGCATGGTTCCAATCCTTCCCCTGACCCTGTTTTTTTTACATTAATTTACTTATTTTAATTAGTTTCAAGTATATAGTACATTGGTTAGACATCTATATAGTTTATAAAACCATCCCCCCAATTGCTCCCTCCCTCCCTTGACCCACCACCTAGTCATCATATTAATGCTAACTGCATTCCCTCTGTCATGCTCCCCATCCCTATGACCAACTATCAACTACTAATTTGTACTTCTTTAACCTTTCACCCATTCTCCCAGCCTCTCCTCTGTCCATCACCAAATTGTCCTTTGTATTTGTGAGTCTATTTTTGATTAGTTTGTTCTTTTTGTCCCTTAGATTCCGCAAATAAATGAAATCATATAATGTTTATCTTTCTCTGTCTGACTTATTTCACTCGGCACAATGACCTTGATTTTGAACCTCCTCTTCAATTGCCTTGTAAGTAAAATGGGCATCTTAATAATACTTACCTTTTAGGATTCTTGTGGAGTCTAGATAATATATGAAAAGGATTTAACTAAGTGCTCAGCACTAGCTAAGCACTCAGTAAATAGTAACTTATTTTCTTTCCACTACTTTATTAACTTGTTTTTCTATAAAATAATGATGATGATGATGATGATGATGATGATGATAATAATGCATAATAGATCATAAAGCAAGATGCAAGACTTTGGAAACCTACTAATGAAAGTGATATTATGATAAAATTCCTAATTCAGACCCAATTTAGACTAAATTAGACTAAAGCCAGCATTTCATTGTGTAATTAGAGAATTGGAGTTCCTCCCACTGAAACAGGCCTGAAGAGACATTTAGTTATTCTTTTCACAGTTGAGGTCTCTAAAGCTAAATGAAATTGTGACTTACTCTTAGTTACATCTATGAAGCTCCGTTGGTAAAATTTCTCACCTTGCTCATTAGAATTGAGTCTAAATTTTATTTTTAGCTGCTTCTGTTTTCGAGAAAATATATAAATTTTTCCATCACATGCATTTATAAAGTTATTACTCACGAAGATCCTGTTTTGTTTGTTTTGTTTTGTTCTTTACTTGGCATATCCTAATCTTTTCCCTAGAGGTCTGTATTTGTGCTGCTGTTTTCCAGTTTGTTTTGGCATCACTGTTTCACCATTTGGCATCTGACTCAATATAGTTTTATCACCATTACCTAAACAGTACCTCCCCATCTGAGTGTATTTCACAACTGCCCTCCTCTGCTCTATGCTTTTGCCTGGGTCTACTCTCCCATGCAACTGCCCTAAAGAATGCCAGGAGGGAGTGATGGTGCTTCACGTAGAGTTTTTTATTTGTTTGTTTCTGTGTGTGTGTGTGTGTGTGTGTGTGTGTGTGTGTGTGTGTGTGTGTTGACCAGTCACAATACATAATGCATGGACTTTATTTGGATACTGAATCAGATAAAATTAAACTTTTTAAAAATAGAGAAGTACATTCATGAAACAACCACAGAACTGTATATTTGATGTTATTAAGAAATTATTTTTAGATATATAATGGCATTATAAGTGTCTTTTAAAAATTCTCTTTTAGCAATACACATTCATTTTGTTTTGTCTTTTCTTTTTTAACTAATTTATTTTCCAATTACAATTGACATACGCTAAATCAAATAGAAAAAGGCAAATATCATATGATTTCAGTTATATGTGTAATCTAAAAACAAAATAAATGAACAAACAAAACAGAAACAAACACATAGATACAGAGAACAAACTGATGATCACCAGATGAGAGGGGGTTTAGGGGGTGGAGAAAAATGGTGAAAAGGATTAAGAAGTACAAGTTGCCAGTTATAAAAATAGTCACAGCAATGTAAAGTACAGCATGGGGAATACAGTCAATAATATTGTAATAACTATGTAATGGTGTCAGATGGGTCCTAAACTAATCAGGGTGATCACTTCATAAGGTATATATATGTCTAACTACTATGTTGTACATTGTAAGAGTTTTAAAATCTTAACATTCATTTGGGCTGATCACTAGATTCTTAACTTCCTTTCTTCAAGATTCTTTCCAATTGAAAGCCGCACGGAATTAATCAGATTCACATTTTCTGAAATAGCCTCATAAGTTTTCGTTCTTATGATGGTTAATTTAGGCTTAATTTATAGTTAATCAGTGGGTGTCAGACTCTTTATATCTATTACTTTTAATTATTATAATACAATGAATTATTATAATATTACTTTTAATTATTATGTGTTAATAAGTGCCAATATCCCTATTTTATAGATGTGGAAAGCAAAATTGGGGAATTTAAGTAACTTCTCCAAGAGCCTACAGTAAGTGGCTGCCTTTCCCCAGAGCCAAGATGCCCCAGAGCATCCTTCGAAGTTAAAAACAGTTATTCTTAAATGTTAGTATGCCTAAAAGTTATCTGACATGCTTGTTAAAAGTGAATTTCATAGAGTCCATCCCCCAAATTCCCGGCTCCACCCTCCAGATTTTGATTCAGTGGGTGGACCCATGCTTTGCCTTTCAACAAGCTCTCCAGGAGATTCTGATACAGGCCATCTGCACAGCACGCCCAGCTCAGTAGAAACACAGCCTGGCTTTGCATTCCCAGCTCCAAACGAAGCACCACATTTCCTGCTTTTCTTCTTCT
Organism: Macroglossus sobrinus; assembly: GCA_004027375.1. Taxonomy (NCBI): domain Eukaryota; kingdom Metazoa; phylum Chordata; class Mammalia; order Chiroptera; family Pteropodidae; genus Macroglossus; species Macroglossus sobrinus. The sequence continues at coordinate 80,242 of PVKZ01001372.1, forward strand.
TAAAGCCATAAATTAACCAAGTGCTGAGATTCACTTTTGTAACAAAAGCTGACTGGGGTTTTCCAGAATTCAGGTTTTTTCTTGGAAGGCAGAATTTTACCCTGGGGATAAAAAAGAACTGGTTTCTCTGTCCCTTTCTTATACTGACTTCCTGTATGTCATTTGACAAAATTATTTTGTGGTATCTCATCTTTTTCCTCTGTAAAAGAAGTGTGAAAATTCATATCCACGACTCACTGTAGAAAACCTCTAAGGAGGAAAACTAGGACCATTGCATGAAAAGCTCTAGGCAGAGAACATGGTGAGTCTTCAAGATGAAATTATTCTCTTATCCAAGTAGGACATGTTGATTTTATCATGATTGCCATTTACTTTATAGAATACTAGGGATTACACATTTGGTTAAAATTTGTGAGACTGGGGTGCAGTACCTTACAGACACAAGTTTTGTGCTCATTTTCTTCATGAGTGAAATGAAAATAACAGTATTATCAACCACACAGCGTGTTGAGTTCTGTCACTTTGTGCTTTGCAGAAATGAACTTTAACAAATTGCTCAGCCCAAGTATTTTCATTCTCAGTAGCCTGGATTCAAACTATTGATAATATCAGCATATTCATTCTTAAGTCCCCGCTATATGTTGTGAGATACAAGGTTTTACAATAAACAAATATGACATTGTTCCTGGTCTTAGCTAGCAAAGTTACTCTCAAACAGATAAGACACTCTTACATAACAGCTAAAGCGACTTACTTGGAGAGACTGTCACAATATATTGTTAAGAAGGAAAAGCCAGATATCAAAAAGTATATATAATATGACCCTGTTTTTAAAAATAATTTTAAAACAATGACCAATTTCTTCATGGTTATTGTGTGTGTGTGTGTGTGTGTGTGTGTGTGTATACACATAAAATGTGTGTGTATATATATACACATAAAATGTGTGTGTATATATGTATATATATATACATATATACACACACACATAAAATGTGTGTGTGTGTGTGTGTGTGTATATATATACATATATACACACACACATAAAGTGTGTGTGTGTGTATACACACACACACACAAAATATGTGAATATACAATTTACTAAATATATGTGTGTGTATCATATTACTAATATAAGTTATTTTGGAGAGAGAATAAACAAACTAAAGGAATAAAAAAAAGGAAGGAGACACAGAAAAAATATAAGTAAATGTTAAGACGTTTTAAAAATCTATAATAGAATATATGAGATATGACCCCATTTAAATAAATTTGCGTCTGTGTGTGTACGAGATGCACGAAAACTGTCAAAATACTAAAATGGCTATCTTATGGTAGTGATATTTCAGTGATCTTAATTCTTTTTCTGTATTATTAGGCTATTTTTTAATAATGACAAATGTTATTCATAATAAATGAAAACATTTTAGGAAGGAGTGACTGAGTCAAAATATTGTACATGATATATTGTTTTATTTTATCTTTTTAAAATTGTGTCTTACAGGTATGAATTACCTTTAAATGAGAAAAGTTATATTCTTAAAAGAGCTATTCTGAAAAATAATAAAATGTAGTGGAACAAAGATATTCTAAATAGAGGCCAAAGCTGCTTCAGTTATCAAATATAACAGAGTACGCGATGAGCTTATTCTGCCAGAAGAAATTCAGTTACTGAACTCCTCTCTCTTCTTTCTTTTCCTTCTCTAGATGTTTTCAATTACGTACATCTTGTTTTGGTGGGAAGAATATAGTATTTTAAAAACTTTACAAAATGGTTTTACTCATGTTTTTCCAATTCATTATTATTTTCTACAACTCGACATTTCCAAAATTAAATATATTATCTTTCTGCCTAAATTTATTTCTCTTCCTTTCTCCCTTTTTAATAAGAATGTCACCATCATCCTCCAAGTCTCACAAGCTGAATCTGGGAGCCACCCTATATTCCTCCCTCTAGTTCATTGGCCTTCTACATCCAATGAGTCCAGCATCTATCATGTCCTTCTTCTCCCAGCTATTGTCTTCAGTGGTCTTACCTAAATTGCAGCAATTATCTTTAAATCAGTGCCCCTGCCTTCACTTTGAAATTTTGATCAAGCAGTTGAATGTCTTAAACTCTTTTACATACTATGTGAACAGATAGGAGGAGTTGTCTGCTTGGCTTCCCTTCCTTCAAGGAACCAGCCTTCTCTAAAACATTCTGTCTTGGGGACTGTCAGTCCCCAGTGTGCTCACTCCCCAGGATACTACAAGCCAGGCAGGGAAAGATCTATTCCCTTATGCTCAATGACTGGTTCAGGGACAGGCATATGATAAGAGTAAGAGCAGACATTATTCTCTCCCAGAACTTTTCTGCTTGAGTTAGCGGTAAAACTCTTGCTTTTGGTGGGTCACAGGTTAATTTAGTATACTCCTCTGTAAGACTTAGCTCTTTGAAACATTTTAAAGGCCACGTTCAATTAATGCAGAAACACAGAGCAAGCCAACTGTTTTAGTCATGACTTTTCCTTTGGTTTAGAAACCAAGTCCATTTCTAGAAGGTAACCAGGTTCGTGGTGATTTGTGATGACATTTACTTTATAACTTGTGTAGTAGTTCCAAAAGAGGAAAGTTTTTAATTCTAACTACCAATTTGAACTAAGCAATAAATATCTCTATTTACTCACACTCCACAGCATAGGATTGCCATAGTAATTATCTGTTTTTTATTTTAACTTTTTAATTATTAAAAATATGCACAAAAAGTACACATATCTTAAGTATACAGCTCACTAGTTTTTCATAACTAGACACAACTTTGCTACTGTATATTTTTATGCACAAAACTAAATTTTAAGATGTCTTAAGTTAGAACCATGTTTTCATTTTCCTCAGCACCTAGCTCAATCTCAGGACCAACAGTAATGCCCAGTGTTAATGTCACTATCTTTTACCTACTAGATATAGAATGGCTGAGGACAATGAAACCGAGCCACACTATGGAGGGGAGAAAAGGAGACTGTCTTTACTATCGCCTTTTATGAGAATCAAACTGAACTGTAGTGAGAAGTTGGAACTTAAGTTCATTTCCATGTATTCAAATCTGAATGCTCTAAATAGGACTTTTCATATGGAACTCTAACTTATTATATTATACATTTTTCTTATTGAGGATTCAATGCACTGATCCAGAAGTTAGTTAAAGGAAATAAACACTTCAGAAAAATAAAAATTGACATCAGAGACAGATTATCATTACACATTAGAAATGGTCACTGTATACCCTATACCCAATTAGCTTTTTTTTTTTCTTAATCTTTTTTGAGGTAAAGATTGTGAGCTGCTGAAATAGTTTGTCCTGTGAGGTTGTTAAAATTATTTCTCAGCAGATGCTTGAAATTAAAGTCATGTTATATCTTTTGAAGCATTTAAATTGAGTTCTGCCTAGTAAAAGGGAGACTAGACCCAATATTTTAGAGAAATTATTTTCAAACCAGAGGGTTTATTTATTTTGTTTTTAAATCTGTGATTAAACTTTGCTAGTGGACTCTTGAAGTCAGTTCAGTGGTGTCTTGCACTGCAATCACATGTTCCATTTTTAGAAAGATGGCTAACTGGCTAACAGGACTCCCTGTGTGGGTGTGGACAGATGCCTGTTCCCTGCCTGCTGTGACAATTTGGCTGACTTCAGTAAATGGACACTCCATTTCCTTATTCAACTCCTCCACCCCCCTGTCAATCAGCTTTCTCAATACCACTGTCAATTATCTGGGCCACTATTTTACCCCTACTCTAGACTGAGTACTTAATTATGTGCCAGGAACTCACAATATCCCTACAATAGAGATAGTATTATTATCTCCACTTTCTAGATGAGGAAGGAAGGTTGTGGGTATGTGCAACAACTTTCCCCAGTCATGCAGCTAGTGGGTGGCAAAGCCACTCTTGGATCTTAAGTGGGTCTGATCCAAGAGTCCAAGCTCATAAGTTCTGTATTTGCTCCTTCATCCTTTCACTGTGGACAGGTGTCCCAGGTCATATTCTGGACTGCTGAACTTAGAGATAGATCCTGTCTACCCAGTCTGTGAAATAGAATAGTTTTGCCCTGTCTTGCTCTCCACTATGTGGTTCAGTCCCCTGACCGTGGATATCATACCTGGATATGTGGCCTCTATGAAAATTCCTCCAAGGGGGATAGACCAGAAAAATTAAACCATGCTCCGCTGCCCACAGTCTTTGGTTTTGCTCTAAGGGCCATTCCAATGGTACTCTGGTCTCTCTCAGCAATAATCTCTTATTCCTCCTGGACAGGTGGTTACGGTCACCTTTTGGCTATTTAGGTTCTCCTTCATGCAGTGAGCTGAACATTTCTTCTAGGATTTCTGTTATTAGAATGCCCCAGGAGACTTCTCTATTCTTAGTTGATCAGGCAGGTCTCTCTATAGTTTTTATAACCGAATAATAAATATACATGTATTCAAAGGCAAGTGATGGCTATTACCGTTGCTTTCCTGAAAGTGTTACAGATCCATGAAAAGGAGCCAGCTGGCTTTTATCCAGCACTACAAATATTTCAAATTAGAACTATTGATTTATTGAATTCCTTTACATCATTTAGGCTAAGAAGCAAGAAATCACCCACTCAGAACCTGGTTAACCACCAAGAGAAATAAAAGCCATGATCCTTAAAAAAAAGGGGGGGGTGCAGGGGAGGTGTTACTTGTTCTTTATACTGACTAACATGGTAAATTGGAGTCCTAATAGCCTAACAACACAAGACTATTTAGAGGCTCAGAATATCTGGCTCTAAGTTACACTAGAGTCCAATCTATTCTCATTTGCATCTGAAATGATACTATTTACCTGGAGCATGGCAGAGTTTGTCTGAGGAGGCTCACTTAGGTGAAGGGCTCTCTAGAGAACTTATTACCTTATGGTAAAAATATTTTGGATAAATTATGAAAGATGATCAATTATATACAATTAAAATGCTAAGGAAAATACAAGTATTACTTTGAATCAGGGTGCTAAATTTTTTTTTGTTATTGACAATTTCAAATATGTCTTAAAGAAACTTACTTAAAATGTACAGTTGTCCAAAATTAATTTGTTTAGAAGTGATAAGCACACTAGAATCTAGCTGCTGATGAGTGCATGTCTATCTTGGACTTTATAGCAGTTCTTTAGTTGGTAATAAAAGAATTTTATTGTAAGTAGGCAGGTGCTATAAGTGGATTTGGTAAAAAAGATTCTTGAGGAGAACATGATAGCAAGTGTACCAAACAATTTTTTCCTATGAAGAGCTTAGTAATAAAAGAATTTGAGGATAAGTAGAAAATTTACTGGGCCCCAAACCTCAGAGCTTTGAAACATTTACTGATAAACAGATCAGTAACTATCTGGAACTATCAGGAAAGATGGGAGCTTTGGTGACAATGAGGTTGCCTAGTTCATGGGATGTCAAGACAAATAAAGTTTGTCTTTAAAGTTTTCTAATGGTAGTCATTTTTAATGCTATATGTAAAATATCTGACTGGAAATAAACCCAAAAGAAAAAAAGAGGACGTAAGATGTGGGAAAGACAAATACCCAAGGACATTTGAACACCTAGATTCTGCTCTACCCAAAGCTAGTAAGCCTTTAAATCTCCCAGATGTGTGATCCATCGTTTTTGGTTTTGAAACATGATGCACTGTCTCCAACTCTTGCAAGTAAGGTATGTTATTAATACACTTAGTTTAAATAGTAGTAATAATAAGTAGTTAATTTATAATAGTAGCAGAGAAGTGTTTAACAAGGCAGAAAACTAAAAAAAAAAATTATGTACATCAAGTAGCACACAAAGCAAAAATATGTTTTTATTAGACCATTTCGAATTTTAGATAAGATTATAGGATTTTAGGACTATACAGATTATTTCTTTTAACTTTCTAATTTTAAATTTCTAAGTAAGTAAACTGAGGTGCAGAAGGAAACATCTAGTCAATAAATAGTATTGACAAATGCTTCCATGAGATTATAATAATGAAAATAAACAATAGACTGCTGAAGGATCTTAAAATATTTAAATTTCTCAAAGACAATGTGAATATTGACAACCACATTAATGTTATTTTTTATACAACTTAATCTAACCAAAAAGAACCACGAGAGTGAAATGAAATGAGTCTAATAATTTAAAAATAGTTATTTCCTCTTATTAAAAAGTGACTTTGATGTTCCTTCAACTAGGAATATAGATAAAATTTATAAAATTTTTGCATCCAAAAACACAAAACAGTTTATTTCATATTAAAATATTAATTTAGTTTATTTACGCTCTAAAGAAATGATAAGCTCTTAGCCTATTAAAATGGAACTTTGGTTAAAATGATAAATTTACATTATCTTAACTTTAATTCCTAAGCAATTATCAGTATTTTTAGGTTTCCAGAATTGACTAAGTCATTAGGAAAAATGATCGGCATCATGGAGCCCAAACAACTAGCTAACTTAGATAAAGGTTCCAATCTTCCATAAACTGACTATTGTGACATGCTGGCATCACAGCAGAGAATTTAGAGGTACTGCATTTTTAAAAAAAAATTACACTTGTGAAAAATGAAAACCAGATCATCTTTATTTTGAAATACATTTTGTTCTTTATTTCAGTCATTTACTAATTTATAATTGTGAATCTGGATGGTGGGGTTATGGGTTGGATTTTTTATGTGCAGTTTTGAAAGGTTTTAAACAGACAAGAAGACTATCCATCCTGTCTTTGAAAACAACAAAACATAATGGAAACATTTCACAACATGTGGAGATAACATAAACGGCAAGAGGATTGTGTCCATTTATCATCAGTATAAAACATAGGGCGTGCTTCCTACTCTTTATCTTTTGTGGAAAGTATGCACAATAAAATAAAGCTAAGCTGATTGTTAGCATTAATTGCTAAAGGTGACAGGATACTGCCAATATGTATGCTCTCCTGAAAAAATAAGGTTATCGAATCTCATTTATCACAATATAAAACTCAAAAATTGAAAAAACACACAACAAAGGGCATGAACATTGATTGGAAGAAAATATAAATAGACTTTGAATGAAAAAGACCAAAGTCACCTTATACTCATGTTGGAAATTCCATAATTAGCAGAATCATTAGTATATAGACCAGTGATTGCTATTGTAATTATTTGGGAACTGATTTACCATTTTCTGTATTATTAAAGAAACATTAAATTTTTGCTCATCTGATTACAGGGTAACAATATAGAAACTGTGACCTAGAAGAGCTATTACTAATAAGCATTGAGACTATCACATGAAAAATACAAATAGAAGCAAGTATGATTATTTATATAATAAAATTGCTGGCAGTGTTTTCTCTGTTCACAGGGTGCAAGAAACAATAAAATTTTTAAAATCCTCAGAAATTACATGGAACTGAACATGAAAGCCAGCTCAAATATTAACATGTTGCTACACTGTAAGGAGCCCCAGACTAAAGCAGGTCTTTCACTGCTGTGGTCTCCATTTGTCCCTGGAGTACAGGCCAAACCACTTGCTTCAGGTCATATCCTTCTTTTAAAAAATCTCAAATAATATATTTAAGTGAAAAGAATTAAAAGGAAAATACTCATTTACTCATGTGTGATTCTTCTCAAAGAGAGTTCTACATATATGAAAACATATCAGGACCAGGACTAGGGTATGGTGAGTGAGGCCTCTGGGATGTAAAATTTAAGGAGGTGCTGAGAGCAAGGGCCCTATATTTTGTGCCCCAGGCATCTCACTCACAACCCCCTATCTTGGTCCTGAATCATATGCAAATAAATGCATACAATTTAATATAAATTTACGTATAATTTAAAATCAAAATGGGATCTTACTGTGTGTGTAATTTGTTTGTTTCACTCAACAATATATGGCAAACATCCTTCCTAATGAGTACATATAGTTCTATGTCATTCTTTCAAAAAACCACATGATGTGTTATAATATGATTGTACTATAATTTATTAAATCCCCCCTCTGTTGATAGGCACTTATATTATTTCCAGTTTTCGAGTACTACTAATAATCTTGCAATTTTATATATACATTTTTGTGCATTTGAGTATTTTGGTAGGACAGATTATTGTTAATCATGCAATTTTGCATTCAACAAATATTCATATTTAAAGAGTTGATAGACACTGACAATTTTCCTTCTAAACTGCAAAATGTCAGGTCAAACTTTCTGAGGTGATGGAAATGTTCTCTATCTGCACTGTCCAATGTGGTAGCCACAGGCCACATGAGGCCATTGAGCACTTGAAATTGTTGCTAGTAAAACTGTGGAATGTAAGTTTAATTTTACCTCATTTTAAATCTAAAAGTTTCAGTTGATGTCTTTGATTTTCTTGGCTTATGGCCATTTGGCTAAGGACTCCATAAAAATATTGAATAATAGCTGTGAATAAACAGACTTTTCCTGTTCTGAGCTTTAATCAGACTACTTTGAGTGCCTCACCATATGTATGACATTTGTTATTGGTTTCTGATAGGTTGTCTTTATCCAAGTAACAAACCCTGTTAGCAGGCTAACTCAAAAGCCATTATGTAGCCTCTCACAATAGATGCTAGAGAAACAGTTATTTCCTCTGTTAAGGAGAACTCTACTGGCGGTCTTAAGAGAGATAATTTGCAGCCTTTTAAGGAATAGATGTCAGTGGTCAGTGCGTATGTGAGTGCAGAACTTGTTGGGAGTTCTCCTTTCCTAATATCCAGTCTTGCTGCCTAGAGATGTGGCAGCCCCTTCTGTTCATAAGCAACCAACATGGAAATGAAAAGCTGATTGTTAAGTATGGTCAGAATACAAAACTGGAATGAGCCAGAGACCTGGGTTATATATTTTTGGCTTACTGACCCAATTCTGAGATCGTCTGCTTCTGAAATGCTTGTAAAATAAACACGAAATGTTTTTATAGCTTAAACCACCATTCAGAGAGTTTTCTGTTACTTTCCACCAGAAGCATTCTTAACTAATACCTTCAAATTAAGAACATTTTTTTTCTTTTCCAGTTTTATGAATATTATTAAAACCAGAAATAAATCTTAAATAAATTATTTATCTTTTCAAAAATAATATTCAAATAACAGCAAACACTTAAATAGATCCTAATATATGAAAGGCACTGTATTAAATACTTATATTTATTAACTAATTGTCTTAAGGATAAGGAAACTGAGACACAGAAGTGAGATAAATTGCATAAGATCGTACAACTAGCAAGTGATAGAGCCAGGATTTGAACAGTTTTATTTCAGAATCCTGGATCTTAGTCTACCTCTAGTACTTCCTTCAGTATTAAAAAATTGATGCATATACCACAATATTTATTTTAAATTCTATTATTATTATATTATTACAGTCATGCTCCTCTTCACAACAAGGAGTATGTTCTGAGAAATGCATTGAACACCATAGCATGTACTCACACAAACCTACATGACACCTCAGCCATATGTTATAGCCTATTGCTCCTAGGCTGCAAGCCTGTACAGTGTGTTATTGTGCAAAATAACATGAAATTAAATCAAGACCAAGAGAAAATGATGCAATCAGGAGACACAGTAAACATGAGATGTATGAAGCTGCTGCCAGCATAACACAGCATGCTCTTTTACGGGAAACTTTCCATAAACAGAAAGAATAAAAGAAAATAATGATAAAAAGTATAGTATGGTAAATACATAAACCAGCAACATGGTCATTTATTATTATCAAGTATGTGCTATACATAATTGTATGTTACACTTTTATATAATTGGCAATGTAGTAGGTTTATTTACACCAGCATCACCACAAACATGTGAGCAATGTTTCACTACAACGTTATGACAGACACAGGGTCAGTAGGCAATAGAAATTTTTCAGCTCTGTTATAATTTTATGGGACCACATCGTATATGTGGTCCATCATCGACCAAAATATTGTGAGGTGCATGACTGTAGTTGTCTTTATCATAAGAGTGGCCAGCAATGCCTAAATTAATGGCAAGTGAATATGTATTAAGTATCTTAACATGTCACTTATATAATTTACTATAAAAAGAGCACCAGTAAAATTGAATTGATCAAACTTCAAAGCAAATGTTAGCTTTCTTTAATTTATTTTCCTAAATCAAGTTTCACTTTTCAAATTAATTCTTAGACTTCCTTTTTCTTTCTAGGGCTTAAGAGAACAATATTCTTCTCTTATTCTTCTGAAAGCTAGATTATAATAAATGAATTAAGGCAATTTTTTTCCATTTCTTTGATACATCCTGACTTTGGCCACATTTCCTTCTTTTTCCTATCTCCTTCTATGATCAAGGACAATGATGTTTTGTTCTTTGTTGTCCAAGAATGTGGCATAGAAACAACCAACAAAAAAAAATAAGAAGAACTTAGTACTCCCACCTTCTCCTGGGTTTTTATGTCTTATCTTGTTAGTACTATCTATATTTCTCATGACCCAATTTCATGAGCACAGCTAGGAAACCAAAAAAAAAAAAAACAAAACAAAACAAAAACAAAGCAGGGCCTTTGGGGTGAGGGGGGTGGACTTTAAGAGTGTTACATCATTATCATTATTCCTATCCCAATTCTCCATGCTCTTTAGTTTTTCTTTTGCTTCATAATAAAATTTAGGTAAATTGCCTGTGTAACACCCTCATAGACCCACCAAGTTTTGGAGGGGGGAAAAAAAACAGTATTTTCCTCTTCTCTGTCTCATAGATTCATGGTGGACCAAGCTTGGACTTGTCTGTGTGTTTGGACCATTGTCATGAACAGCTTCCTCTGTGAGGAAGTCTAAAATTCTCTCAAGTGAAGAGGCCTAGGTTCAAGTCCTGACTCTGTCACTATTAGGTTCTGTCAGCTTCTGTTTCCTTATCTGTAAGATTAGGAAAACAATTCTATCTAACTCAGAGCTTGTAAGATATGAGAAAGGCATTGTGAATGGAACATTATGAACGTTCAGTAGCTGATGTTCTTTCTTTAATAGAAACCATCTCACAGCCCATCAACTCAGTTTTTATTTACCTGTTATTAAGCAAAATTTAGGTAAATTGCTTAATAATTTGCTTAATAACTGAGTATTTGCTTAATAATTTGCTTAATAACTGAGTATTGTATTGGGAAAGCTCACTGTCTAACCAAATATTGGGGATGTGAGTTGGGGCACTTACCTGGTTTTCTGACTTAGAAATATAAATAATGGTAGTGTATATTTGTGATAATATTAAAATTACGATGAATCAGGAAATATGACATATTAAAAGGCATTGTTTGGAACTGCCTAGAAATCAATCAATGTGAACTTGTGATTCCAGTAAGATGAAGTTTGGAGTATTTTAGGTAGTGTGAGGTTGTAGCACCCAAGGACGCAGAGCAGACAGAGGCAGAGAATGCCTCGAGGACCCTTCTCAGCCTAGCTGGATCCTGCTCTAATATTTGAAAATAAGAGGAGAACACTCAAGAAATTAGGTAGGTTACGGGAATGCATTAGGAGTTGTTTGAGCTGACAGCTTAATGGAGTTATCATCTCTTCATTGTTCTTCAGATCATCAAGTTAATAAAACAAATGCAGACTGATATGGCTTCTGTGGTTGCTATCACTTAATTTGAAAGACATTTATTAAGAGAGTTGTTTTGAGATAGAAAGAGAAAGAGATATTTCTTAAAGGTTAGGATCATATTTCTTTCTAATATGGATTGAGTATCATGGTCTTTTGCAACTTCAATGTTGTAGTTTCTTACTCATGAGAAAATGAAAATCTTGCTTTAAAAGGATGATTTATCAAATTGTTTAGATTTATTTTTGCTTTTAAAGTTCAATGATACATTAAACTTAATTATGTGGCACTTCAAAGTCATTCTTGTATTCTATCTTATCTCCCTTGTCTGTAGATCTATAATGTATACAGTCTTCATGTGTAGTTTCTACTAGTCCAGATATAGTGATTCCACTGTACTCTTTAGAGCATTACATGGCACAGACATCAAATTAGTGCATATATATTTTTACTGCAACCAAAGTCTCACCAATATGTTTTCTTCTTCTTGGCTACATTAAATAAAAACACAACTAAAGAAAGGCAGGTACCAAATCCTTAATGCCTCTTGTTTGCTTTTTATTTTTTTTAACAGAAATAGTCACAATAAAATCAGAATCAGATCATAGATGTGTCACTCAGAATCTCTCAAGTATCTGTAGCTTTTCAAACTACGTATCAAAGTAAATAGTCTTGCATTATTTTAAACATACCTTAAAGAATATGAAGAGTTTCTTCATCTTAAGCAATTCTAGTAAATGTAATTTTGGGGGTTTTGATCGGGATGTTCTCAGTGGCCTCAAAGATAATCTGGCTTTCTCATTTATCCTCTTGTAATAAAATGACAGGCATTTAGGGAGAGAAGAGGCAGGCTGCTCACTCAGAAGCACCATCCCACCCATCAGGCATAACACCCAAATGAAGGACCCCAGAGATTCCACACAAACAATGACATAAAAAAGAGAAACCAGTGCTAGAGAGGTGATCTGGATCCATGCAGAAATGGAAGATGCCTACAATCAGAAAAAAAGTAAGTCTGTAATTTAGAACACATATTCTTTCTTGTCTTTGTTGCAGAATTTTAAATTCTGTTAGAGTTCACTCAACTGCTTTTCTCCTCCAAGTTTGAACCACCACTAACGTTTGCCAAAGAAAAGTAGATTTTACCTCTTGGCTTTAAGAAAGATTGTTATTTTTTTCTCTGTCTCAATGAAAACGATTAATTATCAGAATGGAGAGACTGGATGGCTTAATTAATTTTGGGGAAACTGACTTTTATCTTGGGGTCTTGCTTTTCGACTTACTGGTTATTGGATCTTGGTCACTTTTTAAATGTCTCTCCACCTGTTTTCTGATCTATAACATTGAGATAATAATAGTACCTATAGCACTTGATAATTGTTAGATATTAATATAAGTATTGTTTTAAATGGATATACTGAAGTAGCCTTTCTACCTGATGATTTTCAGGTATAAAATGTCTATGTCTAGTAGGTAAAAACTTCTGAATCAGAACCCCATCTCCAGAGATTCTGAGTTAATTGGCCTAGTGTGCAGCTGTCATTGGTTTTCCCCTAAAATTTTCAGGTGATTCTAGCAGAGTTGAGAGCCATTGTTCTCTGCAGAATTATGCATGCAAAGGCATGAAATACTGTTTTACCTTTCTTTTCTCCTTTCGTTTCACAGTTTAGTCATTTTAAGAAAGATGATGCTATGAATATACTCTCTTTAATTAAGAGTACTTAAGTGATTGCATAATGATTCTGTGAGTGATTTAAAGAGAAAGATATAGTAACTCCTACAGTTTCTACAAAATGGTCTCATAAATTGTATTTTTAAATTATTGAAACTGTGTTCAGCTAAGAATTTTTTTCCATAAATCAAAGCATATAAAAACTTCTGTAAAAAAAATTAATGAGCATGTTTGAACTTCCATAGACAGATGTCTTATTCGTTTCCAATAACATCATCACTAGTGTCCCAGGAATTCGCGCCTAATTGTTGCATTTATTTCCACCATTGTGCCATGTAGTAGGCAATACTCAAGTTCATTATATTTTCAGTTTAAAAACATAAACGTCCCCATTTTGTGGTGAAGGTTTGGATAATCAATGCCTCCTCCTGCTTCGTACTGACTTTCACCTAATCCCGTTTGTGCGCTTCTGTGCCTGCCGTTTCCAGGGCTGTCCAGGTTCCTGCTTCTCATTGTCATTCACCAGATCTTTGGGTAAGTATTCCGGAGGCACCTAATATGTGCCAAGCACTATTTATGACTGTGGACCTGTAGCAGTGAGCAAGACAGGCCAAAATAGCCAGTTCTCTCATGAAGAATGCACTTCAGAGAGGGAGATGGAGAATAAAGGACAAATAAACAAGAATGTACTCTATGTAGTAAGGAGAATGAAATACGCTTTGGGAAATTCTGGTTTCACATGAATCTAAATAAAGTTTTCCTCCTCCATGGTTATCATGAACTCTAAAATGACTTAGTTATTTTCTCCCAAGAAATCTTTAATTTTCCCCTTATTAACAAATTCCGATGGAATTAGGTCTAGTTTAATGGTTTCCAGAATTTCATCTGTTGAAAGCTCACTCTGAGTATTTCCTCTTGAAGTTGAGTAAAGAAATGTTAAAAGAGTATTGCCATAAATTTTCAAAGAAAGTCATTCTCTCTTGGAATTCCTAATATATTGATATTTTTTCTCTCACTTCTTTGTCATTTTCTATTGGCCTTGACTCTAAATTTTCTTCATATTCTATTTCTTATACTGACTGAAAATGAGATTTTTTTCCAGCTTGTTCCGTTAACCTGGATATTTTTCTCTTAACTAAGATCCTGAATTCAGTTTGCCCCATGCCATTTTCACTCTACCCTTCTCAAGTTTTGTTGACAGGCCTGCTGGCTTCCCAGTATCAGAACTCAGCAAAACATATGCAACGTTTAACTCTGTTGGCACAAACATTTATTGACTATCTACTGTGTTCTATGATCCATAAGGTGCACAGGGGTCACAAAGATGAAAAAGATGTGGCTCCATCTTCTATAGACATTTACAGTCCTGTGGAAGAGTCAGGTGTTTAAGACAGCACAGGATTAGTTTCGTGGTCAGTTGGTAAAACAAACAACAACAAAAAAAACTATTTAACTGAAGAGAATCATAATACAAAAATAACTAAAGTGTTTAACCTTAACTTTAATCCTTTAAATATATATTCATTCACCAAACTTTAGACAGGGTCAAGCCCTTTTCTTCCATTGCCGATTGGAACTTGTCATGGTCTTTCATGCTTAGCCATAACATATCATCTATAATTTCTAGTTTCAGCTTATTTAAAAGAGAGTAAAAAATATACAAACACTGTAGTGTATCTGAGTATTAAAACTGTTTAGATTTTTGAGATTTTTCCCCCAGTCTTTTATAGTTGTCTTGCTCATAACTATTGACAGCGTTTGTTTTAGCATCTCATTTTTATAGCCTTTCCTGACTATTCAAATATATTTTTAAGAAACAACTCTCTTTCACTTAATATTTTATCAGTTTAATATATAATTAAATTGTATGTTTTAAAATAACAAGTACAATGGACTTAATCAGTTTTAAGTATAAGATGACTGACTTTAAGTAAGCATACACTCCACGTGGAGGGAGACAAAGACATGAGAACAAGAGAGGGAGACCTCTCAGCTGGGAGTGTTGGGTATGCCTTAGGTGTCTACCAGTACATTTCACAGACAGCAGGGGATGCTCCAGTTAGTCTGGCATGTTGCTCAAAAGGTCTACTCATATTATATGATTGCAATTTAATATAAATGGTTTAATAAAGCCTAATGCAAAATGTTATATCTTAAAAGGATTCTTCCCTGATCCCATAAGTAGAATTTTTGGAATTTTTTTTACTATATATATATTTTTGGTCTTTGATTATTTTAAATAAGCAATATAATTTGATAGTTCAAAATTCCTAAAGTAAAACAAATAATAAAAAGTATTTCAGGTAGCCCTGTTAACCAGCCACCGGACCAACTTCTGAGAGGCAACCTACGTTACCAGTTCCTTCTGTGTCTTTACAGAGGTTTTTAAAATGAACATAAAAACACATTAAACATATAAGCACAGATGTTTTTTTTTTCTTTTTATAACTTGCAAAATTTTAGCATACTGCCACTTCCAGGATGAGTTTTGGTATTTTCTTTCACCCTCTGGGAGACAGAATTTTCATCAAGAACTTGTCAGATGCCTTGTGGTCAGCCAACTAAGACTGCCAGCTGATGGCCAGATTATGTCCCCATTACTACAAAATCTTGATTCTGAGCCAGTTTCATAAAGTAGATCAAGAACACATCACCTGTTTCCTCTCTGAGGTCAGTTCAACATTGTTTCTGGCCCTTTCATTCATTTGTGAGGTATATGTTTTGTGGATTTTCCTAAAGGTGTATCTTCTAGACATATAGCGCTGTTGTACCTTCCCTCCTATAAGATTTTTAGTTATTATTTATTTGGAGCATGAGATAAATGATTTCATGAAAATTTTTTCAACAAGTCTTAGTGTTTCCCATTAGTTTATACATGTGTATACATGTTGCAATGTATATTCATTTTATTTGCAACCCATGTGCTATACATTTGTTTTGGCATTTGAGTTTCTAGGTAATATTTTCAGTCTCTTCTACTTATTTTTTCATGTGAAGCACTAAGAGTTCCTTCCATCTTATTTTTCTTTCCATGTCCTATCTGTTGTCCTTCAAGGAAATCAGCATGGTGGCTTTATCTGGGAGTTTATTTTGCTCTCTCTACATTTTCAATGTAGAGTTCTCTTGAATAGGCCAGCTAACCTCTGGGAAAACACATTTGTTCTTCCCTGTTTTGCAATATGCATGTCACCCAAGCCAAGAGCCTATCATACCAGGATATTAAGTCATGGTTCAATATCTAAGACCATTTCATCAACACTAACTGCCTATTTTATCAACACTAACTGTAGTTCCCTTCCCAGAGATTCCTCTGTTTCAAACGTCCTACTCCAGTGAAAAAAGAACAATAGAAACATGACCTATGCTCCACTAGTTTCCTGCCTAAAAAGTTATAGTCCTAATCTTTCATCAGGGCCTATTTACTGTTCAAGAATGAACAACTTGCTAATTTGTCAGTTTTGTTGATTAATCCATTAATTTATCCAACAAATATTTACCTAGCACCCAGATGCTGAGTTGTTAAAGATTAATTTATTAAATTTTGCAGTAATTTATTCCTGCATGTCTAGGGTATCTATAATTTAAATTGGCAAGTATTACATAACAGTCTGTTACAAAAGATATGAGAGCAGCAAGGAAGAAGTCACTATCCCTGGTGAGCAACAGAGTAGTGGAAGCAAGTAAGAGGGCAAAATTTGGAATTTTAGAAATAAGTAGGAGTCAGCCAGGCAGGCAAGGAAAAAAAGTGCATACAGGCAGACAGAGCATTTTGTGCAAAAATGCAGAGGTGTGAACATTTATGTAAAGCTTAAACCAAAGCGACATCAGTAGTAATGAAGAGGTGAATACAGAGTTGGGAGGCAGTTTAGAGTTAGAATCTATAGGTTTCACTGACCATTAGGATATGAGAAATGAGAAAAGGCAATATTCAAGAATGACTCTGACTCTAGTGATGGGTAGACTGGTAAATGGTGAAGATTGAGATTAGGATTTCAGGAGATGTGAACAGGTTTAGGAGTTAAACAGATGATAATAAATTCAATTTTGTACATATAGATTTGGGGGTAGGCTATAAGAAGTATCAATCCAAGCCCAAGAGAGAAAATTAAGTAAAACATCAGTATGGGTAATTGTTAAGGTGATGCAAGCAAAGTTTGCTATGGATTAAGACATTAGTAAAACATAAATAAGTGGAGCATTTTAGATAAGAGGTTAATATCCAAAATATATATGGAACTCATACAACTTAATACACAATCCAATCAAAAAATGGGCAGAAGACCTGAACTGGCATTTCTCCAAAGAGGACAGATAGCCAATAGACATATGAAAAGATGTTCAAGGTCACTAATTATCCTTTAAAAATTAAAAATACAACTACTTTTTGACCCAGAAATTGCATTTCTGGGTATTTATTCAATGAAAACCAAAACACTAATTTGTAAAGATTTATGCATCTCTATGTTCACTGTAGTGCTATTTACAATAGCTAAGATATGGAAGTATCCTAAGTTAGATGATAAAGAAGGTGTGGTCCATATATAAAATGGAATATTACTCAACCATAAAAAAGAATGAAATTTTGCCATTTGTGACAACATGAATGGACTTAGAGGGTGTAATACTAAGTGAAATAAGTCAGACAGAGAAAGACAAGTACCATATCATTTCACTTTTACGTGAAACCTAAAAAAAAATAAAAACAAAATAAATGAACAAACAAAACAGAAACACACAGATTTTTAGATACAGAGAAGAAATTGATGGTGTATGGGAGGCTGGACAAAAAATATGAAGAGATTAAGAAATACAAATTAGAAGTTACAAAACAGTCACAGGGATATAAAGTACAATATAGGGAATATAGTCAATAATATTGTAATAACTATGTATGGTGCCAGGTGGGTTCTAGCCTTTGTAAGTTAAATAAATGTCTAACCACTATGCTGTACACTTAAAACTAATATAATATTGAATTTAAACTGTATTTTAAAAAAATAAGTGGGGCATTTTGTCTTAAACACTTTCAAATAAGAGGTAAAACTAGAAACAATATTTTGAATCCATTGGTCTGTCTTTACAAGCTAATAATTGGAAAATATATCGTGATAGTAGCAGTAATAGAAAACAGTAGTAGAAATAAAATAATAATAGAAAAACAATAGAAAGAGTAGAATGTAGAATAGTGGATAAAATATAGAATAGTAGAATAGAAAATAGTAATAGAAAATATGTATCATAATACAATATAAGACTGTCTTTATGCCGAGAACACCAGCTCCAGCACACTTTGTTATTTATGACTATATTTCTGAATCATTCTTTTCAACCTTTTTTGGTAATTAGACAAATACTAAAATCAATGTCATTTCAGATACCTCCAACTGAAATGAACAAGTCTTTGTACCTATTCGCTAATTAAGACAAGGTCTGTAACTTTCAGTTATTGCTTTGCTGTTGACCTAGCAACTGAGTCAACTGTAGTTGGATATTCACCTTGAATACTTATGAGTGACAAAGGAATAATGGGCAAAATAAAAAATTATTTCCTATCACTAATAGATGATTCATTTATCTTATAACTTAGTTACAAAAGTTAATGGTTATTTAACATTTTGAGTTTCCCATTGAATTGAAAATAAAGAAGTTAAATATGTCCTCAATTTGTCACTCTACTAGTTGGGAGTAGTATCACTTTTTTTTCAAATATTTTAGCATGAATATCAAGTGACCTAATTCATGAAGATGAGAAAAAAAGACAAGACTTTACGGAAATTCCAACATAGACACCAAAAACCAGATAAACAGGAGAAAGAATTCAGGCAAAGCAAAATTGTGAAATGTTGTGTTGAAGATAAATAGGTCTCTCTGTTTCATGAGGGAAGCACACCCACAGGGGAGACTGCTCTGAATAAAGTTTCCTTTGGTTCAGTTCGGGCTCTGCAGGAAAATTGCCAGGGCTATGACGGAGAGCTAGGCTTTCAGATTTCTTCTACTTCCCTGTCATTTGCAAGATAAACTAGACCTGTTGAATCTTTTGGTCTCACACCATTTCTAACCTTATACTCATTTATAGAAAGGAAATTGAAGACATTCTAATACAAGTTCCATGAAGGCAAAACTTTGTATAATTTAAAATTGTATCTTCAGTACCAATGTCAGTACCTGGCCCACTGTAGCTGGTCAAATATTTGTTGAATTAAATGAATGAATTTTATTTCCTATGCTTAACTCTATTTAACTGTCACAGACTTTTAACTGTCACAAGAAGTACTCTCATCTTTCTTCTGTAAACCTGAAATCACAGAGTGACTGAAAGATCTTCAGCTAATGTAGCAAAAACCATTAGGTGAGAAATTCTTCCTCTAGTCTAACCTATCAAGAGGCCACAGTGATACCTTTATATCTGTTGGGGGAAAAATCATGTAAAAGCATAGATCTAATAGATGTGTATATGCATTATTAAAAAATCTTCATTTGAAACACTAGTAACTATGAACATAAAAATGGCCTTAACTTGAAAGTTCTGCTTTAATATGCTCATTTTTCTTTAAGTACCCAATAAACTCTGGGCAAGGGAAGGTGTTGAACCAGTTTCTTTTGCCTCTCACAACTTCAGGCAATTGTTGGCATCTTTATTTGATTTGTCTTTATAATCCAGGATGGAGACATGTTTATACTACATACCAATCTTCCCTCCTTACTTTGTTCTTCATGGTACGTTCCTTATCTCCTTTAGAAAGCAATTATTTATCACCTTCTATCTGGATGGTCTTGGAAATAAAAAGGTAGATAATATTTAGACTCTCCTCTCAAACAGTTTATAAACCTATGGAGTAAATCAACAGTTATAATAATTATAAAATGTGCTGTGGTTGCATATAGGAAAGGCAGATAACTAACCATGACTTTCCTAAAAAGGTAGCACATGGACTGGGTCTTGAATCATAAGCAGAAGTGAATGAAGGAGGTAGCACGTACAAAGGTATGGAATCAAAAGGAACCACATTCAGGAATCTGTAAGCAGTTCTTTAAAAATAAACATAGATACTGTGAGATGAGTTCAGTAGACTAGATAGAAGTAGGCAAGACTAGATAAATAATTAAATCTCGATGCCATCCCAAAGAGTTCGACTTTAACCTCAAAGCTCTACATAGCCATGGAAACATTTTGATTGAGAATAGCGTTTTCATAATAGAAAAAGTTCCCTGATAACACAATTGAAAATAGTGAAGGCAAAACAAGAATGTAGGCAGAAAGACAGACTAGGGGAAACTGTTGCAGACTTTAGAAAAAAAATATCTAAACTATGGTGCTGACAGAGGGAAGTTTCATTCAAAGCACCCTAACCAGTTGGAAAGAAATTACTGCACTCTTCCAGGGAAGAAATGATGTTGTTCCAAACCAAGGCCGGGGCAGTAAAGATTGAGGAGAGAGAGAGAGAGAGAGAGAGAGAGAGAGAGAGAGAGAGAGAGAGAGAGAGAGAGAGAGATGGATTTAAGAGATTTTCTCCCTTTTAATTTCTATACAACGCACTTTTTGTTTTGAATTTTTCCTTAGAATCTAAGTACATGTGAATAAAACCTGTTAGCTTTTTTTTTTGTTCTATGGACTGGATAAAAATTGTCTAATGTTATTTTCATTTGTGGTTATTTAAGATAAAGATATAAATATGAGTACATTTTTAAACACAACTTTTATCAACTCTTACCTGGGTGTACATGCTATAAAAAAATTTAATAATCACTCAGAACCCTAGTGAGTCGACTTCTCAAATGGATGAAAGCTGTTGGTAGAAGGAAGAGCTTGAAGAGTGATCCTGTTGAAATGTGAATTAAATTATCTCACTCCTAGACAAAATCCTTCAGTGTCTTTGCATCATACTCTGAGTAAAAGTCAGTCTTTATAATGACCCACAAGATCCTATGAGAGAGGGATCGTAACTCTCTGGTTTCAATTCTTCAACTCCTGCTACTCTTTGCTTCACTCATTTTGGGGCAGCCATACTGGCCTCCTGGCTGTTCCTCATGAAATCTGCAGGCATGCTTGCGGGTAGAGCATTTACTCTGCTTGTTTCCCACTTATCCTCTTGGCTCTCTTCCTCACTCCCTTCAGGTCTTTCCCTTACTTTATCATTTTATTTAAAAATAAAATATCCCTCCCACTCAGTACCCTCTGACTCATTCCTATTTTTTCATAATGGTCATCACAGTCTAATAAACTTTACATTTTACTTATCTCGTTCAGTATCCATCTTCTACTAAAAAGTTAGTTCTACAAGGGCAAAGATTTTTAATGTATTTCTGTATTTCTAGTGGTTAGAATAGTGCTAGACATATGGTAGAAACCAAATAAATAAACTGCTAGCTCAGCATGACTATTAATCATGGTGCTCTAAAGATATCACCGATTGACCAGCAAAATCACTACTATGGAAAAAAACCTGCAGTTAGTTATTGTTTTTTCCATCAGGTAGCCACCAGCAAAGTCAGATATAGCCTGAACTATTTCCATCAAAACAAAATTTTGCATAAGACACTAGAATTAGAACAGGGTTCATAAATGATTACTTTATAATCAGTCTTCACCTGACATATAATGATTATAAAGCTTGTTAAATTCTTTAGCAAAATATAGAATCTGTGTTAATTCACAACTGCAACTTTCTGTTCTGTTAACAGCAAAATGCTCGTTGTTCACTACCATTGAGAAAGCTTTTTATTGAGAGTGATTCCATTGCCCTCAGCTTTACAGGTAGATATCTTAGGGTCTTCACTTGAAGGTGACTATATCAGTCGAAGCAATCAATAATACATCCAAAGACCCTTTTTAAACAGTCTTGTTTTGGGAAGATTTTTATTGCTACATCATTTGGTAATACATAAATGATTGCTCATTGTAAAAAAATTAATTAATTAAAAAAGACATAGAGTTTAAAAGAACATTTACCTTCACTCTTCTCCCCAATTCCACCCTCCTCCCCAGAAGTAAAAAATATTAGCAGTTTGACATGTATTTTTCCACACCTCTTTCAATGCATTTACACAAATACAAACACCTAGAGTTTTAGTTTTGGGGAAAAAAAAGATATATATATATATAGTTATATATATATATATATAACTATATATATATAGTTTTGTAAGTTTTTACCTAGCAGTGGGTGTTTTGGACATTTTTCCACACCAGTGCACACTGAGTTCCACAATCATAGGTCTAGGTTTATCCCATTTTCTTAATTATTAATAGTGCCCTCTTTCAGTATCAAAAGTAGCCTCATTTGGACAATAAATTATATGATCCTTTAATAGAAAGCTATTCGATTAATAAATTTCTAAACTGCTATGAATTCATTTTTGTCATTGACAACAATTCACAATTTTTGTCATTGCTACCCTATAAATGAACATTTAGATATTATCCTTTTTGGTATTAGAAACAAAGGTACAATAAACATCCATATACATATATCTTTGTGCATGTGCACAAGTAATTCTATAGGATAAATTCTATAAGTCTAATTGTGAGGTTAAAGGTTATATACATTTACATATTTTATATACTGTCAAATTGTTTTCTAAAAAATCTGTATCTTCTTCTACTTCCATTAACAGCACCCATGTCCTTATACCCTTACCAATCAACCTTGAATATTATACATTTTTTGGCCCATTTGACAGGCAAAATGTCATATCTCATTCTTGTTTGAATTTATGTTTCATTGATTACAATTGAGGTTAAAATCTTTTTTTTCATATTACTTCATATTTTTTGCCTATTTTTCATTGAGATTATTTTTCTCTTATTCGTAGATTTTTTTGTAATGTAATATATAAATTGTAAATGTAATATATAAATTGTAAATATTTTCTCCCAATATTTCACTTATTTTTCTCAATAGTGTGGGGGGGAAAGTGCCAATTCCACAGCCACACCTACCAAAATTTTTATTCTCCAAATATGGTTAAACTATATATAATGTAAAGCAGAGTCAAACTTTTTTATTTTCCAGTGTGTGTGTGTGTGTGTGTGTGTGTGTGTGTGTGTGTGTGTGTGTGTATCCCAACCATATACAAGAATTATGAACTATGGACAGGTTATTTGCCAACTGAATATTTTGTGAGTCATTTAACTTGTATATATATAATTTCTCCAAATTTTATATTAATTCTTTTCTTTTTCAAAAATAAATATTTGTTTAAAATTTTGAATAAAATAAACAGGCGTATGTTGAATGTAAATCATTCTAGCTCCTGCACATAAAATCTTTCTTTTGGGAGGAAGCAAAACTTCTTCAGATTCTTTTCCATTTTTCATGTTTTGACTATATCTCCTAATTTTATCTTCCAAAAATTTCATCAGAGTTGAGTTAACCTTCACTTCAGGGTCACAATGGATTGCATTGTATGTCATTCTAGCATGAAATTGATACCTGAAGTGTTACTCATATCACTTTTTTCAATAATACACAAAGAAATATAGATAACAGGCATCCTCATCTGTAGAAAACATTTAATGATTTCCAGAGGAACAGAGGATGATTAATTTTTAAAAAATAAATAAAATTATATATAATGTATATATTTAAAAAACAATCTATTCAATGTTCTTTAGACAAAAGATTTTCCCCAAACACTTACTCAAATGAGTGCATGCTGTTTGGCACAGTTGGTTGTCAAATAATCTTTCTCATTTAGTTGTATGAAAAAGCTATTTAGTAAGGTATTATCTTTTCTCTAAATAAACACACTGTTCATTAGTTAACAAAAAATAAACATAAAAATAGAAATTAACAGCAGCAGGAATTCTGATTAATAACATGGTATTTGTCCTTTAGATATACTAGGTTTTATATTTTGTCAAAAACCCATTGCAGCTAACAACAGGCATTAAAATTAGATATTTTATTTTTTTTACCAGGTTGAGTTCTTTATTAAAAAGGTATGTAACTTAGTAACTCACTATTTTTTTATTATTAGTTTCAAGTATATAGCATAATGGTTAGGCATTTATGTAGTTTATAAAGTGATCCCCCCGATTAATCTAGTACCCATTTGGCTATTAAATATTATTGACTATATTTCTTATGCTGTACTCCACATACCCATGACTGTTTTGTAATGACTAATTTGTATTTCATCTCTTCACCTTTTTCACCCTGCCCCCCAAACCCCCTCTCCTCTGGCAATCCCAGTTTGTTCTCTGTATCTGTGAGTCTGTTTTCTTTTTGCTCATTTCTTTTGCTCCTTAGATTTCATATATAAGTGAAATCATATGGTATTTGTCTTTCTGTCTGACTTATTTCACTTAACATAATACCCTCTAGGTCCATCCATGTCGTTGCAGATGTCAAGATTCCTTTTTTTATGGCTGAATAATATTCTCTTGTCCAATAGTCTATTGATGGGCACTTACTCTGCTTCCATATCTTGGCTATTGTAAATAGCACTGCAGTGAACATAGGCACGCATAAATCTTTATAAATTAGTGTTTTGATTTTCTTTAGATAAATACCAAAGAAGTGTAATTGCTGAGTCATGAGATAGTTCTATTTTTACCTTGTGAGGAACCTCCTTACTGTTTCCATAGTAGCTATACCAGTTTGCAATACTACCAATACTACCAGTGTATAAGGGTTCCTTTTTATACACATGCTCGCCAACACGTGTTATTTCTTGATTCATTGATGATAGACATTCTGACAGGTGTAAGATGATAACTCATTGTGATTTTAATTTGCATTTCTCTGATGATTAGTGACCTTGACCATCTTTTCATGTGCCTATTGGCCATCTGTATGTCCTCTTTGGAGCAATACCTTTTCAGGTCTTCTCTCCATTTTTAATTGGATTCTTTGTTTTTGTGGTGTTAAGTTGTATGAGTTCTTTATAAATTTTGTATATTAATCTCTTATCAGATGTATCATAGACAGATATCTTTTCCCATTCAGTAGGTTGTCTTTTCATTTTGTTGATAGTTTCCTTTGCTGTGCAAAATTTTTTTAGTTTGATGTAGTCCTATTTGTTTATTTTTTCTTTTGTTTCCCTTACCTGAGGAGATATATCAGGAAAAAAAATTACTAAGAGCAATGTCAGAAAGTTTACTGCCTATGTTTTCTTCCAGGAGTTTTATGGTTTTGGGTTTTACATTTAAGACTTTAATCAATTTTAGTTTATTCTTATATATGGTGTAAAAGTTGGTCTGGTTTCATTTTTTTGCATGTATCTGTCCAGTTTTCCCAACACCATTTATTGAAGAGACTATCTTTACCCCATTTTATAGTCTTGCCTTCTTTGTCATATATTAAATGAGCATATAGGCATAGATTTATTTCTAAACTCTTTATTTTGTTCCATTGATCTATGATCTGTTTTTATGCCAGTACCATGATTACTACAGCCTGGTAGTATAGTT
Source organism: Macroglossus sobrinus (assembly GCA_004027375.1). Classification (NCBI taxonomy): domain Eukaryota; kingdom Metazoa; phylum Chordata; class Mammalia; order Chiroptera; family Pteropodidae; genus Macroglossus; species Macroglossus sobrinus. Next base: position 105,897 of record PVKZ01001372.1, read on the forward strand.
TGATATCAGGTAGCGTTATACTTCCAACTTTGTTCTTCTTTCTCAAGATTGCCTTGGCTATTTGGGATCTTTTATGATTCCATATAGATTTTTGGACTATTTGTTCTAATTCTCTAAAAAAATGCCATTGGAATTTTGATAGAGATTGCAATGAATCTATAGATTGCTTTGGGTAGTATGAGCACAGGATATGCTTCTATTGTATCTTCAATTTTTTTTCAATGACTTATAATTTTCCAAGTACAGGTCTTTTACCTCCTTGGTTAAATTGATTCCTAGGTCTTTTATTATTTTTGATGCCATTGTAAATGTGATTGTTTTCTTAATTTATCTTTCTGATAGTTTATCATTGGTATATAAAACTGCAATGGAATTCTGAATATTAATTTTATATCCTGCTAGTTTACTGAATTCATTTATTAGTTCTAATACTTATTTGGTGGAATCTTTTGTGTTCTCTCTTTATAGTATATCATCTATAAATAATGACTTTTACTATTTTCTTTACAATTTGGATGCCTTTTATTTCTTTTTCTTATCTGATTGCTATAACTAAGACTTCCAATAATATGTTGAATAGAAGTGGTGAAAATGGACATCCTTGTCTTGTTCCTGATCTTGAGGAAAACTCTTAGATCTTCTCCATTGAGCATGATATTAGCTGTAGGCTTGCCATTTATGGCCTTTATTATAGTGAGGTATGTTCCCTCTATTCCTACTTTGCAGAGAGTTTTTATCATGAATGGATGCTGAATTTTGTCAAATGCTTTTTCTGCATCTATTGATATGATCATATGATTTTTACCATTCAGTTTGTTAATATAATGTATCACATTAATTGATTTGTGGGTATGAACCAACGTTGCATTTTACTTGCCTGTGTTTCACCCCAAGTCCTGAGGCTGCCTGACAGTTGTCTGTAAAGCTCCACAGTTGAAAGCCTTTAGGTGGTACACAAGTTGAGTGGTGTGGGGACCCAGGGAATCACATGGGTAAAGTGAGTAGATTTCACTTGTCCTATGCAGATTCAAGTTTGGTGCCAATGCTGAGCCTGTGGCCACCCACAGGAGTCTCAGATCTCACCATGGTCAGCTGCTACCCATCTTGGGCCCTCAAACTCCCAAGACTTTTCAAGAGATACTGAAGCTAATGCCAGCCACCTGCCATTTAAAGTCTCTCCTCAGATGCATAGCCACAACCAGGCTGTGAGAGCTGAGGACTGTGGACCACTGTCAAATGTGCCCCCTACTGAGAGTCAGGGCTACAGTTGGTTGCTGGGCAACAAACTAGCTGGAGCAATTTGTGGATTGGATAGGGCACAGTCTCAGGGAGACAAGAGGTAGAGAAAGCTGATTTCATCAGGCCAATGCAGATTCAGATTTGGTGCCAGTATTGAACCTCTGGCTTCTCACAAAAGTTACGGATCATATAGAACCAAACTACTGCCCATCTCAGCCCACAGACCCCCAGATTCATTCAAGAGATAACTACAGTTCTGGCCAGTGCTGGTTGCCTGCCACTGAAAGTCTTGCCAGGGATGCATGGGCCATATACAAGCTGAGGACTGTTGTTTGTTGTCAATCTGCTAGCCCCAAAAAGTTCAGGGTAAGGGTGGCTGCCCAGCAATAACGCAGGCAATTTTGGGGTTGGATAGGGTAGGGTCTCAGGAAGACATGAAGTGGAGTGAGTAGATCCCAATGGGCCAACACACATTCAGAATTGTTCGTGTAGGAGGAGGATTCTACACAGGCGAGACAGTGCCCACCTATAGCCTGCAAAGGAGGAGGGGCAGACAAAGGAACAATGATGACTGTCCCTCCATCCCTCACTCCAATGCTATACAACTCAGTCTTTCCACGCATGTCTCTTGAGCTTCCCAAACGCCTAACCTTCCTCTGGAGCCCAGGGAAAGTGTCTGTGAGTAAGTAAGAGTGTACACAGGCCCTTTAAGGGCGATGTCTGGGTTTTTAGGTTCCTTCTATCTTACCCTGACAATCGGAACCCCACTGATTTTTATAGTCAGATTTTGTGGGAACTCCAGGCTAGGGAGCCCCTGTGTGGGGCTAGAGATGCTGGTTCCTTCAGGGGAACTTCTGCAGCCACTATCTCTCCCAGAGCTCAGTTGCCACGCATGGATGCAGGGCCAGCCCGTTGAGTGGCTCGGCCCCTCCTACTTGCCTCAATGTGGCTTTTTCTTTATATATTTAGTTCTGTGCTCTTCTAGTCTTCAGGTGATTCTCCAAGTTGACTGTTCTGTAATTTGGTTGTAATTTTAATGTGGTCATGGGAAGAGGCAAACCCTGTGTTTACCTAACCCACCATCTTGACCCCCTTCTGTCAAAATTGGGTTTCAGTATTTTCATTATAACCTGATTTATGTCTAACCTGATTTATATCTCATCATTTGCATACTGCTTAACAGGTGATACAAAGGCCAAATCTGGACTGTTCAAATGATACCATAGGACAGCAACTGAAAATAATTGATCTCTCCCTATTTAGAGTCATCTTAATAAACTATGATAATTTAGTTGTACTGAAACATTCAGGACTGCCAGACATCTTTCTATATGTGCAGATTTTCAGACAAGACTTCCAAAGTATTAAATATTTGTTTACAATAATTCCATACCTCTGTCCACTTTGCCTGAAGAGCACCTGTACTAATTTATAATATTCTTACTCTAAGGCTCTCCACAGGAGTTCACTAATGACAGTCCAGGTGTGAGGGATAAAACTAGTTTTCCTGACATTTGACTCTGTGTAATTATCATAATTCCCTCGACACAGATTCAAGTTATAATTGTTATATTACATAAGATTGAAAAGGCAATGTTGAATTGGCTCATTTCCCTGAGTATTTCAAACATTGTCATCATAGGAACTTTAATGGTAATCATGGTCCATCTTTAAAAGACCTGAGTGAAAATCTTTTAAATGCAGAAAACATATTTTTTCCCTTAGAATAATAAAGCATTAGTCACATCCAAACCTACCCAAACTTCAGTTTGATAGAATTCAGCTTGGTTTCTGCCAGATTTGATCATAATTTCCAGAATGCAGTTCTTAGAAAAGAAATCATTCACATATTTTAAAACTAGATATTGATTTGAAGGTTTTTAATAGTATGCAATTAAGCTGAAAATTTGGCATCTTTGAATGGTTTTCTCCATCACAAATTATTAATAACTATTTATTGAAATTGGAATTGGATTCAATGGTTTTTCCTATATGCCATCTGCTAATACTGAGAAAGAAAATGTTCTAACTCTGCCATTCATTTATGACAATGAATGAGCCTGTTAATTATTTAAGCAAATCAGCTCACTACTACTGCTCTTGCTAAATCCATGGAAGGGATTTGGAGATGGAGAAAACTGGGTTAAATTTTAATACTACCACTTATTAATTATGTGACCAAGCAAATTGTCTTCACTCTCCGAGTCTCGTAAAAATGGAGATAATACTTCATAAGTTGTTATAAGAATAAAAAGTTAAATGTTCAGCAGAATGCCTGGCACATTTGAAGCATTCCAAAAGTGATATTATTATTATTATTATTATTATTATTATTATTATATATTTTCTTTGGTGATTTATTTCACAATAAATATGGTAGTCCTTCATATCTTTCAGAACTTTGGCAGAAATTTAACTTTCATACCAATATGTACCAATAAAACTGGGAAAAAATGTAAAGTCCCATTGGGTAGAGTATCTTTTGAAGTGAGTACTTTTACATGTTGCTGGTGAACATATGTGGGTATGTTCCTTCTAAAAAGCAACTTAGTAAAATATGTCAAAAATCTTAATATATTCACATACTTCAGGTCAGTATTTCCTTTTCTAATAATCTATATTAAGGTTTTAGTATAGATGTTCACTGAAGAATTATAATAAGGCCAAAAGTCAGGTTCTGATTTAAAAAAAAAAAAGTCAGATTCTGATTACACTTTCTGATTTCAAAGCTTACTACAAAGCTACATTAATCAAGACAGTGTGGTACTGACAAAGGTTGACAGACATTAATGAAATAGAATCAGGAATCCAAAAATACTTTTACAGTCATTTGCTTTTTGACAAGGGAGAAAGACAATTCAATGGGGAAAGAATAGTCTTTTCAACAAATGGTGGTGATAAACTAGGTATCCACATGCAAAAGAAGGAAGCAAAATAGAACCCTTCCTCATGCCATATGCATTAATTAACCTCAAATGAATCATAGATCTGAATGTGAGAGCTAAAATTATAAAACTCTTAGAAGCAAACGTAGGAGTAAATATTTGTGACCTTCAGTCAGTCAAAGGCATTTAAGATGTGACACTAAATGTGTGAGTGATAAAAGAAAAGCAAATAAATAAAAATTAATCAAAATTAAAAACTTTTGTGCTATGAATGATACCATCAAGAAAGTGAAAAGACAAACCATAGAATTAGGGGAAGTATTAGCAAATCATATATCTGATAAAAGGTTTATATCCAGAATATATATGTATGTGTGTATATGTGTGTGTCTTATGATTTGATAATAAAAAAGGTAACCCATTTAAGAATAAGCTAAGGATCTATGTGAACTTACTCTGTCTCCTAAATATGAGATTTTTCCATTTTGGAGCTAAAGCAATGAAGAAAATATGTTTGCTTTTCTTTTCTTTTTTTTTTTTTTTTTTTGCTTTTTATATAACTCTAAACCAGTTAAGATTTTTTAATTTTAAAAATATTTTTAAAGATTTTAAATTATTTGTTGTCATATAGATTAAAAAATGGTTGCTTAAGCTAAAGTCAAACACATTTTGAGTTTGTAGACATAATCATTATCTTCACCACATGATTTTATGTTTCTTTTTTTAAAGCAGGCATTTTCTACTCTTGAAATATGAGTATATTTAACAAGCTGCCAACGAGAACTGTTGATATAGCTCAAATAGATGGCAATAGTGTTGATTAAATTTCATCGTTACCACTCGAAATTCTTCTGAAAGAGCATGTGCAATCGTGTGGTTTTATTTAGTTTCCCCACACAATACTACACACACACACACACACACACACACACACACACACACACACACGCCTTACTGTTAAATTATACACCTGAAACTTGCTGGATTTTGTTAATCAATGTCACCATAATAAAAATAAATAAATAAATAGATAGATAAAAAGTTTCAGAGAAATAAATAAATAAAAATAAAATAATATTTAGTTTCCTCTTCCTGTACCCTAGATCACTATGACTTAAAAGCATGGGTTCATGTTTTTTTCGGGAAGATTATGAGTATAACCACTAAAAGTAGCACAGAAAATACACCAATAACATTGCTATGCAGTTAGCGACCATCTCTTGAGATGCTGATCATATTCTGGTTTGTATTGCTATTATTTTGTTTAAAAACAGGCATATGGTATTTGTTTGTTTTTCTATCCTCCACAGCACCTATTTATGCACATTGTAGATACTCACTAAAAATTTGTTAAACAACTGACCAAATAAATGAATAACTAATGACTGCAGCCATACTTGTACTCAGAAGAATGAAACAAAACCACCTCTATGCCTTTTCCAGATGAAATTTAAAAAACTAGATTCTAATGGAAGTAATGTAGATTACACTATGACTAAAGTCTTTCTCAATTAATTTTACTCTTAAAATCACAAATTAAAAAGAGAAAAAAAGTATGAGTGTGCCTCTTAGATTTCTTTGAAGGTTTTTTATTATTCTGATGAAGAATGAATGACTTACAGAGTTTGGGGGAGGGGTTCAGAGTTGAAGGTCTTGGGTAGGGTTGTTTTAACATTGAAGTACATTCTCTAATCCCTTCTTTACACATATACACACATACACAAAGAAAAAAAAACTTGGCTAAATCTCTTCTATTAATTATTAGCATTTCCATTTATCTAGTCATAAAAGATATAAGCCTAGGGTTTATTCTAGGTCTGGTGTTGGAAATAGGTCTGCTTTCATAGATAACATTTTATTGGAACCCATCAATGCCCATTTGTTCATGTGTTATTAATGGCTGCTCTCACACTACAAGGCAGAGTTGAGTGCAATAAAGGATGCATGGCCCACAAAACCTAAAATGTTTTCTATTTGTCCCTTTAACAAAAAAAGTTTGATTACCTCTGTTTTAGACCATTCTCATTCATTCTCATTCTCTCTCTCTCTCTCTCTCTCTCTCTCTCTCTCTCTCTCTCTCTCTCCTCCCCCCTCAAAAGCTGCCTATTATTCCTTCTATATATTTCTCAAATTTATGCCTACCACCTATCAAACTATGTGTCTCATCATTTCTCACCCAGACTTTTGCAACAGTATCCTAACCGCATCCTCTGTCTACTACCAGAGTGATACATTTAAAACACACGTTTGATTGTTATACTGTTGGGAGACAATTCTTCACAGGTCTCTAACATATATGCACATCTTGTGTGCAGAGGTACTGATGGTTTTGTTCCAGATTGTCATTTCAAGAATATCTGTATAGCAAACATACTTGGAAGGTATAATGTCTCCCTGTAGGACAGAGAACAGATTTGTTTGCTATCCAGTATAATAAACATAATATATCCCTCCAGATCAAACATTGGGCAGGTTTACACACATTACCCTTATAAAATATTGGGTAATCCAAAGCCTGGGTCTTCTTGGCAGTGATGTAAACCCACTGTCTGTACAACACCCACCTGTGTCCACCTTCCTATTTCTCCCATGGAACTTAGCGGGTAAGAAGAACCAATACAAACTGAACCTCATGCTACTTGTTGTATCATGAGGAACAAAGTCTTTCATCTCTGACTGCAGAGTCTTGTGTCCAAGCATTCTTGAAACTGTAGCAAGCTAACTTGTTAGGTGCCTAGCATATGAGGCCCTCAGTATCTGAATGGACCTGTCCCTTTAGCCTCACCTTCTATCATCCACTTCTTCATAATGTTTACTCATGGTTCATAGCTGTTTGTGCTCACCAATTAGCACATCCTATTCTGTGTCTTCCCATCTTAGCTCCTGTCCTTTCTGCCTGAAATGCCTTCCCCAACCACACTTCTTTTCTCTTCCCAACCCCAGGCTTTTTTAGCCTGTAACCTCCTACTCATACTATAAATGCAGTTCAGATATCGTCATCTGACAGCATCTATCCATCCATCCATCCATCCCCAGGCTAAATTCAAAGCCTTTTCTTTAGATTCCCAGGGCACTCTGAGAACAAATCTATCATATTATTGTCATATTTTTAAAAGTGACCATTGTGTGACTCTCTCACCCATAAGACCCTGAGTTGCTTAAATGAGCAGGCAGTGTCTTCTTCATCTTTATATCCTCAGCTTCTCCTTTGATGCCAGCACCTATGTATGTTCAGTAAACTCTTGTTGAACTGATTAGAACTAAAATAAACTAAACCAATGCATTAGCCCTAATACCTTTAATTCTCACTTTGGAGAAAAAAAACAATCCTCTTCATTTGTACTACTAAACTGGAAAAATTGCTTTCCTGCATCCTTTTTAAACACTATTTTCCCTCTCAGAATATGATTCATTATGATTAACCTTTCAGAAAAGGAAAAATTTAAGAAAATGTTCTATAGAGTATCGATATTTTTCCAAATCTATTTTTATTCTCCAAATTATATTGAATTAGTCAAATGCTTCCTCATATCAGTAACTGAAATGAAAAGCAGTCCAATTAATACTAAGCACTCAAGGAATGTACTGAATAATGCCAGAGAATATGCGCTATGTGGATAGACTCATGGGACTGTCCTATCAGCTCTAGAGGAAATAATTTCTAGTCTCTAATAAATTGGGTGAGACAAGGTGTCACATTCTGGAGAGAATGTCCCTGTCAGATTCTTAAGGACCATCTTATATAAAGTGTATGCTGAGAAATTTATTTTTTTAATTTATTATTATTATTATTTATACCTACAGCATCTAGTCTTCCTAGGTGGTTTCCCATCCAAGTACTAACCAGGCCCATCCCTGCTTAGATTCTGAGATCAGACATCGGGCTTGTTCCGGGTAGCATGGCCATAGACCATGGACTGTGGCTCCACTGGGGTGCAAACCCAGGACCTTCTGCATATAAAACACACATGCTAACTGCAACACTATAGAACCATGTCCAAAATTCATTTTGAAAAACACATAGAAAGTTCTGGCACCAGGCTTTTAAAACATCGCTAATTACACTGTTGGTAGCACTTAAAGAGTTAAAAAAATGGTGGAGACTCTTTACTATTTCTTTGATTTCTAGGGAAGGATTTATGCTTTTAAAAAGAATAATAATAAAGATGGAAGCAAAAATAAAAAGAAGGGTGGGGAGAAGAAGAGACCATTGTTGTTAGTATTCTATATTTTTAAAAGCTCCTTTATATGGTCTCACTGATGCAAATAAAATAATTCCAGGCAATGAAGTTTCTTATCTAGAGGTTAGCATTGGTATGCTGAGGCTTCCAGATACTCCCCACAAGCTCAAATGAACCTATCCACACTGCAGTAAGTAGACTGAGCACTGTACCATGCATTCCAACCAAGGAATGTAATGCCTAATGAAACTTGGCTAAAATATCCCTACATTAAATATTTTATTTGGTATAGTATTTATACACACTCTGGGGAAAAATCTTGTCTCAAAGCTTTCCATTGACCTTTCCAGACAACATAATCTCTCCTCCATCTGAACCTGGATTAAGAAATTTAACCTGAACAAATCAACCAATCCTAGAACAGCTGTCATCAAAGATACTATTTTTTTTAATATGGTGGTAGAAAAGAAACATGTTCTGCATTTACTTCAAGCTACATTACAAAGCCAAAACTATCCCCCTCCCTAGTTCTAGACTAAACTCAAAACCATACTGCGTCCAGACAACTGCTCCACAAAAACCATCTCATCCTTTTCTGAATCCATTGCTTGCTACCAGTGGGAAGTATAGTGTGTCAAACTACATAAATATAATCCACCAACATCTTAACAAATTAAAGACTTGAGAAATACATATTTAGACTTCATATGCGTGGGAGTGATTCCAGAATTTAAAATGTATTATTAAAACACTTGGTTATAAAAAAAAAGTACAGAAAATATTTACTATGAGAACATATTTCCCATCATCTCATGAATATTTTGGTATTGGATAGAAAGTCTAAAAACTCCTAGTTTATTTTGCTTTCTTATAAAATCTGATGGTTTGCATATCTTTTTTTCAAGCAGCAGGAAAAATTTTCAACAAACTCAGGGCAATAATACAAGTTTATAGTCTATGTTAAAAGATATCAGTAGTGGCACACATATACATACACACAGGTATACACATACACACATGTATATCAAAACGTTTTTGTCTTTTTCTTAAATCAAAATTTTATACAGGAAAAAGTTCAGGATCTTGAAAACAAATTAATGTACTCATCATCAAAATTCTAAGTGTACAGATGCTCAGTAGGAAAATATTTTCAAAACAGCTAGAAAGTAGCTTTCCAGTAATGTTGACAATGCAGGATTATCACAATATTTGCAAAAGACAACTGCAACAAAAGAAGACTTGCATATATAATTCATTCACTTATATTTCTCTTTGAATATCAAGGGGATTAACTTTGGTGTTAATCCTGAATTTATTAGCTCCTTTCCAGCATTGTTTTAGAAGTACTTACTGTTTTTCTCTCTAGGTGTTCTGAGATTTTAACCTCATAGGTCCCAGGCAGTTTCAGCAGAATATCAATGTAAAATCACCATTCTTTCAGGCTTGGATCCTTAGGGCAGCTCCAGCCAGATTTGTTGTGGTTGTCCCAGGCAGCCGCTATGCTGATAGTTACTGTGGGGAATGTTCTTTTAATTGGGCATGATCAACCATGTTAGGTATGAGTAAATAACAGGCAAGGTTGAATAGCCACTGCATTCAAAACATTTATTGTATGAAAGTTCGTGCTTGACTGGCTTAAATATGCTTATTATAATAACTAAGGAAAAGCATTCAGATGGAATCTGGTTACAAAAGTATGGTGGCAATTGAAAAATTTGTAGTTTATCTTTATTCTGCAGATCATTAGCCCCCTCCCTGACTACCATGTCCTGTGTTTTAAGGATGACCATTTTAAGCTAAAAGTCTGGGCCTGTAAGATGCATGATATAAAAGGTTGTTTTCATGGTTGTTTAGCAGTTCTACTATCAGAGAAGCTAATTCTTCTGACTCATCACAGCTTTTCAATTATCTCAAGATTTCTACCGTATTGTACGTTAAGTGTGCAGTATGTTGGTGTTTTCCACAGTTTTATTTTACAGATTCATTTTTAATTTAAATTCTTATCATAGTTGTATCCTTTAATTGTTGGTTGGCATTTACAGTGTTTTCTCCAGAGCAGATAGAAAGCACATGTATCTCAATACTCCTGAGAATGCTCTTTTTTGAAGTGAGATCCCACTCATTCTAAAGAAGGAGTTTTAATGACAAGGCTAATTCCAAAGCAAGGATTTAAAGACTTGGAAATGACCCATAAGAAACTAGAAAAATATCATATTTATAGTCAGTGCTGCAGATACAACAATTTGGTGTTTATTTCTATTTTTTTTATGACAAAGGAAAGATGAATATAAATTAGTCCTTTGTTTCTTAGGAAAAAAAACAGTGGCTGTCTATAATTAAGGACCATATATTTTGATTTTTAGACCTGAAGAATCTAAGTTGATAACTGAAATAAAAATTCCAGCTATGGCTAACCTGTTTTAAAAAATATTTCTTCATATAACCAGCATTATTTAAGATTGGCTTATTTCTATCCAGTCTGCTGGAAATGTTCAAAACCAGTAATAATATTTGTTTTCTTAATGCAAAGGGCTTGGTCTTGTCATCAAATTGTTGTATCTCTTTATCTAGATTTATCTGTTTAGAGTCTTGTCTCCAAATGCATTTGAATCTACACCAGTCATATCCTGACACATTTTATGTTTGCATATTAGATTATTCTGCTGTGCTGTTAAAAATTCATCTTCAGTAAAATGAAATTGGATGATTCTAACCTTTTATGTTCAAACTTTCTAGGTTTTAAAATTTTCAAGGAAACGAGTTTCATTTTCAATGGTAGTATATTTTATGGTTTATAAACCTCAAAATCTTTCTGAATCATTTCTGCAGTAATGACTGAGGCCTTTTGCTGTTGTTTACACAGGAAATGCAGTTGGTATTGGGACTGGAGAGGGCACAAGTTGTAAACAAATTTAAAAAGAAGTACTAACAATGGTCTAAGAAGCAGAAGTTTTCTAATTCTTTGCTGTTAAGTTAAAAGTAGTATGAGCTAATGAAAGCAGCAAATCTAGGTGTTACATGAATAGAGGAACTCAAAATATTAAAAGTCAGAAAATAAGAAGTCCCTTTAACTAGACTGCAATATGAGATATCACCATTTTCAAAAGAAGCTGAACTTCCAAAGAAATACACAATTCCACTGGTATTCTCACACAAAGTTGTTTTGGGAGAGAAGCAAAAAAAAAAAACTGTCCATATTTTAGCAATAACCAAGGTTCCTATGTTATATACACAGGGAGATGAGTGAGAGAATAGAGGTTTTCATATCTATCTATATTGATTTTAAAAAATTAACAGTTTAATTCACTATCCATGTTTTTCTATTATTCCATTTTATTATAAATGTACGTGAGATATAGTCTCCTAGATATACACCAAACTCTCTATCATGTTGACTAATTCAGAGGAATGACATTGTGAGCAGTGGGATGGTGGAAGACTGCCACTTTTTAATTTTTTAAATTTTTATATTTCTAGATTGTTTATTTTTTATGTGCATGTATTTTAAGCACTAACATGTATATCTGTTTTCTTTGTAATTCATAAAGAGAAAATATGATATACCTTAGAGTTTAAAAAACAACCTTTCATGGCCATCTATACTAAGAATTAATTTAAGCTGAGCAAGACCCTTGTGGCAAGCTTAATAACTAAAACGTCTTAGCTTTAGCTATTCAATGAATTTTTCTCCAGAACAAATCATTTTAAAGAGAGAGTCTAACATAATATGGACAGGTAATATATTGTTTCTAATGTTACTGCCCTTATTTTATGAAAAAAAAAATTCAGCCCAGTACTTAATCACTGCCTGCCAGGGGATACATGATCAAAATATGGGGTTTATTAATTTCCCCAAGAGCATGCCATAGGCACGAGCATCTGGGATTCTTTCACTTTCCTCGTTTGCATTTCCAGTGATAGAAAATACATGTACATGGGCACAAAGCCTGAAGTACTCACAATTTACAATATTCGAGGTACAGAGTAAGCCAGTGATTGAAGTTGCTGTAAGCAGCCACTACTGTCTTTGGTACTCCCTTCTAAATCCTATCACCCCTCAAAAACAATAATCTCTTGATCCATTTGTTGCCAGCCATACTGCTAGACATTGCATATACATTTCATATACAGCGTATCTAAAATGCAACTTACTCGACTCTCATCTTTTACAAAATGTTGCAGATTGAAATCTCTAGGACACAAATTCTACGACAGATCTGTACACAGGATATTACAGGGTGTGCTGTAGAGTCAGCATCTGTACAGATGTGAAGGAAGTGGGATTGTGCAGAGCCTCATCCAGTCCTAGGACAAACTCTGGAGCTGGAATGTTCCTGCTAAATGGTGCCAAGTTAGACCAAGTTCAGACATTAGTCCTCTGCACTGGCCAGTCTTTAGATGCAGACAGAAGCAGCACATTGGGCAAAGTGACTCCAGCCCAGCACAGTCACCAGAGAAGGGATATTCAGCTGCAAGAAGTCTGCCATCATACCCCCAGCAGCTGAAGGAGTGAGTGCTTCCATCCTGAAGGGTGGGTCTGCACAGTGTCCCACTGCACCCAGGACACAAATATACCCACCTCTTTCTACAATAGAATGTTGGCACTTATCAGAATAAGTCATTTAACTGAGACTATTTTTATGTTTGGCTCATTTGTACATTCTTAATAGGTCATCATACATAAATTTCTCTAGTCCAGGGGTCCCCAACTTCTGAGCCATGGACTGGTACCGGTCAGTGGCCTGTTAGGAACTGAGCCTCACAGTAAGAAGTGAGCAGCAAGCAAGGGAGCGAACCTTCATTTGTATTTGCAGCCGCTCCCAACACTAGAATCACTGCCTCAGCTCCACCTCAGATCATCAGGCATTAGGTTCTCATAGGAGCACTAGTCCCTGGTGCCAAAAAGGTTGGGGACCATTGCTCTAGTCCATTCATTGATTATTTCAATTTGGTTCAATTCAACAGCTATGTATTGAGTACCTACAACATGCAAAGCACATAGCTCTGGTGATACAAGAATAGATAAAGCACAATGCAGGAAAATGATAGTCACATTATAAAGTATTTATTGAGCTTTTACCACATAGCAGCTACTGTGAATCTCATTTAATTCTCTAACAACCTCCTAAATTAATTATATTTTAATCTCCATTTTTCAGCTGGGAGACTCATGAGTAGAGGGGTTTAGTAACTTTCCCAAGGTCACTCAGCTAATAAGTTTTGGGGCAGGGTTTGAACTTAAATAGAATGACTCCAGAACTGAGCACTAACCACCAGGGCTGAACAGTCGAGAAACATCCTGAAAGTAGTGATACTGAGAGCAGCTTTGTGTGATAATTAGGATTATCAGGTGAATGAAGGTTAAAGAGCATTCTAGGCCAAGAAACCATCACAGACAAAACAAGGAAGTGAGATGGTACCACAAGTAATTCAAGGTTATTAAACATAAAAGTGCAAAGCAGGGAGTGGCAAGAAGTGAAATAGGGGCCAGGTCACGGTGAGCTTGCAATGACCTGCTAAAGAATGTTTGCTTAATCCTAGAAGAGAAAAAGAATGACATAGATGATAGAGGCTCTGTTCATCCCTCTGGCAACCAAATCAAAGTTGCGACAAAAACAAGGAGCAGCAGCAAGGAAAAACTCCTGGGATCTAGATGAACAAGCCATAGAAATCCAAGAAAGCACCTTACAACAGAAGGTAGGACAGGGAAAGAATGCAGGGCTGCCTGGTCTCCAGTAGCTGAGTGAGACGGAGGCTGCAGCAGACGCCTCTTAAAGGGCCACATCTGCAAGAGGATTTTAGCAGTAACAGACCTGCTCGCTCTGAGCACCAGCGCTGATTGGGCTGCGCACAGGGGGCCCCAGGGACTTACAGAGAAACATTGCTGGAGTGAGGGCCAGTGCAAGACTCACTCTGTACAGAAGTGCCGGCAACATCCATTGTTTTCTGTTGAGCCCTTCTCCCAGTGGGCAGACACAGGGCCGCCATAGCCCTGGCATCATCAAACTGGATAACAGAGGTCACTCCACCCAGAGGATTCCCTGAAAACCTCCCCCACCTCCCCCACCGCAGCAAGTCAGGTGCTCCTTGCTGAGCAGTGCCTAAACTAACACTGGAGGCAGCTGACCTCGGTTTCTGATGTGGCCTATTGAGGCAACTCTAAGCACAGCATCTGTGGATTGCTCGCTGGATCTTAACAGGTGGCCCCGGAGGCATAGAGGCTTGGGCTAAGTTTGGCCTGCAGCTGAACTCCTCTCAGGACTGTGCCACTGGACACCAACTTCACAAATCCACACTAAGACTGGGAGACATTGGAGCTTTGCTTAGGACATAGAAACAGACACAGAAAGGCAGCCAAAATAGGAAGACAAAGAAGCAGAAACCATATGAGAGAGAACAGAGATTCAGATATAATGGAGTCAACTAATCTAACAGATGCAAAGTTCAAAACACTGGTTATAAAGATGCTCAATGAACTTTTGGGAAATATAGTTAAATTCAGTGAGAATTTCAACAAAGAGATAAAACAAACATAAAAGTGGAAATGAAATTAGAAAAGGGAATCAGTCTGAAATGAAGAACACATTATCTGAGATGAGAAGTGTATTAAATGGAAATAAACAAAGTGACTAAAGAAGAGGGTTACATACCCTATCTAGAGGACAGGAAAGTCAATCATAATGCTCAATCAGAATGGCAAGAAAAAAGATACAAAGACTATAAAAATAATTTAAGGAGGACATAAGACACTCAAGGCTCCAAATATTCATCTGATTGATGTAATGAAGAAAATCAAGATGTTGAACAGCTGTTTGAAGAAATAATGATGGAAAACTTCCCTAACCTGGTGAAGGAAATGGACATAAAACCCCAAGAAGCTTAGAGAATTTCAAAAATAAGGTTCTAAAGAGGTCCACACCAAGACATATCATAATTAAAATGCCAGTTTCAATACAAATAAAAAATATTAAAAGCAATGAGAGAAAAACAAATAATGACAAATAAGGGAACACCCATAAGACTGGCAGCTGATTTCTCAAAAGAAACTATGCAGGATAGAAGTGCTTGGCAAAAAAATATTTGATAGGATGAAGACGCAGGTTCTATAATCAAGAATAATTTATCCATCAAAGATATCATTTAGAGTTGAAGAAAAAAGGAAGAGCTTCCCAGACCAAAAAAAAAAAAAATAGCGAAAGGAATTTATCACCAGTATTACAAGAAATGTTAGAAGGACTTCTTTAAAAAGAAAAAACATGTATCAAAAACAGAAATAAAGAATGGTAACAACTACATTCCTATCAATAAGTAACTTAAATAAAAAAGAATTAAGTAGTCCAACCAAAATATAGGGTGGCTGAAATGATAAAAAACAAACAAACAAACAAACAAACAAACAAAAAAACACAAGACTCCTACATATGAAAAGGATGGGGATGGAAAAAGATATTGCTTTGATGAACCTAGAAGGTATTTAAGTCAGAGAGAGAAAGATAAACACTATATGATTTCACTTATATGTGAAATCAAAGGAATAGAAAGAACAAACTAATTAAAAACAGACTCACAAATACAGAGGACAATTTGGTGATGGACAGAGGAGAGGGGGGTTTGCGGGGCTGGGAGAATGAGGTGAAGGGCTAAAGAAGGACAAATTTGTAGCTGATGGATGGTCACGGGGATGGGGAGCATGGCATAGGGAATGCAGTTAGCATTAATACGTTGGCTAAGTGGAGGGTCAGGGTAGAAGAGAGCAATTGGGGGGATCATTTTATGAACTATATAGGTGTCTAACCAATGTACTGTATACTTGAAACTAAATAAAAATATAATAAAAGTTAAAAAAAAAAAAAGAAAGAAAAAAGAATGTTTGCTTAATCCTAAAGGGGAGAAAGCCATTTCAGGTTTAAAATAAGGAAAACAAGGTAGAATTTGTGCTTCAAAAGGTCTCTCTACTTAGTGGAAGATTTAGGGTGTAGTGCCATACCAAAGACATGCACATTACTCGTGGAGGAACAAGGAAAAGAGAAGACACAAAATGGCTGGTAGCTGGCTAGGTCTTTGGTGTTGTTGCTAACACAAGAAATTCAAAAGGAGTCTTTGTGGGGAAGCAGGTAGAGCTGACTGTAATGAAGACAGGCTAGAGAGTAGATGTTTAGTTCAGGTTTGCACTCGTGTTTACGGAGATTATAAAACATGTTTATATATCCATTGGGCAGTTGGGTATTTAAATCTGGAGTGCACATGAGAGGTGAAGACTGGATATAGTTTAAAGACTTATTGAAAGGTAAGTGGTAATTAAAGCCACACAGATAAAATGATGTAAAAGTTTTCAACACTGAGTGTAGAAAATAAGAAGAGCAGTGGACTGAGGACTAAATCTTAGAGAAAGGCAAGCAGAGAAGAGTTTACAAAGGAGGACAAAGGTTAGAAAGGGAGGAGGAGTACGCAGTGTCAGAGGAGGGAGGAGGAACGCTTGCCCTTTACAATGAAAAGAGCAGTCCCCCCAGGGCCAAAAGCATGGAATATTTTAAATAATTCCAGGCTGGAAAGTATTTATAGGGGTTGGCAATGTGTGAGTCATTGTTCACCTTTCCAAGAGTGTCTCTGGCAGTGGAGAGGATAGGATGCTATTACCCTGAGTTGGAAATGTGGACAGGAAGGAAAGGAGTGAGCTCTGTGATTCATTCAATAAGTTTGAAGGGAAACAAGCACAGTAATGGATGCTACAAGGTAAGGTACCCAGGGTTAGAGGGACATCGCTTAAAAAATATGCTAGAAAACTAACATATGTCGGACACTAGCGAAACAAAATGATTGTGATCTGGTCCCTGCCTTTAGGGACCCATAATCTAGTGTAGGAGACAGAACTACAAATAGCTACAGTAAAGTGTAAAGAGAATGGGAATAGCCCTGTGATCACAAAACCACAGGAAGAGGAAGGAGAAAGCCCCTGACTTTGCTTAGAAGTCAAGGAAGTAGATGAATTAGCAGATGAACAGATCAGAAAATGGAACAGTTGTGGAACAGTTGTGGAACAGCTGTGGAACAGCATGGAGCAGTGTAAAAGATGTGCACATTTATTGACATGAATGTTCAATGTGGCTGGAGACTGGTAGAGGCAAGAGATGATGCTAGAAAGGTAAGAGTGAGTTCAAACCACAAAGGGCTTCATTTACCACATTAAAGATTTGAACTTTTTCTGCTAAGTGATAAAGAAGCTTACTGAAGAGCTTTAAGCAGATCAAATAATAGGAAAAACTGTCTTTTATAAACAGGTAATAATATATAAAGCCCAGCTTCCCTTTAGAAGCATCTTTTAAAGATACTTTATATAATTTTATCCTAAATACAACATAAGAAAGTTACAGATTGGTTCTCATTTCTCTACTTGGGGCCAAAGGGCATCTCTGGTTTTCTCCTGGGTTGGAAAAGATTTAAGTTTGCTAAAAGACTGGATGATTTAATGGAGTGAGAATTTGTTTTACCTTATTGCTGAACTCCTGAAAGTTTTCTCTGGCAAGAATGGCAAAGACACATAAAAAAAATAATTAGTATTATTCAAGTTATAATTAAATATGTAATAAAATTTGCAAAAATCAAAACACACACTCAGAATCTTGCCCCTGCATTTTGGGTGGTGAATGCTATGCTAATGAGTCTTTAGAAACATGGCCTTGATATGTGACCTGGAGTATCTCAAAATTGTGATTTGAAACATTTATTAAGAATGTGTCAATTAATTAGAAGTTATGTTACAACATCATTGTAATGCTTACAATATAATGTTAAATGTTAATATTAAATTAAAATAAAAGTATAGACAATCATAAGTAAGCTATGGTTATAATTGTGTATATCATGTGAAAGGCAATACACCAATCCAGATATGAGTTGTGTAGATAGTGGGAATGTGAGAATTCTCCCTCTCTATTTTTCAAAATGTAGTTACATTGTTTTTACAACACAAAAGAAAATCCATATGTGTTTAGCACAGCTAAAAGACATATGTGTAAAGCTCATTTAACAGACATGATTCTAACCATTGGAGGTTATACATCTATGAGCTCTAATCTACTTTCATGACTTTCAGCTCCACTCTACTTTGAAAACCAGGCTCTGAAGTTTGTCACTCTCTGGAACAGCTAAGCCTCTGGAAACTTAAACCCCATATTCCATTCTCAGACCACAGCTGCCTATCTTTCTAGCTCTTTCACACCTTTACCATGATCCCTGCTGTCAGCCTCATTGACAGTTTCAGTTCCTCCACCCTTGTTTTATTCCTAGAATGCCCTGGTTCTCCTGCCTTGACATCTCCATGTCCCTGGCTCATCAATTCCATCATATAACTTCTTTTCATACTTCCCTGCCTAAATTCCAAAGCATTGATTCCCCTCCCCTGCCCCCACAGATGCATTGTGTTGGGAGAACATCTAATTTTACAGGTATAGCAAGAGATTGAATCCCAGTATGGAGGCAACTTTGACCACTGCTTATAGCAGAGATTGGTAATTGCCTCCTCCACATCCTTCTTCCTTACTAACAGAATCTAATTTTCATTAGCAAGACTATACACATAATTGAAGATTTCATTTCTCACACTCTCTAACCAATAGATGTAACCAATGAGTAGTCATCTGCGCAGGTGTCTCAGAAAGCTCTTAAAAGAGAGTTGACTCATCCGGGAGGTGGCTCCTTTCCGCCGTTCCCCTTTCTACCTTTTTCATGCCTTTAGTTGAGATATGTCAGTTGAAACTTAGCAGTAATTTTATAATGAGGAAACCTTTTAAAAGTCTCTGTGAGCTAAGGATAATAGAAATCTTGTTTTAAGTCACTGTTATCATCATGTAATTATTACTAACAATTTGGCAACTCCTAATAAACACAATATTTCATTATTTCATTCATTCACTACTACATATTTGTTGATTGCCTGTTTTGAGTTCAGCATTATGTTAGAAGTTTGATTAAAACAAATTGACCTTTCTTCATAAGGTTGTTATAAGAATAACAACTATATGAGATTAATACTATTTCACAGCCCTATGTCTTCATATCCTAACCCATCAGCTAATGCCTAAGGTGTTTATGCTGAACGAAATCACTGTTCATGATGTAGTTTATTGGGTCCTCCCTGACATGGAGAAAACTGCCTGTGGCTTCCTTTACTCAGTGAGTGTGCCTTACTATGTCCCCCCCCCCCCACCGACCCCATCATGCTGTATTAGCTAATGTATCATGCTATCACTAAAGGTTTTGTTGTAATATTTTACCAAAGAATGATAACACCAG
This sequence comes from Macroglossus sobrinus, assembly GCA_004027375.1. Classification (NCBI taxonomy): domain Eukaryota; kingdom Metazoa; phylum Chordata; class Mammalia; order Chiroptera; family Pteropodidae; genus Macroglossus; species Macroglossus sobrinus. Next base: position 125,494 of record PVKZ01001372.1, read on the forward strand.
AATACTCTCATTCTCCTATGGTCACAGTTCAGAAAGCTACACTGGTTAGTCAGTTACTTAAATTACGTATATGCAATATTTAACTATCTGTGTACCATTGATGTAAGAAAAGAGAAAAAAAGTCTATGGCCATGCTACTCTGAACGCACCCAATCCCATCTAATCTTGGAAGCTAAGTAGGGTCAGCCTGGTTACTACTGGGATGGGAGACCACTTAAGAAGACCTGTTGTTGTGGGTGTAACAAATAAAAATAAAAAAATAAGAGATTATAAGCTGACAAGTTCGTTGCAATCTGTGAGGTCAACAAAGGGTTGCCTTGCCAGAAAGAAAGAAAGAAGGAAGGAAGGAAGGAAGGAGGGAGGGAAGGAAGGAAGGAAGGAAGGAAGGAAGGAAGGAAGGAAGGAAGGAAGGAAGAAATATTAAATGGTAATTCTCATCTTCTACAGTCATTTAGCATTTCAGCGAAAAGCTAATCTTTCAGTAACTCAATGCCTTGAGTAAAAGACTCAACCTGCACAAACACTCTTAGCCTGTTTTAATTTTGACACCCTGACTTCATTTTCTAAGACCTGGTACTGTTTTAAAATATATATCGCAGGCTGTGTGCTGGGCATGTCAGACCAAACTTATGCAATCTGTGGAAGAAAAGTCTTTGGGAAGACTTGGGAGATGGGAGAGAATAGGTATTTAGTCACTCCTGCTTTGGTTTTGCTCCCAACCTGGGAGCTGGTGGCAAAGATTAGAGTTCTTCTCTAATTGGAAGGTAACTAAAGCTGAACATTTTCACCATGAGGAGCAATCATTTAGGTAACAATATTCTCTTCAGATGGCCCCTATTAAAAACCAGCATGAAGGGTCTTAGGGCTTTGAGTAAGTTTACCAGCTTCGATGATAGCTCTAACAGAAGAGTCCTATAAACTATTAAAGGAAAATGTTTTTGAGTTTGGACTACGACATTTTACAATTGAACACTGCATATTCCTACTCAAGATCTTACAACAAAATGAAAAGTTAACTATTCTATTGTAATTGAAGCCCATACCAGCTGTGAGAGGAAAATTCACCACTTTCTACAAGGAAGATTAGAGGCTGTTTCTAGCAAGGCAAAAACCAGTTATTAAAGTTTTCTAACTGAATAAAGACTTTGTGTGTTACTGGGGATGTGTAAGCAATTAGCTCTTGCCATCATACACAGGATAAAGTGAATTGTAGAAGTGTGGGCAGAAGCAGAAGTAGGGTCCTATTTATCCACATCTAAACTTATTTTTCTGCCTTTCAACGCTAATGTTTACCCCAAGACACCCAACATGAGATGCAAAAGAACTTGAAACTCCTTTTCACAGAGTCAGTATGGATTTGGGATCTGGACAGAGCTTCAAATTCTTGCTCCCTCACTTACTGGCTGTGCAACATGAACAATTCACATAAACTCTTTGAGCAGCAATTTTCTATTCTATGAACCAGTGTGAATAATTACTGTGCTAGGTTATTGGGATATTTAGCAACAATATACATAAAGTATCTGGCATATAAAGAGTCTCGATACATGATAAATGTTGCCATAAATATAGCAAATATCTATGTTGTCCCCCCCCCCCCAATAAACACACACGCGCACACACACACACACATACTGGGGAGGGGAGAAAGAAGGGGGAAACATTTTTGTTACTTTATCATTTCACCATTTCAGGTATAATATGGAACTTATTTGAGCTACAGATTTTATATTAAGTCAGCTTCCATTCAGAGAGACATATTAATTTAATTTCCCAGAGAATGGGCAGGAAATATTCTGAGAGGAAGAGGGAAGAAAGAGAGGGAGAGATTGCCCATCAGTCATATCCTCTTCAAGAGGCTGACCAGTCTGAATCCACCTAGCTGACCAGTCTGGGTCCACCTGTCTGACCAGTCTGAGTCTACCTGGCTGACCACTCTGGGTCCACCTGAGCTCTTTTCACAAGAGATTTGGTAATCCAGCCATAGAATGGAAAGCAGTGCAATACATGAAGGGGAGGGAGCAGGTGATCAATCTTTCTCTCATTTCTGCTTTCGACCTCCAAGCATGTATACATGTCATTCTGCATAACAGTATCTACCTTTCCAAGGCAGAAAAGCATTACAGAGAAACAAAGCAGGGATCTCCTTTTAAAATGAGATTTCAATGCCTGACATTTCACCATGACTCTGAGAGTTTATTGTGAATATATGGTGTGCTGCCCAGAGGCCCCAGGAGACTGAGCTTCTCATTTCCTCTGCTGTTGGGAGAGTTGCTTGCTGATGACTCACAGCCAACTCCCTCCTCAGAACCGTCCTCAGTCAAAGGGAGCTTCCTTGTTCTCCGAGGGCAGCCTGCATCTAGTGACTCCTTGAGGTGGGGATAAAAAAGCCCTGCACCCTTGTCTCAGTACAGGAAGGGCCATTTCACCTCTAGAATTCCATAAGGGAATCTGCTGAGGCCTCTGTTACAACTGTATCAGGTTCAAGTCTTTGTCTCCTCCGACTGGATGCTGACTCTTCTATTTCCCCTCACTCTCTAATAAGAGTTCCTTAGCGCTCTCCCTAGCTAACTTCCTGCATGCAACTCCTCATCTCAGAACCTGTTCAAAACTCTGTCTATAAATGGTTAAAAGAGCAAGCAAAAAAACAGATATATAACTAAATACTCAAATACTTAACCACTTCTTACATCTTAAGTGATGGAATCGAAGGCAGAACGACAGAGAGTCCAAGGGGAATTGGAGCTTATATTGGTGCTGTAAGATGCAAGAGAAACCTGGCTCCAGCTCTTGAAACAAGGACTGGACACCTGCCAAGGGTTTTGAATTGTGTTCTTCTGGACTACATGTGCATAAAAGAAGAGGGAGTGATAAAATGCCAGTCATTGTCTACTTCAAACAATTCAGAATCCATCCTGAGGCTAGCTGAAAACTGGCTTGTGAGATAACAATGACATGAGCATTGTTAACAAATACAAGAAACAATCACAATAATAAATATTAGTGTGCTTTACAGATTATAAAATATTTTCAGCTATACCCCTTTTCATCTTCATAATGGAAAACTACCAGATGAGTGGGCTTTTTGTTGTTGTTGTTGTTACTACTACTATCTCCAAATAAAGAGATATAGATTGGCTCAGAGAACTCCAGGTCACACACCTGAGCCAGGACTCACATGCAGTTATCACTCCAAGCCCTCTGGCACAGTCCCCTACTTAAAGATGCTTATCCCCAACAGTATTTCAGTTTGATGTTTTCTAGTGAACTCTTTTATCACAACCAATTGAGTATGTAAGGCAAGGAGTAAAGTCAGAAATATGAACCACTTACTTTGTAAAGAAACAGATTAGCTCTCTGCCCAAAATAAGGCCACTCATTCAGTATCAAAGACTTTGTATGGGTGTGTGAAAGACCAAATCTGAGATTCTTTAGAGACTACCTAACTTAAGTTATTGAACTAGAAAACATTTTGTGTGTACCTATGGAACTTTTGTGTCTTATACTTGATAAATTCAACCGTTTCCTATGAAACCAAAACCACTCAGATTCTTTCCTCAAGAACTTTTCTCATCTAAGAGGAATAAAGGTCAAGGGATTTGAAGTAAGGGGTAGGGCAACTGAATAGAGAAAAAGAAAAATTTTATTACCTGTAATTGTGTCTATGGTTTAATTTCCTTGTGTTCCACTCTTACTCATGAATATTCGCTATTTTTATTGCCTAACCTAAGCATAGATCTATCTGAAGAAGATGCCATAAAGGCAATTTTCAGGTATATTTTTTATAACCTCATAAGTGTACAGGCTGCTTGAAAGAAAGAGCTGAAAGAAAATCTAGAAAGGATTGTTACGCTTACCTAAATGTTGCATTGAGGTGTGTGAGGCCTAAACCAAGGAAAAATTATAGCTATCATATTCCATGAGGGCAATGTGCAGCAAATAGTCTTTGTTTAATATTCTACTTAGTTTTCTTGAACCTATCAAGCCATTTTCTCTACTTAAACTGCATTACTAGAACCCACAGAGAGGATCAAACCTGAATTTGCTAATAGGATATACTCAAATCTTAAATATATGTTATTTAATTTGAGGAAGCATATTTAATTACTGCTACGTGGATCTCACATTTGTTCCAGTCTGATTTGTGGGAAGCTGTTCTTAAGTTGTTCTACTTATTAGCTATTCTGATCTCTAGGGTGTCCATTTATGGCATGCCAGTGGGGAGCATAACATTAGGAGCAGATTTTTCTTAGAGCAAAGTGGTAAATCTGCATGAACTTTAAAAACAGAACTTTTGAATGCAGTCCAATCTGGAACACATAATTATTTCATGCTGACTGAAATCAAGAAGAAGAAATAGTTGACTATATGCACAGATATAATTACAAATTACAACCTGTGCCTCATCATTGCCAACTATGTAAAATCTTTGCTGGATTTCTTAAAATGATGATTCTTTCTGTAATTTAATGAAATTTTGAGTATAATGTAACACTACGACATTTCTAGCCAATTTATAAAACCTGGTGACATCAGTTGAAACTTGAGGAACATTTCTAATGACATTAAAATAAATTCACAAGCATTCACAAAAACTTTTCTCTTGCTTTCTTTCCTTTTATATTTACTTAATTTTTCTTTTAAAAACAAAAGATTGGCCATAAAAAAAAGAATGAAATCTTACCATTTGCAACAACATAGGTAGACCTAGAGGGTATTCTGTTAAGTGAAATAAGTCAGACAGAGAAAGACAAATACCATATGATCTCACTTATATGTGGAATATAAAGAAAAAATAAATGAACAAATAAAACAGAAACAGATTCATAGATACAAGAACAAAATGCTGGCTGCCAGATGGAAGGGAAGTTGTGGGGCTGGGTGAAAAAAGGGAAGAGATTAAGAAGTACAAATTGGTAGTTACAAAATAGTCTTGAAGATGTAAAGTATGGCATAGGGAATATAGTCAATAATATTGTAATAACTATGTATAGTGCCAGGTGGGTACTAGAGTAATTGAGGGGAATCACTTAATAAATTATATAAATGTCTAAGCACTGTGTTGTACACCTGAAACTAATATAAAATCATTTTGAATATCAAATGTAATTGAAAAAAATAAAAGTTAAAAAAATAAAAGCAGGACCATATTAATAGCCTACAATAATTCCTGGATTTCTTTTCAGAAGTATGACTGATTGAAATTCATAATTTTATAAATACATTTTGAGTTTTCTACATAAATGCATAATAACCTATGTTTGTCAGAATAAACCTCATTTGCCAGTTTCCTGTCCATTAATTCAGCTCTGAGATACTGCCTCAGATTTTCCCTCTGTACTGGACACCTTTGCACCTGAAAAAATATCATATTTTTTGAATTTGAAGTTTTACTCATCTATGAAAAATTTAAATAAACCAATTCTAGTACCAATTCCAGGTAATCCCACTATTTGTACTTCTGCATTATTTAAAAATACTTATTTATTCTTCTTTTGTTTTAGGTCTCCAGGCTAGTCATTTATCCATGACAAAATTTGTTCAATTCCCTGATAACTTTTAAAAAAACTTTCTCAAATGCTTTGCTCTGACCAAACATTTCTCTGTATACTTAGAGGAAACTAAAACTTTCCCCCAATAAATTATGTTTCTTGGGCATTCAATGAGTCTCTACTTAATCTTGGCTTCCAACAGCTTTCCAGGTATAGAAATGAAGCATTCTAGGCTGGAGTTTCCATTTCTGTAACCCTTCCCATGAATAGGGGCCATCTGAAAATCCATCAAGAATGCTCTATTTTAGCACTACAACTGGGAAACCTTTCTTACCTTCATTCCATGGTGAACCAATCTTTATTTTTTAATATACAAATTAATTTCATCTCTTTGATGAAATTTTCTATGATTCATCCTATTCTTCAAGAATTAACACATTTGCTTGCATGAGCAAAACCAAGTATATTTGAAAATTAGTAACTAGAATCACTTTATCTTCATAACAGAGCAGGATAGAAAACTGTTTGCATAGGCTCATAGAGACATTTTAAGATGAATAGATAGAATAGTAGGAGAGTTTTTGTTGAACAGCTTTGACTACATCATTGCTTTGGAATCAAACAAATCTAGTGTGGACTAAATAATCACAAATTTATTTTACAAATATAGGACTATTCATGTATTCTATTTCTTCTTGAGAGAGCTTTATGGTTTCTGTCTCTTTAGGAATTTGTCAATTTCATATAAGTTGCTGATAATATACTCTTATTATCTTTTAAACATTGGTGATGATTAAAACAAAAATTAAGGATAGACTCATTGAATGTACAAGAAATATAATTTGTTGAATCTGCAGTGTGAGATTCATCTTTTCACTTGTGATATTGTCATCAGTGTATTCTTTTCTTTTTTCCTGTTCAGTCTGAATAGGATAATTTTATCAATTTTATACATCTTTTGAAAAATCCAGTTATTATTTTTGCTGATTTACACTATTTTTCTGTTTAATTGATTTCTGCTATTACCTTCATTATTTCCTTCTTTCTTCTATTTTGGGTTAAATTTACTCTTCTTTTTCTATTTCTTAAGATTATTGATTTGACACCTTTCTTCTTGTCAAATGTAAGTATTTAATATATATTTTTCTCTAAACACTGCTTTGGTTTCATCATACAAATTTTACATGTCATATGCTCATTTTCATTCAGTTCAAAATATTTTCTAAATTTCTTGTGATTTCTTCTTTCAACTGTAGATTATTTAGAATGTATTGTTTGTTTAAATTCTAAATATTTGGAGATTTTCCAAATAATTTTATTATTAATTTTTTAAGCCAGTTCTCTACCAGTCCTCAGTTTGAGGTTGTGACTTTTATCTTCCTATCTAGGGTGTGATGATGAGTCCCTGCTAATATTTGATCCCTGAAATGTACCCTTCAGCTTCATGCCTCACCCCTTTAGTAATCTTCATGGACTCATCTGGATGTGCCTGACTCCCTATCTTCTACCTGATGTGATAGAGGGATCACAAAAAATAAATAAATAAATAAATTTCATAGAAAAATCAAATAGTGGTCTAATTTAATCAAATTAAAAGACTACCAAAATGTATTAAGGATTTGGCAGAGATTAGATAAATAATGCACAGAGTAGATTTCTCCAGAAATACTCAGTAAGTCAGAAATAAGACACTGAAAATTAATAATGGGGTTTTACTCAAACTTGAGAATTTAATAGAGTTAATATGATCAAGGTATAAAGGACTTATGATTGCAAATAAGGCCCTTCTTTGACATTACGTCACAATTCTTTCAAAATTATCTTCTTATTTTTTTCCATTGGCTTCTCAGTGCAAGTATCAAGTGATTCATGTGACTTAGATATTCTACGTGATACCCGAATCATAACATAGGATATTATCAGGTTCAGCAAAGGTGTAACCCCCATTCTTCATAAGTGATTGTAATTATACCTATCACTGGCACTTCCTCTAACAGTCAGCTAGTATCAATTTATTGCTTACAATTATAACCAATATAGCCCAATCTATTTCCCCAACTTTTCAAGTTTAAATTTATGTTATTAATTTTTCAGGTTTGAGAATTATGAGATTATTTTTTATTAAAAGTGTCCTTATTTTTTTAGAGATACTGAAATACCTGTAGATGAAATAACATTTTGATACAACTCTAAATTGAATTGTTTCTTTATTGAAAGAGAATATACTAGAAATTTTTAAAAATTAATCTCAAATGAAGACTATGTGATACTATTTGTTAATATATCCATATAGGAAGAATAACAGTGCAAACATAGGAGATCTATATCTCTTCCACATAATCTTCATATGAACATCTCATATGATGATGCACAAACAAACCAATTCAGAAACAGGTCTCATAATTTGAAGAAAGTCATAATTGATCTTAATGGATGCCAGGCCGTAAAAAATATATCCTCTTTATGATGTCTGGAGCAAACCACCAATAATGAAGGGAGAGGATGTTACCTAATCTAATTACAGACAAAGTTGGGCCTACCTTAAGTTGTCCCCTTCTAATGCAGTTAGCATTAATATGATGGCTAGGTGGAGAAAACAGGGGAGGAAGAGAGCAATTGGGGTGATCGTTTTATGAACTATATAAATGTCTAACCAATGTACAGTATATTTGAAACTAATTTAACTAAGTAAATATTAAAAAAAGTTGGCCCCTTCTGTGTTTCCTAACTCATAATTCTCATTCTAAAATGGCCTGAAAGAAGGGAAAATAGACCAGCCCTCACTAATCAAGCTGTGTCGATATGTACAAATAAAAAGGGTAACTTCTGAACTGAATTTTTCTCTGTCTCTACTCAGAAAGCACAAGATCCTTATTCATTTATAAAAGTAATACCTATTTTAATACTGCATATTTATTAATATAAATATAAATATAGCGCTAACTTTACTTAAAGGGCTTAAAGTACCTTTAAGTTAGCGCTATATTTCGTGTCTGCAAAATCTGATAAATTTTGATAAAAAGTATTACAAAGATTCTAAGTATTTTTATCAATACCTTTTTGGTAATGGTTTCTAAAATCAGCACATTAATTTGCAATGCTGCTGAAAATGACCAAACAATTTTACTATAGTTTTAAGTTATTTGTCACTTTGGAAGATGAAAAATAATTTTTTTTTTAAAAATTAAAGCACATAATTTGCTTTTTTGGATTAATGCTGTGACTCTATCTGGTATCACTAATTGATAGAGGATTTACTACATTATGTTAAAAGTCTTTGGATATTGGATTTAAAAATGTTTTATAATCACAAAACATATTCTAGAGATAAAATCAGATTCCATTTTATAATCAACATGACTTAGGGAACTTAGCCGAACCATAAAAAAGAAAAAACAAAGCAGAAAGAAAAAGGAAACAAATGGAAGGCTTGAGATTGAGGTTTTAACTCTTAGAAAGAATAAAATCCAGTCTTATAATCAAAACTCATGGTTATTTATTATTAACATGGTAGAGAGACTGAATTTTTAAAAATCTTGCCTTCTTGGACATCTGTCCACTGTCTCTCTGTGCTACTGCTGCTGCTCCAAGGGAAAATAAATACATGCTGGGTTGATCCTAGGAATACTGGGTTTACTATTAGTGACATTCTCACTAATGCCAATCATACTGCAGTCTAAGAAAAGCATGATAAAAGTTAGATGATGGAATGTAAATTGATTAGGAGCTTTGATGTCATGTTTAGTATTTTAGGGTTTTGTTTTTGTTTTGTTTTATTCTTTTTTGAGGGGTTGGAGTTCTATTCCACAACTCTGAACAGCTAGAATTCCATTTCAGTCTCAAAAGAACTAAAGAATACTGAGCACTGTATTGTCTCGGTTTTTAAAATGAAGCCTGAAATATCAATTAGAACAATGGCTATGGAAGAAAAACAACAATAAAGTTTGTTTTGTTTGACTGCTACTGACAATGATATTATTGTCCACACATGTCTGTCTATAAATACTGTTATGCATCTTGCAGTTTTTTCCCCTGGAGTATAGTCCAGGCATGGAATTAGCTGATCAGCCCGTTACCATGGATACTGAAAACCTGGCCAAGAAACTGCAAATGTTGCTAGTGTGTAAAACTGTTTTGGTATCTGTTGTGTGACTAATGTCAGTGCTCTGTCCTTCTCACTGGGAAGAGCAGCCCTAGGGAAGTGTCCCCATGTCCCCAGAGAACCTTATCTCCATAGGTCCTGCTCTCACCTTTTACCTGCCTTGGCTCCCCAGACTCTCTTGAGGTCCTTGTCGCAGAGGTTCTACTATGTACCCATACAGGAATCCAGTGATAACACCACTGGCCCCAAGTATTTGTCTCTGGGATACTCATATCCAACCTCTAAGGATTTGCCAGTTTCTCTCCTTATCTAAACCATATGTAAAAATCTTTTACTTTTGTTTTAGCTTAAACAAAATGCTTAACCAAGGAAGTTAAGAGGAAAACAAAATTTAATTCAAACTCTTGTTCTACCTTTAACTTACTCTGGATCTTGAGTGAGTTATCTCACTTTTAATTATTCATTCATCCAACATTTGCTGAGTGACTATGCCAAACATCCTTAGGCAACAAGTATGCAAAGAAAAATAAGAAACAACACTTGTTCTCATGGAGCTTGCAAGGGAAAACAGAAGATGAACATGTCCTCCAATGTTCACATGATAATGGACTTCGAAAGTAGAAAATATTATCCTGGCATATTACTTGACCAGCATGAAAAATTGCCATAATAATATAATTACCATTAATTAGCTTTTAATGCCAAACTGTAGATTAAAGTATTGCTAATGGTTTTAGCATAGAATAACATTAAATGTTAGCATCATTTAACCATGTGAAATTATTACATATACCCTCTGACCTAATAAGTCCATTCCTAGGTATTTATATAAGACAAATGAAAACATATGTCTGCATGGAAACCAGATTAAAGATGTACTTAGCAGCTTTATTCATATTAGCCCAAACTGGAAACAACTCAAATGTCTACTAACAGTGAAATGGATAAACAAATTGTATTTACACAATGCAATACTCTTCAGCAATAAAAAGGAGTAAACTACTGATACATGCAACAACATGGATAAATCTCACAGACATTATATTGAAAGAACCCAGACACATACCAAAAAAAAGACAATGCTATGTTTATATTTATGTGAAGTTCTAGAAGAGAAAAAATCTACTCTGTAATAAAAAAGAGAGAGAGAGAAAGAAAAGAAATGAAATAAAAGAAAAAGAAAAGAAAAGAAAAAAGAAAAGAAAAAAGAAAAGAAAAAAGAAAAGAAAAGTAAAGAAAAAAAGTTGGAAAAGTTGTTGCTTCTGGACGGGACAAGGGACTGATGAGGAAGGAGCACAAGGGGTTAGTAAAATGATGGAGATGTGGATCACACAGGTATGTGCACTGCTAAAAAATGATTGAGTTGCACACCCAAGATTTGTTGCCTTCACTGTGTTTTTGATCAAAAAACTGAAAACAACTGTTACACTTTAATTACTAGGTTTGCTTTTTTTCAGTGTTATAAGTTAGCCATTCTGAGGCTGACTTCTGTATATTTTAGGCTTGAGCAAAACTCTATGTTTTTGAAAATATTGAGAATGAGATTTCACACTGTTGAGGAATGGAGTAACAAATACAAAAAGGAAGAAGACAAAACCTGTGCAATATAGTAGCTTTTAGCCACATGTGGCTTTCGAATCTTTGAAATGAGTTTAGCCCAAATTGAGGATATGTTGTAAGTGATAAATACATACTAGATTAGAAAGATTTAATACAAAAAAAGCTTTAAAATCTCAGTACTTTTTACATTGATTATATTTTGAAATAGTAAAATTTTGGATATATTGAGTTAAATAAATATATTATCAAAATCAATTTCAATTGTTTATACTTTTTCAACATGGCAACTAGAAAGTTTATAGTTACATATGTGGCTCATATTTGTATCCACTGGACAGTGCTAGACTATAATGTAGCTTGTAGTGTTGGACTGGAATTGGAGCTATATTATAATACGTGAACACATAGATCTATCTATCCCTATCTATTTATCTATCTATCTATCTATCTATCATCTGTTCATCCAACCGTCCATCCATCAATCCATCCATCCATCCATCCATCCATCCATCCATCCATCCATCCATCCATCCATCCATCTTTTCTTCTCCTAAAGGGCCTAGAAATAATGACATGTCAGTAGCAATGAGCACCTAGCTCCCAAATCTTGGCACCATTCTCCATTAAAAGGAAATACAGCTGATTGAAGAAATGGCTGATTTCAGGGCAGGAGCAGAGGAAAGCACAGGATGAGCCTGGAACAAGGAAATAAAACATTTCACAAGAAAGTAAAGGATTGCTCAAAAAAATGATGGGGCATATCAAAATGATGCAAAAGAAACACTGAGGCTCCTACTAGCCAAATCTAGGATAATCAGAGCATCAAAATAAATAATGATAGCAATGGATTATTGAATAATAAGAAGAATCCATAAGTCCATAGTCATAAAAAATGAATAAATAATAATAATATAAGGAAAGTGCTTCCTTACAGTAGAATGCTACAGTTTGGCATTAGAATAAGGAAATATTCTAGTTCCTCAGAAAAGGAAAGGCTTTGCTGGATTTTAAATTTGAAAAATACTTCTCATTGGAAGAAAATAATAATATATATTATAATAAATGTTAAGATAATATACACTATCTTCAAATGCATTTTTATTACTAATATCAAATGACTATCTATGCCAATAATATGACACTAAAGTACTACTCAGTGAAGATAATTTTAAGAGGGTTAAGGATACTAAACATACAGCTATCCAATGCTCCAGAAATATCACTGTTCTCTGGAGAACACATTATATTCCTTAAGGTACATCTAAGTGAATATATTTTTCCACTTGATTATATATATATGGTTATATCAAAGTCAATGGAATCGATCTCCACAAAACTCACTGATTGGTTTGTTGAATGAACATAGAAACAAAGGCTCTGAAAGTTGGAAAGAATTTTAGAGATCTCTTGGTCCATTAATAAATTAGAGCAGCTAGTATCATAAAAGTCATCTCTGATAATCAGCATAGGAAGTCAGGTTGCACACCACTATGGACAGTTGGATCACTTTCTAACAAAGCCATCTGCTCCACTGTTGCAGACAGCTCTTTTTCACACTATACTGAAAACTCCTGGACTGTAATTTCCATCAGTTTTTAAAGTCTGTCCTCCAGATCAACGGAAAAACCCTTCAAATATCAGAAGACACTTGTGATTTGCCACGTCTGCCTTACCTTCCCTAAGCTAACCATCTTCATTTATGCTTTCATCCATATAAAATGACAATGATAATAATATTACTTAAAAGTCATATAACACTTGAAACTTTTTCTGTGCTTTTGTATATAGGATCTCATTTTATCTTTTTAAGACATCTCTGAATGCTATACAATAGTTATTTTACACATCAGAAAACTGGCTTGCCTAAGATCATACCACTGGTTTGTGACAGAATGTAGACTAGAAGCTTGATCTCTTCATTTTCTTCCTATCTCTGTATTTAAATGAGCATTTCTAAACTAGATTGAACACTAACTGCAGTGAATATTTAGAAGGACATTTTGAAGGCACTTTACTAATATTAGGAAAATAATCAGGAAGACATATTTATGGTAATACTCTAAATTTACAGATTTTTTTCCAAATGCCAAGAATTTTGTTTGAAACTTCAAGATTATATTAGAAGAGTTTCTCTTTCATTTCCAGCTACAAGTTTTGACCAACTATAGAAGTGAGTTTAGGTTTAAGTTTTCTGATCATCCCAACTGTAAGATAATATACTAATATAAACCCTCTGGTTTTCTAAATAAAGGTAGAATTCTTAGAGTAAATTTAAAAATGTGTGAAGGTTCTAGGACTTTTTGTACTTGAGTCAGTTCAGATATTATTTTCCTGCTGTTTTTCCTATATTCATCTTCACCCACTCATATTTATCGAGTTCCTGGGCATCTTCTGGTTCCTCCTCTGTGTTCCTAGCAAAAAGAAAAAAAAATTAAAAATTCAGAATACAAACATTTTTCCTTAAACAGCAAAAACAAAAACACTGCATACATAAAACTTCACCTGTTGGGAAAAAAATCCTTAAGGCCTTAGAATTAAATATAAGGCACTCAATTTAAATAAGTTGAAGCAGCAGTAGTTAACGGTATGTAATCAAAATATTCACTTTAAAATGTGCCTTCAAGGCATTTCAACAAAATCCAATTTAAAGAACTTTCACTGTGCCAAGGAGGTGCTCTACTGAGCCTGAGTACTTTGAAAACGCAAGTGGTGAGAGCTCTCCATGAGGGAAACCATGTTTCCCATCTTTTGTTCATGGACATGTGTGCCACCATTAAATCTCTCACTGGATGGCAATCTGCGACAAGGCTGAAGAACTAAAGAATCTCTCGACCTCTGCAGGAACTGAAGCAAAACCTTTGATGTGATGAGTTGGGACTCACTCGTAGCCAGTTGAACTACTGGAAATATTAGCCTGACCACACATCTATTTGAGGAGAATGATTCTGCTCTTCAGTATCTCTTTTCCTTTTCCATGTGTCCAAATGCCAATTTGAGCCGTTTTCTTAAAGAACAAACTAATAGACATCAGTATATAGAAAATGAAAACTAGCCATCATGCCCTCTGGTAACAAAATGGTCACAATCAATGAGAGGAAAAAACTGGGAAGCCATGTAGGAAATTTAAATTGACTAGCCTCTCTTTGGAACAGTGACTCAGCCACCAGCCAGGGCCAATTCCAATGTTTAATCTTGCAGGCAATGAACAGTGTAGAACACCAGTAATTCAAGTTACCGTGCTACTGAAATCGAGTATGTAGTTCCTTGACCTTGCATCTTCCTGATTCTTTACTAAGTATTCTAGCTCTTAAAATGCCATCCTCTACTCCCTGATCTTTGGTGTCTTTTTCTTATAGAAGCAACAGGATCATTGATGAGGAGCAGGCATAGAGTGAAACCTAGGTTCTCCCACCAGAAAGAAGAGGTTATTTATTCCTGGCTCTGGATGTTTTCTTATATCTAGAGAGACCTCAGCCAGTGTAACATCCCTGGCCTCTTCATTCCTTTACCACTCTGCCCTCAGAGAATGAGGAGCAAATGATCTGATTGGTAAGTCCCCCACAGAAGGACACATGTGCCCATCTGGCTTGACTTAAGTCTGCCTATTTCTCAGCTATAGCATTAAGAAATGCACAGTTGCTGCACTCTCAAGCCACATTATCCCTCCCAGCCTTAATCAGTAATAAGTATGGTATTCTGCTATCCATCTGTTCTATTCCTTGTCTATCTCTTAAGTAGCTTAGAATTCAGGACCACTTTTTAACTATGTTGTCCTCGGAGAGTTATTTTACTACAGTTGTCATTATCCGGATATTCATAAATGTCAAGTTTTTGAGGATCTTCTGATTCCTCTTCTGGATATTACCATTATTTTATCAACTTAGCAGGACCAAAAATGTAAAATGCCTAGCATAGGGCTTTGCATGTAATTAAAGTTTACTTTTCCTTGCTGTTATTCTTTTTTATTTACTCATTACTCCATTGTCTTAATTCTTTCTTCCTTTTAACTTCCTCCAATAAATTAGCTTCTCATTTCTCCTGTCTTCAACACTTTCTTATCAAATCTTTCCATACCTAAACATTGCCCAAATTAACCTTAAATTTGTTGGAAATGGAAATTCAGCCACCCCGCTCTCAGATCTACTGAATCAAGAAACTGGGGGTGGAGCCCAGCAACTTGTTTTAACAAGACATCCAGGTGATTCTGGGGCACTTTCAAGTTTCAGAACCAGAAGCCTAAATCACTCCATATCTGTTCAGTTCCATGGCTTGTCTCTGCTCAGATACTTTTCTTTTTGTGTTTTGGTCTCTTTTGTGATTACCAGCTGTTTTACTTGGTATCACTATCAATTGTTTCACTCCCAAAAGCCTACATCTCCAACCAAAACAGGAAACAAAGGTAACTATTTTGCCCTTAAATGATTTAAAATTAGGATCTACAAATTTCTTTTATACAGATTTTTTTGTTCACTTATAATTATTATATCTGATTTATTGTAAAATTCAGGCAACTTTGTTTTGGTTTACCAGGTGGTTCGTTTTCAGTTACTGTGTAACAAACTCATAAACCTGCAAATCTTTGCTCTGTTTTGTTTTTAATGGGTAAACAGAAAAGTCTCCTATAACAGGAAACTACAGGTAGCGCTGAAAAAAATTGGTCTTCACAGCACCAATTTCTCAACAACTTGAAAAGCATCAAGCAATTCAATTATCCTAAAATTGCCATCCAATTTGTTTCTCTGTGGGAGAGCTAGAAGACCAGGAAATTATCTGCTTTTTGGAATATGTGAATCTTTTCCTTCTTATTTTTGCTGAGTCTCTGAAACAATATTTAGGGGTAGCAAAAATTGGGGGAAGGGGTGGGGCCAGGGACAAGGGAAGAAGCAGCAAGATGGGAGCTGGGGGAAAAAAAAGATGTTTTTCCATTTTAAATGACCCCAAAATATCACTAATTTGTTAAATATACTTTGGAATTAATCTTTACTAATTTTTACCTAATGCCTATGTACTTCAAATAATTGAATGGTTCAGGTATTTATTAGTTTCCCTCTCACTATTCTTCAAATGTTTCTGCAAGTTAATTTTCAATCAACAACATTGGTAAAAATTCATAATTTTATAAAATTAATATTAATATGCAACATTTTAGGAAAATGTCATTTTCATGCTATTCATTACGAGGCATTTGGGGTGGAAACAAGCCATTCACTTAAGTTGTAATGAAAGCATTTAGTATTTATTAGTGTGTAGGAGTCTTGTTCTCAAGAGAGTGTTTCACAGCTATTATTCATTCAATCTCAGTTTCCCTGGAAGGGAAGGAAAGGGAGCACAGTGAGCCAGAGTCAATGAGGCATTGTTTAGCTCCAGTCCAAAGGACTACTCAATTTCAACCTTAGGTTCAAGTTAAGACTCTGGCTCAGGATGTTCTTTGTGATCTATTCCCACTGGTAACACCTCAGACATCACTTGTCTGGTCCCTGATCACCTTACACTTATAGGACCCTAGGAGGCATCCATGGAACAAAAAACTCTCCCGAAGAACAAGGGCCTTTTAGGGTAAAGGATGTATTCCTCCAGTTGCATTTTCAGATTTCTTCTGAGATCCCCACAGTACCCCAAAATGGCCAGGCATTGTACCTTATTTTTAACACTCCAAGATCTTAAATTTGGTGGTTGTGATAATAAGGTCCTCCTTTTTGGTTTTATCTTTATTGATTTCTACCTTTTATACTCCCTTTATCTTCTAGGAATAGCATTTTAGTCTCATTTGTCTTGTCTTTTTTTCTAATCCTATCTGATCAAGGTCTTTTTGGTGTCCCTTGCTCTACCAACCAGTCTGGACTGCAGAAGTTATTTCAACACTGTGTTCTTGCTCTCATTCCACCCCTTAACTTTTTTTTTTGAGTCTTCTGGTCCCTGATCATCTCAATTTTCTTTTCCACCTTCGCAGCTAAGCTACCAAACTTTTGAGAAAGATTACAAAATCATATCAAATACTTTTCCCAGCAGGTCCTTTCAGACCTTCCAGTGGACAGTTATTGTTCTACCCTCCTGAAATGCCCCATCATACTCCTAGCTCCCTTATTCTATGTAGGTGAGCTTATCACTTACTGTCATTACACCCTTTTTGACCTCTACCTTCAAATTTTTTGTGTGCTTCCACTTTTTTCTTTCATTCTCTTGCTTCACAGGGAATTTTGCCTCTTCTATATTCAATTTAGCATTCTTTCAATCTCTTCTTTATTCCTTTTCCTGGATTTTGCTTACCTCTCTCTGTCTTCTCTTTTCATCTCTATCTCTTGAATCCTTTGAGAGTACAGACACTCTCAGTACTGGCCTATGAAAAACAACAAACAAGCAAACAAACAAAAGTCAACTTCTCTTGGTTTTGCAATCTCTTCAGATTATTATTTTCTTGATTTCCTTTCCAGGGTAAATCTGTTTACCCTGGCCCTCTTAAAAACTGGCTAGTGCCACATTGTTTCATAGAAATGGTTTTCTCAGAAGCCACCAATGACCTCTAATCACCAAGTCCAATAATTGTTTTATTATTCAATATACTTGATCTCTCTGACATGTCTGCTCTTATCAATTCACCTTGAATTCACTCTTTGTGTGGCTTTTGGGAGACATAACATGCTCTAACTGTGCCTTCTTTGCTTTTTTTCAGGGATTCCTTCTTCTTCCAATTGTCAAAAGTGGTCTTCTACCAGGTGCTTTTTCTCCAGAATTCTTTGCTCTAATCTCTTCCTTGACTTCATCAACTCCCACATTTTAAACTTTTGCCATTGGACATTTTACCTTCAATATTCTAGAGAAAAGGTTATAAAACTATCACTATAAAGAAGAGGTAGCAAATATTTTAGGTGTTGTAGGCCATATGGTCTCTTGCTATGACTACTAAACTCTACTGTTGTAGTGTAAAAGCAGCCACAATGCATAAATGAATGAGCATGGCTATGCTTCAGTAAAACTTTATTTAGGGGCCTTATATTTGAACTTCATATAATTTTCATGTGTTATAAAATATTATTTTTCTTTGGATTAGAAAAACATATGAAAATGGAGAACTCATTCTTAGTTCTTCAAAAACAGGCAGCTGGCTAGATTTGGCCCTCTAGCTGTAGTTTGCTGACCTGTGTTTGAAAGGTATTCCCACAGTTACACGTTCCTCAGCAATTCACTCCTCCCTCTCTATTGTTTCCTCCTTAAGACTGTCTTTATTTTTATTTTAAAATAAAGAGTTACATGCTGTATTACTTCCTGCAGGTATAGACTTCCTCTAGAGTGGGCTTGAGGGAAATGAGAATATAGTATTCGTATTTTCAGATAAGGAAGTTGAGGCTCAGCTTGGATGTGTCATAGATTAGTGCTAAACCCAATATTAAAACTTGGTTCTCTGAACTTTTTGGACCAAGACTCTAGATGAATTGTCACATAGTTGTCAATTGCCAATAATGTGTGGTTTATATCTTTCAACAGAAAACTTATCAAGGTTCTTTTCTAATCTACAATTCATATTATGTTGCATTCTCCCTGCTATATGCATGTTCGTTGGTCAGTTATGATGCTTCTGCTTAGCTTAGTCAGACAGCCAGAACCTGGTGGAAGAGGGGAAACAATGGTTACTAAGGTAAAGTTCCACAGATGTCAGTTTAAAGTTGAACTAGAAATTTTATGTACATAATGAAGATCTAGATAACAACTATTATAATTTGGCTGCTGGAGGTAAGTATTGCATTAAAAAAAAAAGCAAGATGTATTTGCTATTAGTTCAAACATGTTGATAGAGAATATTCTCCTGTAGCTAATGCCTATTTTATTCTCTTAAATTGTATTTTCTCAGAATTCATGCAAAGTTCTGAATTCTACTAAGAATACTGTAATATTCACTTAGCTTTTATGAGGTTATTAAGGTCACATACTCTTTTGTAACCCTTTTTCCTATCTCCTCAATTTTAGGAGTGTGAGAAATAAATTGATTCTGAGACATGTTTATTTTTTAGTCATAAGCCCACTTGGCATGATTTATTTTAACTTCCATGTTTTATAATATTTTGTTAATATCTCTTCTGATGAAAAACTTTACAAAAAAACCTAAATACAAATGTTATTTTGCTTTGTGAGATAAACAAAGCAAACCAAAAAATATGCAAAAATGTTCAGGTATGACACCAATTGTGGGTATAAAAATAAAAACCATAAATGTGTCTATCCTCAATACATTTATACTTTTTTGAAATTCAATGATATTTTGTTTTATGCTTCTTTCATTGTATTATAAAGTGACCCCTGAAGAATTTTTTTTCTTGAGAGTACATTTAATCATAAACAGTATTTGACTCTAATAAAAATGGGATTATCACAGAATACTATATCAAAAAATATGCTTCTGAGATGGGTATTCTTTAACTTATTTTCCTTTACTATATATAATGAAGGCCAAAATATATTACCCCTTTCAAATAACAACTCTTTGGAAGATATGTCTGGCTTTGGTAAGCAGATTTTCATGTTTGATGTAAGACTGAATTAGCTTTATCACTTTCTTGATATATAGAGAAATTTACTAACAGAATCAAAGAACAGTTGAAGTCCAGAGTTTCCCTTTCTGAAGAAAAGTACTTTTTGCTTATATAGTTTGATTATTCAATATATTAAATAAAACACTTTACAACTGGAAACCTTGTAAAATAATTTTTGTAGTAGCATTATTGAGTAAGCTAAGATGCTATAAGAAAGTAAGCCCCAATATTCAGTGTCTCAAAGACTAATGAGCTTATGTGTCTCCCAGGTAACAGTCCAAGATAAATGTTCCAGCTTAGTGGGCAGCTCTGCTCCAGTCAGTCACTGGAGACTCAGGTTGGTAGCAGGTCTGTCATCAACAGTTGGCTTGCAGGGTTGCTCTGGTCATCATCATTCCAGTTAGCTAAATAATGGGGTAAAGGGAGGGAGTCTTGGGCCTGGGATATCTTCCTAAGCAGAAAAGGCAGAAGTTCCTCCAATCACTTGTATTCATGTTCCACCTTCAGGTGTCCAGTCACATAGCCATACCTGGCTACAAGGGAGGCTGGAAAATATACTCTCTCCATGTGCCTAGGAAGAGAGGAAGAACAGAAATAGTGGACAACTACAGTCTCCATATGTTCTCTGATTGTGAAAAATTATAAATAACTAATAACATACATTACAAGGTCTCTAGAATGTTTTACAAACACAATAAAATGTAAGAAATAAACAGGTTAATTTTTTCAATTATGAAAATATTCAGCAGGGTAAAAACCAAGGCAAGTATCCTATTTTATGTCACCACATCAAAAAGATTTTTGTTACCAAACACACAGAGGAAATAGCCAACTTAAAATAAATCATGTTATAAAAGCTGGGAATTCATTTTCTCATAGAAACAATATTCTAAAAATGGCTAGGTTCCAAAATTATTTCAAAAGGGTTCATTTACCTCCTGTGGTACACATACAATGAAAAACTAGAAGACAGTACTGTACTGTAGCACTCAAAATGGAACTGTTGGCTAGAAATAATTTTTTAAAATATTTTTAATAAGGAAATTAAATTTAATTAGAGAAGGATGTGGTGGGTAGTAGGAAATTAATACTTTAATGTAAAGTCAAAGTGAACTTTCACAACTATTCTGTCAGTGGTTCTTTGAACACACACCAAAATGTGTAAATTTTGCTTTTTCCTCCTTCAAGGTTTATCACAAGCAAAATGAATACGTTTATCAGCCATGCATTACAGGTAGAATTTTGGAACAAAATGGGAGGGAGAAAATAATGAACAGGCAGAGGAGGAGAGGATTCTATAAAGTAACCAGGGAAGATCTGGGAGTATTAAAGTAAAAACATCCAAACCTGTAGAAAATTTTTAGAAAAATTTGAGCCAGAGGATTAACCTGGAAGTAGATCTCCACGGACTGAGATAAATACTTTCAGGATAACAGTTTGAAGTTTTTTTTTATGCATTTGAGATTCAGCGGGGAATATGAGGAAGGTGGGAGAAAACAAGACGCTGTGACTAGGTTATAGGATAGTTAAGAAAATGTGTTTTGCAGGGTTTAGAAGGAGGGGTCTGAAAGAGGGCATTTCAAAGGTGTGTTAACCTAGATGCACAGTAACAATTGACAGGGCTTGCTTAAGGCAAAGATAAGCCTTTTAGTAAAGAAGTGATAGGCCTGGGGTGTGACTAACCTCCATGACCTGCCTAGTTAGGGATTTATGATCAGATCATCCTGTGAGGTTACCCTCTACAGAACCACCTTTTCTTTCATCCACAAGAGACAGAAGGGAAGGAAGGAAAAGTCTTGGGTGCTCAGGTCTACAAGTATAATGAAGACAGACAAACAGAAGAATAAAAGGCTGAGGATGGGGAAAAGAAACCAAGAATGGCGTATGTGTGATCTCTTAAAGGGAAGGATGAAAGCAATTTGGGATTGTTTTCCCTGGTGTGACCTCCTAGAACTTGATGACTATCTGTAAAGAGGGTCTCAGATAGGGAGGGGCAGTGTGCCTGTGACCACTCAGAGAAAAAGAATGTTCATGGGCTGAGAGGAATTTAGGGAGTGACTGAGTTCTATTTTTTTTTTTTTTTTTTACTTGGAACAAGGAAAGAAACGAAGAAAAGAAAAACATTTCAAAATGCAAATTAGAAGAATCTTCATAGCAGGAAAGATACATCTGAACAAGGCCCTATAAATATGCCCAGTATAAGCCTCCTTTCAAGAACACATTTGTTTTCTTCTTCGGAGTCGTTCTGTTTCAGTACAACTTAATAGTTTCCTGACTGCTTACAATGTGACCTCTGAAGATGCTTGATCTTGAGTAAAAAGGCAATTCTGAGCAGCTTGATCTGGGGGTAAGTCCTGCGTCTTACATGCAAGGGAGGGCTGTTCTGTGAGCCTGACTGACTGCTCAGAGCCCATTGATTGTGGAACTCATCAAGGAACACTGGTTTCTCTCACTTGACAACTGCATGCACTATAATCAGAAAGACAAGACATTGAGCTCCTCTAAAATTGCCTTGAATTGCTTTAGGAGCTGTACCTGGTCTAACAGCGGAATCAGCAACAATGAACCATTGCCATGGGTATCAAGAGCCCAGACTTTAAAGCCTGAACATGGAACAAAGATTGCTTTAACTTCTGAAAATGAAAGTACACTTTGAAAATAAACATAAATATTATCAAAGTGGCTGCAAACTATTTATGCTTTTTGTGGTTTCAGAGAATATTAATATAATCCCAAACATGTCAGCACAATTGTGCTCACAAAATTTTATTTTAGCTTACTGTTCTATTAACTATTTTACAGAGAGATAAAAGTTGATGAGACAAGGGATAGTAATGGTATAAAGTTTAAATACAAATGTTTGTTTGTATTCTGTTTTGAGACTAACTCAGTTTAATGAATTGCATTATCTTGAGCAGGTCCCTGGACATTTCTGGACTTGATTACTCACCTGGAAATCAGAGGAACTGGATGAGATGAGCACTAATACTCCCTCCAGCTCAACATACTATTATTCGAATTTTTTCAGGTTCCGTTGTACTGTGACAGAGAACTTTATTGGCAGTCTGAGATTACTCAAATATGGACTATGCTGCTTCATGCATGTGCAATACTATCTTCAACAGTATCTCCCAGCTGCTCTGGTTCCTTCTGTTAGATCAGGATGAGGCCAGTGAAATTCTGTGTCTAGCTCTAAGGTTTTTGAAAAGCTGCAATACCACTAATAAGAAGGTTTTATTATAAAACCTGACTACCCCAAGACAACTTTACAAAGTGACAAACAAGCATTCACAGTCAACACCAAGGAACCCTTCAGTGTTATTCTCTTGCTCAGCCCCTGCCCTGTCACACAGGGTTCTCATTCAGAACAATAATACCAAGCCGGGGCTCAGATTTTACATAAAACACTGATTTTTCTTTTAACTGATATTTCAGAGGCCTAGCTTACCATTATTTTCATTTTCAGTAATAAACTCTGAGCAGGGATGTTTATCAGTAGAATGGACCAAAAACAAAAACAAAAGCAAACAAGTACATGAAGAAATTTTTCTGTCTAATATCCACCCACCTGCGAGCTAAGAGCCGCAGCTGGTACTGGTACTGGCACTTATTTCTGAATCATCACCAGGGCATCGAGTTCCCTCTTTTTCTTGATACTAAGAAATCATATACGGAAAAGCATCTCACTGAAAGACCAGGCTTGGAAACTGAAGCTTCTGATTTCATAAAAAGATTAACAATGATAACTAATTTGAACTGAGGCCTACTCTAGGTCAGACACAGTTAATCTTGCAACTACTCTAGTTGGTAAATACTCGTTACCATCATCCTTTTTTACACTTATAGAAATTGAGGGCCAAACAAATTAAATAAATTGCCTGAAGCCAGTACCACCATCTCTATTCTGGATGCTAATACACACACTTCACAGTTTACCTTGAGCCACCTATAGTACTATGTTCTCTTGATATCAAAGGTGGAGTTAGGGTAGCCAAGAAGATGAAGAAGGGTTAAAAACTAACAAACAGCATTAGAAGGCTTCCATTATGTTTCATTTGCAAATATTCTATCCTTTAAATAACTGTCTTCACTCAAGCTCTGGTCTCTGAAGAGAGCTCTGAAAAGTACATTAATTTGTTTTTTATTCATCTAACAAAAAACTCACTTAAGCACCTCTTATATGCATAGTAACTACTGAACTGGCTACTTGAGAATAGGTTTGAAAGACAAGAACTGCAAGATGTGTCCATGTCCTAGGAGGATTATAATCCAATACTTGAAGCTTTTCAAATCTCTCTACTCATGTTACCTCCCAATGCATCTTCTCATCTGCCTATATTGCCTATATTAAGAAATTAGGGGTCATCTATAGTCTCTTTTCTTTCAATTTTAGAAATCTGAATTATAATCATTCATGTGAATCCTGCACTATCTCTAAAATATATCTAAAAGATGTTCTTGAGTTCTCACAGTAAAATATTTATGTGCAAAGTAGTTCCTCATCTAAATCATTATTTCTTCCCTTTTCCAACTCTATTCTACTAGAAAGACAATAATTAAAATCACCTTCCTTAACTGACACTGCCAGGGGGCCTCCATTGGTTTCCTTTTTCTGCATAGCACCCAGTCTTAGGTATGAATTGCCCAGGTCTAGAATTTTAGGTCCCATATTTCAATTTGTCTTGTTTTTTTTTTTTTAATGTATTTTTCCTTTTTATCTCCCTATTTGCTCCTGCATAAAATAGCCAGATAGGACAAGATCCCTTACTGACAAGGATCCCTTCCCCACAGTACAATCATAATTATTACAAGTGAAGGGAGACTGACATGCTACTCCATCTTTGACTAATTCTTAACATTTGAATTCTAATAAATAGTGGTTTTGTTTTAACCGACACTTTCCTGGGGAACGTTGGGAACTAAAATCAAGATACAAAAATTAAATAAATAAATAAATAAATAAATAAATAAAACAAAACATCTCTGTCTTGAGAAGAAAAGGATTTCTGTTTCTTAGTTTAATCTCTGAAAATACTCAAGGCCGAACTGACTATCTCCTTCCACCCAGAATCACTGGAGTATTGTGTACTTATTTTCTTCAGTTTGATATACTGTCATGACTCCTATTAGAACATAGACTTCCTAGTTTTGAGGGCAACAAGTAACATGAGGCTATTTCTTCTTAGGGTATCTACTCTTTGTTCATTTATTTGTTATAAAGCTCTAGTGGCTCATAGAGCTCACAGGATAATGACTTTTTTTGAAAACCAATGTTCAGAAATTGATACAGAAATTGAATGTTCGGAGTAAAGTCACAGAATAAAGTAAAAATACGTTAACAGACTTAAATTCACTGATTATTATGTCCCTGGTTCAAATCTATCTTCAAGCCTTGAATTGCTGTCTGAGTCATTACTGGAACCTGGAGCAAGCCTGTTCTGCCATGTCTCTTCTCTTTCAATGGCACCAATTATGGTAATTTATGATTCATATATTCAGAATGTTAGAACTAGATTTGACATTTCAGGTAATTTTGTAAACCCTTGCCTTAAGAACAATGCAGCCCCACCGGGAAATATGGCCCTCTTGGAATAACCACACATGGGGGATACAGGCTTCCTGGGTTTGAATTTACTATCTAACAATGGAATCTTGGGTAAATTACTTAATTTCTCTATGCTTTGGCTTCCTAATCTATAAAATGGGCTGCACATTTAGAACAGTGCCTGCCGCAGAGTATACTGAAACAGAAAATTACAATGATTGGTGTTGCTGAAAGTATATTCTCACCTAAAAGCCTGCAGATAGCAACATTTATATACCAGGCACTGTACTGAACGCTTTACATACATTATTCCAGTTAATCACAATAACTCTTTATGGGCTACTAATACTATCCTCCACTTGCCATCCTTTTTTTTTTTTTCTTCAGATATGAAAACTATAGTCAGAGAACTTGAATTGAACATGCCCACAGTCATTCAGGTAGTAAGAAGCAGAGTTAAGCTCTCTGAGAAAGAGACTTAGAGTTCTTTTAGATGGGTTGCCTTACCTTCCATATAGGTCAGGGAGGCTGGGATTTCCAGAGAGGCTGAAGGGCAGCAGCAGGAAGGGAATGGTCTCTGCTGGAAGGTGTCAGGCATGGGATGATGACACCATCAGTAACAACCAGTCTACCCTCTGCCTTCCACTGTGCCACACCGTATCCACTTGAGCTGTACTGCCAGAGGCCATACCCTTGCTTATATGAGTACAGTACCAGGAAATATCATTCTGATTCCAGGTAGTATTTATAATTTATATATCATTTTTTTGGAATCATTTATTTCTACCCCAGATTTAGGGTAAAGGGAACATCTCTTTCTTTCCCAGATTAGAAAAAATAAAATGATTTTTCTCCCTTCCTTCAGGCCTATAGTAGCCAGTCTTTTCCTACTTGCCCCACACTTATTCCAAGTTGTCGACTTTTCTTCCATTTGTCTAAAATGGTGTCTTCAGCCTAAGGTCTGGGGCTGAAGGGCCACGGAAGGAAGAGAAGGAAAGTCCCTGATTTTGCTAGAGGAACACCATGCACTGCCTTGTCCTTGCTCCTGTACCACCTGCCCACTCCTGTATCTCCTCTGGAGCTGTCTGCCTCCTTCACTCTCACATTGCACCCCAGAGCCTTTACCCAGCACCTTCCAGGAGAGCTTCTGGGTTGCTCCTCTGAAATGCAGGTGAATCAACTACATGGCTTGTTTTTCCCAAAAACCCACTAGTAGCACCCATGCTGGGCTTGGCTTATTAGGCTAAATTTAGGAAAGAGAAAGGCATGGGAAGGATTTTTACTCTGCCATTATATTTAGCTGTCAAACTATTAGAAAACTGCAGAGAAGCCAAAGTTGAATGTTTGTTATATGAAGTGTGGCAGAAAGCTGTTTGAAAAAAGACAGTACAGTTCCAGAGCAGGCCAGGGGAGATAGAAATCCTGGTGGGCAGCGAAGAGACTGGCAGAGGAAAGACAAGTTGGTCAGTACATTTCTAGGTCTAGTGGAGGGGGAGGGGGAAGGGGAGATCAGCAAACGGGCCTCAGACACAAGCCTTAACCCAAGGGTCCCCTGGCCCATTCCAGCCTCTCTGCATTTATCCTAGATTTTCCTAACATCCTTAGCTCCTTTCCTGCTGCGCACCTTGCTTAAGTCCCTTAAGTCACCACCAGCTACTGCTGCTTGGCACAAAGGGTAGGTAAGGGAAGAGAAAGTTCTCAAGCCCATGCTAGAAGAGATGTTTTCCTTGGATACCTAGTTGTACGTTGAAAATATCTACCTTTAGAAACAAAGTCATACATGTTGCCTGGACTCTGCAGCTTGTCTCAGTTGTTATAGAATTGATCAATTATTAAGGGTTGGTCTGCAGCTCTAACCTACACATGAGATGCTAGTGGCTACTGCTGGTGCCCTGCTCAGATCACCTACTTGGGCTGGTACATGCATCCCTAGCTGCTGTGAGTGTTGGTAGCTAACTTAGCAGCTGCCTTCCTCCCAGAGAATTATCTTTGCCTTTGGGGAAACAGAGGTGCCTTGCCGGTTACCACCAATCCGCAGCCAATAAATGACTGACAATGGCAGAAAGCCAGCCTCCTCACCCCAAGAGGCCAACTCTGCTGTGTGATTCCTGCCCTTAAGTTCCTCACAGGATCAGTCAAAAGCTGGTCTCCAGCTTAGATCACATCCTTACTTAGCTTTATCCCCTTGCTCTATGCAACCTACCACACTTCCCTTCACCAGAGGCACACCCTCAGTAAGCCACTTGCATAAGAATCCCTATCTCAGGTTCTACTTCCTGGGAACCTGCCCTACGACACATTCTTATTCCATATTTATTAGAGGTCTTTTATTGTCAACAGTATAATACATCTCTGGAGAAACCAAGGGTGAGATGAAAAGCAGTTTGACGGGACTCTAAACCAAATTTGAACATGTAACCTAACTCAATTCATAATATTTCTGGGTCTAAGCCTAATATCAGTTCTTTATTTTATCAAATACAAAATAAAGATTTATTCATTCATAATTTAAGGTAATTTTTCTATTAACTATAGAATATGAATTATTATACTTGACAGAATTACCTGTGTAGCATTTATTATTAAATACATTTGTTGCAATTTTTAAAAATGTGGCTGTATGATTCTAAATTATTTATAATAATTATTCTTGCTATTATCATATAGTCTTCATATTTTTAATTAGTTGTTACTTCCCTCCCCACCCCCCGTGAACTATAAACTTTGCTATTATGGATGGCTGGGTACTCAATCAGGAGGCTCTGGTTAATCCAAGTGTTATAAAACAGATCAGATTTCCAGTCTGCAATTAATAAAAATATAATTAAATACATGAAGGCAAAGCAGAAGACAATTTAATTTTTCTGCTACAATTCAGAAATCTTATCAGGGCCATCATTACAAACCTCAATTATAGTATTACAGAAGTGTAGAAAGATTGGTGAGTGGCATTCAAGTTGAAAGAATGCCAGAGAGACCAGATTTTACTTCATGTATCTATAATATCAGGTACCACATTCACTGAATTCCCTTATGGCTTTTATAGGAGTCTCCCATAGTTAATTTCAGCTGATTAAATCCATTCTTCTAGATAACAATAAAAAACCAAGACTGTTTCATTTTCATGGTATCATTCTCTCAAAAAACTCCCTAAGACTCAATCGTATTTTAAATCCTATTTATGAATATATTTGGATGTATTCCATTTGGTATAACCGTTATAGCTCCCCCTTATAGTTTATGCTTTATTTTCTTTCTATCATCACCTTCCTGTCCCATCAAATTATTGGAGGGTCTTTTAAGGGTTTATAATTTTCATTAGGAATGGGAAAGAATACCATGCTTTCCACACACATATACTGAAAGGGAGCAATGACTTTTTTTCTTATCCTTCCAAACTTATCAGTAACAGTGAGTAAATGAAGATGATTTGGTAGGATAGACTGAATCTCTAAATGACCCCATTTGTACAAATTTTAGCATATGACTTCAGGTTTCAAGGTAGTTTTGATGTCACAGAAGTTTTGCTGTATCTCCAGCTACCATATCCATATTCCAGGCAAGAACAGGGCTTGAGTCAGTCCTGCCAGAACCCCTCCAGCAGCTGCACAAATAAGGAGTTTTCCTGGAAGTCCCATGGAACACCTTCCATCCACATACCATTGGCCTATACTTAGTAACCCCAATCTGCAAGGAAGCCTGTAAAATGAAATTTTTCACAAAATCAGGTTTCTGTTACTAAGAAAGAAGGGGAGAAAAGGAAAGGAATAAGCTACTAGCATTATCTGCCTCATTTTCTTTTTTAGCATGTTTCCTTAGATAAAGTGTGGGCTCATAGACAGCTAAAATTATGTCAAATTAAGTTTTGTAATCCCAGAACCAAGGGCAATACCATAGCTCATTGTGTGTTTTATGTGTTCATTAATTATGGAAACCTTAACTAGTTAGAGGTAGAAGAAGATAAAAGAAAAGTGTAACAGGTGATTAGGTGGCATCAGTTTATTTCATTTATATTGTCATTCATTCACTTAATTATGATTTCAACTAATATTAACTGAGTTCCCAGTTTGAGCCAGGCTCTGTGTTAAGTGTGGGGGATACAATAAGTACAACATAGTCCCCGGCTTTAAGAAGCAGGTAGGGGTGAGGTGGGCGGAGAAGAGTGAGAGCTCCACAAGCAAAGGAGCAATTTCAGGGCAGTGTGGTAAGACAAGTGAGAAGAGGTCCTGAACCACTCATCACCATTTGAGAGATTAGAAAGCTGTAAGAAGTCTGGGTGAAACACAGGGTAGGGAAAGAAGTACAGGAAAAGAAGGAAAGATAGATAGGTGGGGCTAGATGATAAATAAACTGGTAACAAGAGACAGAGAAGGGCATTTCATGATGATAAAAGGAACAATATACATCAAGACATAATACTTATCAATATACATACTCCCAAACAGGGACCACCAAAATATATAAAGAAACTACTTACAGAACTAAAGAGAGAAACTAAAGTAGGACACAATTAAAGTAGGGGACCTAAATACCCCATTGACAATTATGGATAGATCGTCCAAATCAATTAGGAAGTAGGTAATAAAGAAACTGATGAGTTATATGCAAAACTCTGTAATTTATTCCTCCCAGCACACATGCCTATTTGTTGTGACAAAATGTTTGCTTCTCCCTTGGACTTCCTCATGAAGAGATTTCCCAACACTTTACCCTTGACGAATCTGATCCACTGACAAACTTCTTGATTGGCCTAAATTGTAGTCACAACTGTGTTCCACGGACCATATTTAAGCATGGACTGACTGTTTTCTCAGCATCCCATCTTACAGGGTGGTGTTCCCTGGTGGACAGGTTTGGGAAATGCTGGTCTAGACATATATTTCTCAAACTTGGCAATATGACTTGCCAGGGATTTCCAGAGAAAGGGATTTATCTGTAGGGACTGCAGATATGAACTTGGTTTTCTGAGCATGCTAATACCTTGAGTTTCAGTTACATGGATCACTGGAGGGACCTATGATTTAGCTGAAGTAATAAGTCACCACTTCAGCAATCTTATAGTTAAGTAAGTTATCCCAGTGACCATTTGACTTAGTAATGGAGACACCGTCATCTTTTTCCATAAGTAATTTTAAATTCAATTCAGTTCATTACATATATGGCTAGAAATGTACCTACGACAATTCCTGTTTTCTTTGCCTTTCTAGAGAAAGAGATGGCCCTCTAGCCATGAAGCAGAGGTCACAAGAGGGAGATGTAAAGATGTTATGCCGCTGGCCTTTAAGACAGAGGAAGAAGCCACAAGCTAAGAAATGCAGGTGGCATCTAGACTATGGAAAGAACAAGGAAATGGATTCTTCCTTAGAGCCTCTAGGTTGAACACATCTCACAGCTTGATTTTAGGATTTCTGACCTACAGAACTGTAAGATAACACATTCTTATTGTTTTTAGCCATTAAGCTCCTGGTAACTTGTTTATATTTAGCAGAAGAGAACTGTACATAACAATGTATCTCTAGGTGCAGTCCTTCCCTGTTCATTCCCTTGGTATTCTTTTCTGAATCTGATCCTCTCATATTGCTTTCTTGAAAATTAAATTTAATATGTCACAGGGCTTGAAGTGGATGGACACCCACTGATTTCAAGTTAGGTTACTTTTAGGGAATATAATTAGAAACCAGAAATAAGGGTTGTTTACAAAGCCTGTCAGGGACATTTGGTGTGATCTCAGGAAGGCTTAACAGGGATGTGATTATAGCTAAGAAAGCTTAAAACAAATTATACTATCTGCTGAAGAAAGAATGTATTAACCACATGCGGTTGAAGTAGGGAAAAGGTTTTCCTGGGCTTATCCAGGACTGAACAAGGGTAAATTCACTGACTTTGGCAGTCATCAGTAAGACACACTCTGGTTTGGAGATGAGTATATGTCACCATGTACCTGGATCCCAGTGGACATGGTTATTCTATCATAGTAAATTTCATCCTGATTTAAATGCTGGTCACGTGAAAGTTGGTTGTCATGTCAGTCAATTTATTCACCTCTGGATGTATGATAAAATCCATCTCAGGACCTGACTGGTGACCAACAGAAAATAGATTAAGTTTCTCCTACTAGGTAAGATACTGGATCCTGATTTAATAACAGCAGTACTCCTCCTGCCAGCTCTATCTCATGTGTTTCAAGACCTCCACAAAAGAGGGATGACTGTCTCAGCAAAGAAAGGGAGGCAAGTTCTCAGAAGGAAGGAAGAAGTCAACATTGGGAAACGCCACAAAGGGCATAGGACAAAATGGGGATTAAATTTTTCCTTAGATTTGGCAATTAGGTGGTGACTGATGTTGTTCAGTGGAGTGAAAGGCTGACAAGGGAATGAGAATTTAGGAAATGTTAACATTAAAGCTGGAAAACTCTGAGAATAGGATCCATGCTCTACAGAGTCATCTTTAAATAAAATTACCCCACATTTTAGAGTACTCTTCTTGTCCCCAAATCCTCCAAAAGTTGATAGCCAAATTTGAGTTTTACCATTTCTCTCCTCAGTTCACCTCTGACGTAGGAGAACTAATGAGCTGTGCAGTAACTAAAGGTCAAAAAACAGGAAAAAGAAACAAAAGGCCTACAAAACCAAACTTAATACAAACAAAACAAATCAAGCCCTGAGTAAGATGAGCTGTAACAAGTTGTGCTTCAAATTTAATATCCTTGTTTTGATGAGGGGTGGGTGGGGAAGTATGTAGAATTAAAAGGGGCATTTTATAATTGAAACGCTTTCTTGCATCTCACTCATTATCCTCACCCCATCTCCTTCCAAATTAATAGCTGTTGCTGAGTTGTGGGCATGTGTGAGCACAAGCTGGACGAAAGGCTGAATTTTGTCCAGCGGCTAGTAAAGTAATTGCATGCCATTAAAAAAAAAAAAAAAAAAAAGATGGAAGAGTGAAAACAACATACTTATCTATCTGTATTTCCTGATGAAAGTACTGTTTTTCTTACTTGACTATTTGCTATGTTTAAAGGGGGAGGGGGAGAGGTTCTGAGTCTGAGCCCAGCTCTTTCTAAACTTGGTTACTCACGTCTGATTCATTCTCTGTGTTTTTCGTCTCCTCTCTGTCATTGCTTGCTGCTGAAGAGGGGGTCGCTGAATCACTGCCACTCCAGCGGAAAAGCAATTCAAACTCAGTCCTTGCGACTGGAAGGGCGTTTTTTTTTTTTTTTTTTTGTCTTTTTTCTTTTTAAATTATTTTTAAAGCGTCTGCGGATAAAGCCTTTTTCTGGGGTGACCATACAGGGCAGTTTTACAAGACTCACGCCGGGCTATGGAAGATTTTGCTGCTGTGAGAGTCAGTGAGGCACCGGTCATGTCACCGTTTGGCGCTCTGCCCCCCACGCCGCGGTGGCCGGGGAGTGCGTGGCGGGCCGGGCGGCAGCGCGGGCCGTGCTGGGGCGGCCGGGGCAGCGTGGCCCGGTGGGCCCGAGCCGCCCCGCCGCACTCCCCGCCGCTTTAAAAGCTCCCACAATGCAGCGCTGGCGTCCCAGTTCCGTTACAAGGTCTCTCCCCGCGCCGGCGAAGCCGCGAGGAGCGGGCGGGGGAGCCGGAGAGCGAAGGCTGTAACCCGAGCGCCTGGCCGCGGGTGGCGCCCCCGCGCCGCTTCTCTCGCGCGCTCAGCCCGCGACCCGGCGAAGGGGCGGAGCTGCCTGGCCGCCGGGCCCGGCCCCCAGCCCGGCCCCCAGGCCAGAGACACCGGCCGCGGGCGCGAGCCGGCTGCCAACTCCGCTGCCCGCGCTCGCTCCGCGCCGCGCACCGCGCCTGCCGCCCGGCTCCTCGCCGAGTCTCGATCGCCCGCCCGCGGGAGCGGCCGCCGCGTTGGGGCGGCTCCTGCCGGCGGCGCAACCGCTGCCCGCGCGCTCGCAGACTCCCGCAGCCCCGCCAGGGGCGTCCGCTCGCACCTAGCGCCGGCCGGGGAGGTGCGCCGGGAGGGCGCGCCGGGGAGCCGGGGCCTCCCTGCGGTGCGGGGCGCGCGGCCCGCGGCAGGCGGGAGGCAGGCTCGCGGGGCTGTGCGGCCGGGGACAGGCGCTGGGCGGCCGCCGGGCTCCGAGCGCCGCCGCGTCCCCACCGCCCCGCCGGCCCCTCCAGGCGGCCTGCGGGGGCGGCGCAGTTGCGAAACTGAGTGAGTATTAACTTTACTCCGCGGCCGCGATTTCTGGTCAGCATCTGGGACCCCTCCCTCCTGCTCCTGGAGCCTCTGGGATCCCCTTATCCCTTTCTCTGCGCCGGGGGCTTCTTTGCCCATTCTACCCTCATCCCGCTCCCGCCGCGGGCTCTGGCTTCCTACGATTCACCTTTTCGCTGTTGTGTTCCTTTTTTTTTGCGCGTTCTCTCTGCGGCACACACACGCGTGTGCCTGAAAAGTACAAGCTTGTTCCTCCTTGCTCCTCCGTTTCCTTCCAGTGTCCTTGGCAGGGTAATTTAGAGGCCACTTTTGTTGGGAAGGGAAGGGAAGTGTATGCCTGGTTTCTCTTAGTATTTTTTCTCCAAATGGAAATCGGTTGCTCGCTTGCGGAGTGGCCGTTTGCTGAAACGCTTGTTTTTCCTTATTGATTGGTTTATAGGTTTTTAAATTCTGTTAGTACGATTAGCCCTCCCCCGTTCCTCTACTCCCTTGCTGCCAACACGTCTAGGGAAAAGAGTCCGCAAGAGGACACTTTCAAAGTAATTCCGTTTTGCAGACTAGAAACTTTGAGAGGGTAGATCTCAGAAAACTCGAAATTCAATCAGAAGGGATGTTGAGCTTTGAATATGGGTCCTTGTGCGGCATTGGGTCCTACAAGCCGGGTAGCTGGGTTTGTAATCGAGTGTTGCGTTGTTATTTTAGCATGATAGAGCCGCCTGGTGTTGCTAAACCACTACTTTCTCAGCATCAAATGGCATCTTGAGCAGTGCAAGCGTGGATATCATTGCGGGTCATTATTGCCCCTGATCTTTAGGGATTTATCAGGGAAATAGATATGCAGGGCACATTTCATAATTGATTTAAACCCGTCAGGTTAGCCCTGTAAATACATCAAAGCATTACATTAAAAAAAAATTACTCCAGCCTGGTGACGGCGAGAACGAACATTGATGGGCTTTTCAGTGTAATGTGGCTCAGCAGTTCTTCATTAGATCTGTTGTGTCCCCGGGAAGCACCTTTAAATATGTATAGATCTCTGCTTTTCTGTCAGTTGGATTAACTGCTCATTCTGGTAGGAGATCCCCAAGTAGGTTTTTCTTTTTTTCTTTTTTTCTTTTTTTTTTTTAAAGTCAGCTTTGAGTTTCCAGGAGTTGGCGATCATGTTATAAAGGAAAGAAAAGGAGAAGCTTTCTTAATGGGTTTTCAGCATCCTGTCCTTTGCCTGTTTGAGATAGTAGTGAATGACAGCTGGCCCTTTTCAGGGAGAGGTGCATGGTGGACACGAGAATCAGGACACAGGACACAGCACTATCATGTTGGAGAGTGGTTTGTGTATTTCACCTATTAGCGGACATATTAAAGGTACTTTTTTTTTTTTAATCTCTATGGGGAGCTCTCTTAAAACCATAAAAATTAGGTAACCGTACCCTACTTTAGGAAGACCGAACATAATTTGGTGATTATTCTATTGAAGAATCAGATCTAACAAAATGTGATTTGTAATATAATGATAAAGCCTTTCAAAAATCTCCGCTTTTCTCATTTTCTCTCTGTTTAAGAATTTTAAGCTGATACTTTCAATAATAGACACGACTGGCAGTAATGCATTGAGTTCTTTCTAGGCTCATTGATTAAGCCTAATTTCTGGGTTTCTCTGAGAGAGGAATATCAGAGCCCAGAGAGTGAGCAAATCATGGGACTGTGCAGACAGATGAGAAAGGCATTTCAGTTTGCTGAAGTGTCAGCATGCTGCAGGGGAAAGCAATTTAAAAAAAGAGAATGTAAGTTTTTAGGGTACCGAATTTAGCATTTAGTTGAGATATTTGGGGATTACATATTTTAAATTTTATTCAGTTATTTCCTTTTGTCTGATATTTTATATTTTTAAGGTTTCAATTTTGTAATGTGAATCTCAATTCTTAGCTTTTGTAACCTTCTATACCGGGTGGCTTGCGTTAATTTTTGACTTGAATGCTTTGGTCACTTTAAGAAATTAGTTTTTCTGAGTTCTTATTTATGACTTGATCTGTCTTGGATTGATGTATGGAATAACTTAAGAGTAAAAATACTGTTTGCTGCTGGATATTGTTGATCTTTTTATTATGGTAGATTCTGGGCATAATGACTTTGCTTATTTTTTGTAAAACTTTAGGTCCTTTATATCTTGCTCGTATTCTAAACATTGCAAAAACTCCTTGCGGGTAGAAGTGGAGTAGGAATGAGAGTGGGATAGGAAAATATGCATTAAATCTGAGGAGTTGGATTTAAAAAATAATATATCACCTGTTTACTCTCCTTGGAGGCTAGGCTACTCCAACACTAAGTAGTCTTCAAAATTTAAAGTGTAGAGAGAGTTTTCAATAACTGTGTATAGTGGGAAGAATGCTTACCTTACAGCCAGCCTACTAGACTTGGGTGGCAAATGTGAATTTGTCACTCTGAACTGAGCTTAGCCATGCTACTTCAACCTCTGTAATCTACAGTTTGCTTTCTGTAAAATGGGGGTACTGCTACCAAAAGAGATGCTGAAACAAGTAGAATACCTAATATAAGTGTTCTTAGCCAATAATGGTACATCTGAGCCTTCTCCAGAAATGAGCTCTTTGATTACCCGTCCTTTCAAATTCTTTCTCCTGTTTTTCATCTTATCCATCCAAAGAATGGCTCAGGCCAGATGGCTGGAGTTATCCTTCACTCTTTTTCTTCTGTCTTCTCTACCCAGACAGTTTGTCATGAAGTCCTGTCTACTTTTCTAGAAAAATCTTTATCAAATCTGTCAGATTTTTAGTTTCTATTACGCTACCATCCTAGTTCAACTTACTTTCCCCATTGCAGAGGCCTCCTACACACTGTGCACCCCTTCCATTCCCTTTTCCCACCAGCAGCCTGAAAAAGAAAAATAAGTCACTTGCAGTTTAAAGTCTTCAAGTCTCTTATAAAACACGTTTACTCTTAAGATAAAATATAAAATCCTCAACAAGCCTGCAATGTCCTGCATGACTTGGCCCCTGTCCCCTATTTTCATTTCTTGTCAGCCACATTGGTAGTGCTCCAGTGGACTCACCTCAGGGCTGCTGTGCATGCTGTTGGTCCCTCTATTTTAGGACACCTCAGTGATGGTTCAGATATCCTCTTTATAAAGTCTTCTCTGAGAATGCCACCCTTAACACCATGTAACTTAGAACCCCTTTATTTTCTCTCTCACAGCACAATTATCTTTTTCCTTCTTAATATTTACAATTTATCATTATTATTGTTCAGTGTTTCCCTCCTGCCCTTGAGGGCAGGAATAGTGCCTCATTTATTTACCAATTTATACCCAGTACCGTGTGTGTGTGTGTGTGTGTGTGTGTGTGTGTGTGTAGTAGATGCTTATTAAATGGTTATTGTTATAATGAATAAGATAGTAATATTAGTTTTGTTTTTGTATCTTGATTGCCTTCTTTTTCACCATTAAATCTGCTTTTCATAACAGAAAAGCCAGACTGGCACTCTCATGTGTTCCTTATTTGCTATTTGGGCTCTGTGGAAAATTCATAGTAATAAATTGAGACACCTTTTAATTAATGTTACCCTTGTGCTTTTCTGTTGTAGATAATCCTTTTTCTAAGTACATCATTAAAGTAATTATGCTTTTTTCATCAGCACAGGATTACTGAAAGAAAAAAATCTTACTATGTCACATTGTTTTACACATATCATGTGATAACACATTAGCCTGCAGTTATGGATTGCTCAGTGCTGACTTTCCAAGGAAGGTAGGGGAAACTAGTAGAAAAATGAGAATTCTAATTCTAAAGATGTTTAGTATTGGCCAGCTGTTGGTATGACTTGCATAAAGAACAAACTAGATATCATTTGACCATTCAGTTAAGGTAGAGAAATACTATAGTTTAAAAATGGGAGCCACCTACAGGTCTGAAAGTTCTTTTTCCTTTCTCACTAAAACATTCCTTGTTTTAGCCAAAAAAGTCTCATGACTTTCCAAGGCCAAGGAAGGTTTAAAGCTTTGTTTAGGTATTTTTTGTCATGTGGTTGCTCTTTACACAATATTAGTTTGATGCACTGTAACTCTGAAGTGCTTATGTCTTCATTATTAATGTTTCTAGTCTCTACTACTTACATAATCACCCACATTTTCTTTTGTCTTGTTTTTTAAGACTTTAGTTTCTTTTTAGAATTTTTACCTCATACCCTTAGAATGTAATTCTAATTATTTTCTAGTTTTGTGTCTTGTAGGTCACTAAATATACAAGAACTTGACAGTTGATTCTGATTTTTTTAGGATATATTTCTTTGTACTCAACCTCTGGGTTTCCCCCAAAAGTTATACCTTTTAGTGGTCTGGACTCTGAGTTTTTGCCAGCCAGAAGCTGCATACCCTTGGGTTGAGGGAGCAGGGAGGATTAAAGCAGCATTTGAAAGCTCCTATTGTGTGCTAAGCTCTGGGCAAAGTGCTCTCATAAAAGAGGAGTGAGTAGTCACCTGGTTAAAATCATGAAAAGGAACCTTAAGTTTTTCATACATTTGCTTCATTCTAGGAAATTGTACCTGTTATGCCCTCATTTTCCCACCCTTTATTTCTAGTCAGGAAGGCATGACAAGATAGAGATCTCCTCTAGCCAGACTGTTTACCTTGCTTTGGCGCTTATTTAAACCTGATTTTACTTGTATAAAAATATTGGAAGTACAGTTAGAGAGGAGCACTATGTGATTTGCCTTTATGGTAGGCCACTGTGCCCCCAGGACATTTGCATCACAAGTAGCCACCACTGCAGAGAGAAGAAAGTTATGGTTGGGAGCCCTTGTTATTTTTCCCTAATGAATTTATGCTTACCAGTTACTTTGGGTGACCTTGAATAAGTAGCCTGGAGCTTTTTAGAATCAATAATATTTATTATCTATTTATTCACAGCCTTGCCATAGGATTTAGAAGACTTACTTAGGGCAATCTTTTTTTTTTTTTTTTGTCACATTCAAATGCATCATAAAGCTCATTACAATTACAATTAACTGTGATGCTGTCCAAGTCTTGTGTATTGAGAAAAATACTTTGTGAGAGAAATTTGACTTCCAGCTGCACTTGGAACCAAAGTCTCATGCTCCCTCCCTCCTCCTGAACCAAAAGACCAGGATATAACTGGAACTTGAACACCGGAACCCTTTTAGAAACCCAGGGTCCTTGTCCATTGTCCAGGGAGATCTGGTATTGACACCCCTTTATCATAAATGGTCAAGTTCAAGGTCCTCCAATTAAAACTTGCTCCTGCCCAGCACTTTTGCATACCTAGTCCCCCTAACCCTTTAAACACCCTTAACCTAGTCCATTGAGCGAGATGGGTTTGAGGCACTGTTAGGTCTCCCATTTTCTCAGTTGGCACAATCCCAATCAATAAACCTTTCCAAAAAAAAAAAAATGTTATTCAATAGCAGTAGCATATGTCTTGCTCTTCGTTTTCATAATAAATTACATATACAGGTTGTAACAAGAGTTGTGATAGTTTCCACCAGGTTTTATTCATGGGGGGTGATATGTCCTGTAACTCTTGTTAACTGTCATTGGCTTCTGAGTGCTAAATCATGTTTATTTTTAATTCTAGATATTTAATTATTAGAAAATCACATTGAATTACTCTTCCAGATATAAGTATGTACATTGAAAAAATTAATATTCCCTTTATAGATAGATATGAAACAGAAAAGTAAGATCTTACTCTTATTTTTGCTTAAAATATTTGAATAGATTTATAATTTCTAAAATCCTGCTGTAGAAATACCATTGAAAGATAGGTTGGGGATGTTTTGCAATGTTTAAGATAATTTTTGGCTATTTCTAAAGCACATTCTAATACTTGATGCCATTAAATGTCAGGAAACCTAAAGTTGCTTTTTTGTGCTATATTTTTCTTTTCGAAATACATGACTTCTCTTATATTTCCTTTTTAAAAATGGCTTTATTGAGATATAATTGACGTGCAATAAACTATACACATTTAAATGTACAAGAAGTTTTGATCTACGTATATAAATATTATATACATATCTATGTATAAAAATATTAAATCATCACCAAAATCAGCTGATGAACATATCCATCACCCTCCCCAAATTCCCCAAATTCCCCCACCCCCTTTATAATCCCTTCCCTTTCCCTCATCCCCTCCCTCCCAAATCACAGCTTTGCTTCCTGTCTTTGTAAGAGCAGGTTGCATTTTCTCGATTTTTAAATTAATGGAATCATGTAATACATGCTCTTTTTTGGTCTTGTTTCTTTTACTTAGGACAATTATTTGGAGATTCATTCATGCGGAAATGTAGCAGTAGTTCGTTTCCTCTCATTGCTGAATAGTATTCTATCTTATGCATATACTACTATTTATCTGTGTACTTATTAATTGACATTTGAGTTATTTCTAATTTTGGGCTGTTTCTGATAAAGCTGCTATGAACATTTGCATACAGCCTATGTATAGACATGTGCAGGTTTTTGTGTGGACATAAGTTTTCAACTTCTTAGGTAAATACCAAGAGGCACAAATGCTGGATCACATGGTAAGAGTAGGTTTTCTAAGAGATTGCCAAACTGGCTTCCAAAGTGGCTGTATCATTTTCCATTTCCACCAGCAGTGAATGAGAGTTCCTGTTGCTTCACAGTCTCACCAGCATTTAATGTCAGTGTTTTGGATTCTGGCCATACTAATAGATGTGTAGTGGTATTTCGTTTTAATTTACATGTTCCTGATGATATATGATACGGGGCTTTTCATATGCTTAGTTGCCATTTCTATACCTTTGGCAAGGTGTCTGTTAAGGTGTTTGGCCCAGTTAATTTTTCATATTGGGTGAGTTATGGATTAAAGTTTATTTTCTACATATGAAAATCAAATTGTTCTAGCACTATTTATTAAAAAGACTATTCTTTGTATTCTGAATTGCCTTTGCATCTGTCAAAATTTAGTTGTCTGTTATATATTTTTTTATTGTATCAGTTGACATTCATAGTGAATAGCACAAACTAAAGGAAAAGCAGCTAAATCTAATACTTGATGATAAATGTTTTTGTCACATTTAATAAAATTTCTAATTTCCGTTTTGTAGCCTTAATAACAGCCTTTTCTACAGAAACATTTTTTTCCCCTCTCTTCCTTTCTCTTTTCATTATTTGCTATATATTTTAATGAAAAGTCTGGAGGTAGAGGGATGTACACAACTTATTCCTTTAAATTTTACTTATCTTTTCTGTTAATGACAATTATTTTACTGTTTTCTCTCTTTGAAAATCTCACAACCAAGATCACGTCCTCCATTTCAGGTTTTCTAGTCTTGATGATCTGTCTCTTCTGTTACATCCTCTTGAGTAATGCAAACTGAACATATTGGAAAGAGTGCCCACTTCAGTAAAAACCCTGGATGGATGTGAGTAGCCTTGGAAAGCTTATGAGCTCATCCAGCCTCAAGTTTTCTGATTTTTAAATGGGGCTACTAATTTATCACTCAGGGCCGTTTCAGCATAAAAAGAGATTTTTATGTGTGTCCATATATATGGAAATGAATGTATATGAAGTATTTCAGTGAAGAGTTAGTGTCTTTCCCCCTTACCTAGCTCTAGTGAGCTCTGTATACATGTTCTGTCTGAACTGGAAATCCGAACAGGCCTCAGTATTAACCCCTTTACAGTCTGACCATGCTCAAGGTCTGAGGAGCACCTGAGTTAGAGAGACTACTGTCAGTGTAGACCATCCAAGGGTGAGAGAAGAGCATTTGCTAGTTAATGAAGAAGAACCTCTTCATCACCTACAGTTAGGAGTTGGCTCTCTCCAAGGTCTCTCTCCATCAGTAATACTTTATTTGTATTGAATTTCAATCTCACCTCCTATAAGTCTGGAAAGAAAATGCTCAAGTCTCTCCAGACATTGCTGCTTGTCTCCATCAGCCATCTTTTTATGGAGTTGCCTGTACTTAATTCTTCGACTCTATCACCTGTGAACTAACCCCCCAGCCAACTACCATTTCTTAGACACATTTCTTGCCACAGGAACCAATATCTTAATTGCCAAAATCAAGGGAATCTTTTTACCCCTAATATAACCAAATATTTTTATAGCATTTTTACACTGTTGAGCTATCTCCCTCTATCTTGAAACTGCTCCCTCTTGACTTTCTTGTCACCACTCTTTCTTTGTTAATTCTTTCATTCAGAAATGAACTACCTACCCATGCATGCATGGACTGTAGCAGAGAACAAAACAAAATTCCTGATCTCATGGAAAATGCACTCAACTGGGGGGAGTTAGATAATAAAAGAATGAGTAATTTTATATTTTTTTATATGACGGTAAGTGATTTGGAGGAAATGAATGAAACAAGATGGAAGAATTAAAAATGCTGGGGGTGGGAGTGCAGGCGTGTGATATTGGATAGGCAGGAAGTATCACATGAGAGCACATTTGAATAGAGACTTTAATGAATCAAAGGAGCCAACCCTATAACTGTCTGGAGGAAGACCACTTTAGATAGAGGAAACAGTGAGTGCAGAAGCCCTGGAGTAGATACATACAGGTGTGCCCACCACATAGCAATTAGACCAGTGAGGCCAGGGGCCGTGTAGGGGACAGTAGGAGGAGATGAGATAGAAGAGATACTGGAAGTCCATGTATACTAGGGCCTTACTGGTTGTGACAAGAATCTTGGTCTTTACTCTTGAG
The DNA here is from genome assembly GCA_004027375.1 of Macroglossus sobrinus. NCBI lineage: Eukaryota > Metazoa > Chordata > Mammalia > Chiroptera > Pteropodidae > Macroglossus > Macroglossus sobrinus. The sequence goes on from PVKZ01001372.1 coordinate 167,598, forward strand.
TGTGAAGACACTGGCAGGTCTTGAACAGAAGAATGAATGAATTGGAGAGTAGCATGGATTAGGCAAGAGCACAAACTCTGGAGCTGGCTGCATGGGTTAGGATCCCTGCCCCATGGAGTACTTCTGTAACTTCTCTTCGCTTCATCAGTAAAATGGGAATAGGAATGATACCTATCTCATAGTGTTTTTGTGAGGATTGAATGTGGTCATATTTGTAAAGAACAGCATGGCAGATAATTATTATAAACGTCCTTGTTGAAATAAAATTAATAAAATTGAAAAGGCTCACTTTACTGCCCCATGGAAAGGGCTTTGCCAAGATTAATTAATAGAAGCCAGAAGCCAAAACATGGAAACAACCTAAGTGTCTATCACTGGATGAATGTATAAAGAAAATATGAAATATACATACAATGGGACATTCAGCCAGAAAGAGGAGGAAATCCTGCCATTTGTGACAACATGGATGGACTTTAAAGCATTATACTGAAGTATAAATGAAATATGTCAGAGAAAGACAAATACATATTATTTCACTTATACATGCAATCTTAAAGAACAACCACCACCACCACCACCGAACTTATAGATACAGAGAACATATTGGTGGTTTCCAGAGGCAGGGGATGGGGGAAGAAGTGTATGGGTGAAATGGATGAAGTGTGTCAAAAGGTATGAACTTCCAGTTTTAAGATAAGTAAGCTCTGGGATGTAATGCAGAGTAGAGTAACTTGTATAGCATGGTGACTTAATAAAAATAAAGAAAAAAATAAAGACTAGATGGAAGAAGACCAATTAGAACATGATTGCAATAATTCCCACAAGAGATGACTTAGATGAGGTGGAGGTAGGAAGAAAGGTCACTTGGGGGGTTGTATTTTGGACATGGTGATGTCCTATTGGTTGGAAGATTAGATCTTTTCCTCCCATCTCTGACCTTTCAAAGACTTCTTTGATGCTTCTTGCTCTCCCCTTTGACCAGGAATTCTCAAATAGGGTGGTACTATTTAGAATTATGTGGGGGCATTTTTGGGTTGTGGGTATTGCCAGTGTTCAGTGGGCAGGGGCTAGGCCTGGGGTGCTCAGCATACTTCACAGTGACGATTTGTTCCTTGTAATTTGCTGGTAGCATCCTGGGTAAGAAATGCTGCTTTAGACCTTCTTCCTACCTTCCTTCACCACCCCTTTGTCCAGGGTTTCTTAACCTGCAGTCCTGTGTGGGCAGCAGGGGGCCTATAAGCTGCCTGGTATTTTTTTTTTTCCAGAAATGTTTGTTTATGTACATTGGGGGGAGGGAGGTGAAAATTTTCATCAACTTCTCAAAAGTATCTGTATCCTAAAGATGTGAGAATTCCTATTATGAGTGGTCTCACCCACTCTCATTATTTTTTCTGCAACCAAGATGGCGATGGACTTCCAGATCTGTTCCTACAGTGCTCTGCGCTCTGACTTCTAGACCCATTCCTCAGGATCGACACGTCTCCTAACTTCTTCCTTGATTTCCTACTTGGGTTTGTGGCACTGTCATCCACCTTATTTCTAATCTTACCTTTCCTGTGCCACCTCACCATGACTAATTTATCGAGTCCTTCTGATTTTACATCCTAGACAGCTGAGGAAATCTTTTCCATTTCCCCATCATTCACTACTCTAATTTAGCATCTCTCATTTAGATTGTTACCACTTCACCAGTCTCTCCACCTGAGACCATCTTTCACATGTTGCCAGATGAGTTCTTGGATACACAAATCACAGTGTCACTGACTTGCTAAAAACTTAATCTGTCACTGCCTTCAGGGTAGAGTTCAGATTCTATTATAACACAAAGAATCCGGCACCAGTCCCCTGCCCTGGGCTGAGTAGACAGCAGTCCTGCCTCCTTCCTTGGCTGCCCATCAGCTCTTCCCCCTCATTCGTTCTCCTGCACCAGGCTCTGCCAAGACTAAATTAATAAGCTATTTCAGGCATTGATGCTGAAACATCTAAACATACTATTTGGTCGCACACACAAAAATGTGTGTGACCTTTCTTTTACCTCCCCAAATATTCTATAGCTCTAAAATCCAGCCTGGCTATCCTCTCTTCCTGAAGGAGGTGCTCACTCCCTTAGGTGTCCATCTTGCCTTATTTCTATACCATATGCATGCATATTTCTCTTTTTCCTTTACATTGTAATTTTAAGAGCTCTCTGCTTCAAAAAGGTGAGCTTCTGAGAGGCTCTTCTTAAGCTCATTTGTTCCACAAGTTCAAAGTTACTAAGAGGACTTTAAGTTTGCAGTCCCCCGATGTAGTTCAAGGAGTGTAAGTTGGTTCTTTGAAGCTTTATAACCAGTTATGCCCTTGCTGCTGGATGTTCTATAGGACATCTTTTTCTAAAGCTTTGTCTGCATTAAAAATCTCCTGAGGTAGGTGGCTCTTTCATGGTCTCTTTGGAGCCTTAGGGAACCCCTTAGTAGGCCTTGGTGTCCAAGTTCATCCTCACCTCTTGAATTGCAAGAGCCTCAGCGGACTCAGCCTTGGCTGTGCTCAGCCTTTTTGTCCTAGAACAATTTCATGCCCTCCTGAACTAATGTTTGGTCAAGTTTCCACCTTTGGTTTGAATATACAACTGATCATCCTGTTGTATATTCAAAATGGAAAATACCTTTGAAGATCTCTTTTCTCTGTTCGAGCTAGTAATTACTGCCAAGTTATAATAGATATAGATAGATCAGCCATTTTCACTTTCAGTGTCATTCATCCTTTGACCTTGAGCGTTCTTACAAATATTCATTCTATATGCAAAAAGAAAATGATTTTTCACCACTCTCTATTATTTTTATAAGCACCCTTTTTGTTTCTATCATTATGGTGTATCTCTTTTTATTAGCACTTTAAGCATATATCATACTTTTGCATTATCAAATGTGATTGGGTTAATAATATTTATAAAATACTTCAAAGTATATTTTAAATACAAGAAACACATTCATCCACAGACTAGGTGGATGTAGGTGCCCACCAGGCAGAGTTTTCAGAGTGTGGCTCAGACTGGTGTTTGTTCTCAGCTGTACAGCTGTGATTTGAAAGCTCAGGAGTAGAGGAGTCAAAGTTCTTTGCACTTTCCTGCTAGACTGTGGGAAGCAGGATTTATATTTGATTGTCCACCAACTATAAGTTCTTCAGTGGCAGGAACTTGTCTGATTCTCATTGGATCCTTGGTCTATGGCACTGTTAGTTGTCGATTGAATTCACTGTGCTGGCTGCTTTTTACACTTTAAAGGGTTAAACTGTTTCTAAGCATTTCACTTGCAGACTAAACAAAAAGTTAGGAATATGGCTAACTAAAACATTCATATTACATGGATGATGGAGGTGATACTGAAATCTAGGTTGGTAGTACTGGAGATTTTACTGATCTGAAAACACTTCAACATATAAGTACCTATCATGTTCAAGAGTAAGGTTCTCTGGAGCATATGAGGAGGAATGATGTGGTCTGTGGTTTGAGGAAGCTTATTATTGAGCAGTGAGGATGTGATAAGTATATAATTATATATGGCAGAATGTGCTGTAATATATAATTTTATAAATATATAAAGCACAGTATGAAAAGAGACTGGCAAAGTGACTTAAAGGGTAAAAGTATTCACTACAGCAATATTTATAATAATAAATTTATAAAACATTGGAAAAATCTAAATGGTTGATAAATAGTTAAATAAATTATGGTATAGGCACCATATAGCCATTAAAAGTATTTATGAAGAATTTACAGCAATTTGGGTAAATGTGTACATTTTTATGTTAAGTGAAATGTCAGAATATAAGCTTAAATATATAGTGTGATCATTTTTTTTTTTTTTTGTAACAGGCATAACAAAAGGAAAAAACTCTGGGAAGAAAAAACACACCAAAATTTAAACATTGTATCTAATTTCAAGTGTTTACACACACACACACACACACACACACACACACACACACATATGTGTGTAATATATACTTCATTGAATTTTTACACACTGAATATACCCATGCAACAATTGCCCAGGTTAAGAAATAGAACATTACCTACATTTTTATAGTCCCCTTTGTGCCTCTAACTTCTAATGGCATTTTGTAATTTTGACTTTTTTTTTGTTCCTTATATAAATTAAATCATGCAGCTTGTACTCTTTTGTATCTGATTTTTTTACTCAACATTGTCTGATTCATTCATATTATTTATAGTTGTAGATTGTTATTTATTGTGAATGAAATATGCTGGCTATTGACTTTTAATATGCTTTTAATCTTAGTTTTTCATCTTTTTATGCTTTAAAAAATTTTCCAAAGTATTTTATAATCAGAAAAAAAGATATATTTTTTTAAAGAGGCCAAGGCAAGTTTGTTTGTAAAGTGCTTAGGCAGCTTGGCCAGTTCAGCTAGACCGTGGGACATGTGAAGGAGAATAAGTTGGGGCTGTCTCGAAACAGATGCAGTGCTATGTGAACTCAGTGTCACAAGAACCAAATTGTTTTTGTCATTTAGTAGTTATGGGACTGGACACATAATTTAATTCCTTTGAGCTTCAGTTTGCTCATCTATTGGTCAACTGGGTGTGATAGTATCTTCCTTAGAAACTGGTCATGAGGATTAACTTGAGAGTGAATCTGAAAAGATCTGCTAGTTGGCGAGATCTTCATTCAAAAATCTGTTAGGGTGGATGCTCAGGGAGGGAACTTAAGTCCAGTTGCCATTAATTTTCTGTGTGAAGTGAAGGGTGATGGTTATTTATAAGTTCAAAGCACATGGCTTTGAGGTAGGGGTTTGAGCAAAGCAGAGAAGATTTGGGGCAGGTAGCCCTTGTGCACTCAGTGAGAGGGATCCAGGGAGAATGGATGAAGAGCTTGGCAGTGTTGAGGGGACAGCTGAGGCTGGAGAATAAACATGAATGTGATGTGTTTTCCTTCCAGAAGATTGCTTATCATATTTTATTTGGACTAATATTAAACCAATTTTTCCTGATCATACAGTGGAAGTGGTAGAAACATAAAGAAAGGGGAAGGAGGTAGAAACCCCACTGACACATGAGCAATGCCTTGGCTAATCTACAAAGAAAACACAGTTTAAAGGAAGCCTCTGATTTAAAATATGAGTGTTATAGCAATCCATGGTGGTCTGGAACTTAGGATATCTTTTCCCAAGAATGTTTACACTAAAAAGGAGGACTAAGATTTTGGTCTAGCCCATAAAAGTCTATAAAACAGGCAGGGAATTTTTACTGATATTGTATTGTCTAGCTCTGAGAGCCTTAAAATCACTAGCAGTTTTAACTTTTTTAGATTCTGTAAATAGAATAGGACTTGATGGGCCAACCTAAAGAACCCCATTCTTCGCTGGTATTGTTTCTATGGGAATAATACTCAGGAGTGGTGAAAACTGCTGGGGATGCACTCCAAGTTTGTCTGCCTCTTCCAAATAAATGATGAGTGAGCACTCCATCCAGAACCCCATACAGAGACTTTAGCTATTTGTAGATAACTGACGGTAGATTGGGTGTCTCCTTTACTCATCATTGGTTCATTTAGACAGTATTGATTGTCTGTGGGCTGGATATGAAAAAAAAAATGTTTATAAACAGTCTTTTCTCCCAGATACTTTTTATCTGGAGCAAACATTTAAATAAATAAGTTTTGGAATGTGATAAAATGGAGATGTGGGCTTCTGGGGTGGACTTGGAAGTGAGTGCTCTGGAAAGATGTTTATAAGTCTGCCTGAGGAAATTGGGGAAGATTTAGAAGGAAAATTCACTCTTAAGCTGACTTGAGAATGAAAAGGCGTTTTGGGGTTGATGCGCCATACAGATAGAACAGTGGGCACAAAGACATAGTATATAAGGGAGAACATGGTCTTCTGGAGCACTATAAATAGTCTCAATATCACTAGTTAGATGTATGCAACGGGGTAGGAGATGGCATGGCCTGAGAATAGGAATAATTTTCCCCTCTTGTGGGAAAGGATACATTGTTCTAAAGTTTGTTATCTTTTTGCTGATTTTTTAGCTAGATTTTTCTCTTTTTCTGTCACACTTTTTCTATCTCTGTCCTGCATTAAGATTTCTACTTAATTCAGATTTTACATTAGTAAATATCAAAATTGCTTTATAATTAACTAGGTCTTAAAGTATTGCTTAGTGTCATCCAATAAATATAGTGTATTGAGATCACCTTGTTTATATTTACTCCACAAGCATTTATGAAGCATATGTTTCAAAGAAATTATGCTTGCTGTGGATGGTATTGCAAACATAGGAAATGACCCCTGCCTCTCAAGAAGCTTACAGTCTAGTTAGCAAAGCAGAACTTGAATTTTCAAAAGCCCTATTATGTAAATGAAGATAATAGCTATAGGAAAGAGGATGGGCTTATTACTTACAACTATGGGAAGTAGAGAAATTTATTTAGAAGACAGTGCATTGTGATCAAAGATCAAGGACCAAAGGAAATAATGATTAGTGGACGGTAGTAGAAAGGTAGGGTGAAGTGACTGGGGGACTAGGGAGAGGCTGTCATGCCTGGTGGACCCTGATGGAGGCTAGTCCAGGAGCATTGATGTACAAAGTACCATTAGGAGGTAGCACAATGTCTAGTGTCACCCAGTGTGATATTATTGCTGGGAGGAGAGAGAAATAAGGTTGAAAATGTGACTAGGGCCAGGTCACGAGGGTCTTATATGCTGCACTGAGGAATTTGGACTTTATTCCAAGGCAGTAAACTTTTATGAACAAGTCTTGTCTTCCTCTTCTACCAGCACCTCTGTCTCTAATCTTCCATCTGCTGTGTTCAGAACAAACCCAGTGAGATGCAGCTAATCCTGACATCATGTGACAGGGACTCCCTGGGTTTTGCACGGATTAACAAGAAAGTTGTGATTTTGATGCTGAGTCTTAGGATATTTCCATAGTCAACAGCTTATTCCCTTGGTGTTGCTTCTCCTTGCCTTTGATTTTTGCAGCACACTATTTAATTGTCCAGCCACTTTTGTGTCGTTGTATAATTTGATTCTTAACTGCTGTTGGAAATAATCAGATCAATTTATAGATAAGGAAATCAGCTCAGAATGCCTAAATGAATAGCCAGAGATCATTCAGCAGTGAGTGTTCAAGGTGAGATTAGAAACAGTGACTTTATGACCCTGTTTGGTCCAGGATACCTTCTGTTAAGTCAATATGCGATGACCTTCCACTTCTGTGACTCTGACTACCAGTGGTTTAAGCCAGCCATGTTTTATGACATCAGGAAGATGTTTGCATGGATTCAACCCTGTTGGATATGACTTAAGTATTTTGAAATGCCTAAGATTATGGGTTATATTTGTAATCATTACACAGAAGAAACTTATATGGGAGTTTGCCCATAACCATCTTGTTATTTATTTTTCCTCTGTTTAAGGAACAGCCTAACTTCCTATAAGCCTCTTTCATTCTACTGATCATTTTGATTTTTTTTCTTGGACATAATCCACCTAAATTATTAGAGGTTTTCTTCTTGACTTCATATATTTAGCAAGAAAATCGTTTTCTATCTTTCATATATTCAGCAAGCTAACAAAGTGTATAGTTAAGTAAGTTAATGTTGTGAATCATTTTTAAGCAATATGGCTTGCTGACTTAACTGTACAACTTAAAATATTAGTAAGACAAAAAAAATTGAGAATCAAGTACAGATGATCCTTGGACAATGCAGGTTCAAACTGTGTGGGTCAGTTGAAAAGATTTGTGTATAAGTAGCTCTGCACAATTCAAACCCACATTGTTCAAAATTCAACTGTACACTCTTTAATTTTGCTAAGAGCAACAAAGTTGGCCTTGTAAAAGTCATAATTAAGAACAGCTAGATTGTGAGACAGTATGAGCAAAAATACTAATTTTATTTTTTTTTATAAAGTTAGGACCACTGATATCACATACTAACTTATAGAATTCCTATAGAGATGTGATAGCATTGATCCTTGGAGGAACTTGGAGGTGGTTGTACCATATTGTCTTTCCACAGAGCAGTCACTGAAGAATAGAAGTGGAAGGTCGAATAGTGGTAGGATGTGAGACTAGTTCTTGTGACACTCCATGGTTCAAAATCCTCAGGGGCTTTCTGTTAACAGTAGGATCAAGCCTCAACTCATCTGGCCTTTCTTCTCTGAGGGAGTATAGAGATGGAATATAGTGTTTTCCAGAATCTGATAACAAAGGCACAGGAGAGATAATAGACAAAAGTATTTGTTTATCAGCACTGAGTGAATGCAATTTAGTGGCATTATGTTAATGACAGTGAGTTTCAGACCTGTTGTGGAAACAAAGATGAAACTCTTCTAACATTCTATTTAAATATATATATATATGAATATGCAGAGGCTTCTGAGCTTCTGATGGAGCCGATCTGGAACACTTTGTTCAATTCTAAGGTCAAATCAAGTTATTTTTAAGCTCCTAAATGACTAGGACTAGGCCTAAATATAATACCCTTATATTTCTGCAAGTCAGACTTCACAACCTCACCTCTCTAATAAGAGCACCTTCAGTGGCAGTTACAAAACCTCCATGCTCCCTCATTCTTATCTTTATTAATTCTTATTTTATATATTAATTATTTCTGTACCTAATTGTATTATGTATTATTTGTATAATACACAAATTGTATTAATAATGATATGTTAATAAGTAATAAGTACAAAACCTGTGTGTGTGCATGTGCTTGTTGTGGAGGGGGTCCAGAAGCGACAGAATGAGGACCTTAAAAACAGGCACATAGGTAAAACTAACATACAGGAAATTGGCAGGACAAGGCCAGCATTCTTCAATTTTAAAGCATAGTCAAAAAGATTGTAATAATATTGCACATGATTACGGTGCCTTACAGTTTTCAGATTATTTTCACATCGTTTAAGTCATTTGATTGTCACAGTAAACCTGTGATGGTCAGCTAAACATCATTCACATTATCTATGCAAAATTAAGTCATAGGAAGACCATGCATTGTCTAATATAACAGATATCCAGACCATTCTTCCACAGTCGGCTTGGTCTTGCTCAATTCCAAGGTGTCTTTTCAGGGGGAATCAGTAGATAATGGTATCTACCAAAGAAGCTTGGAGCGGGGGTCACCTGCTCTCTACAACCTCACTACCAGTTTATAATGAGAACAAGTTTCGATTAAACTACTGCATAAACCGATAACTTTTAGGTAAACAGTAGACATTCCCTAGTCAGTAGCCCAAAAGGGTTGATACAACCTGGTTTATAAGCTTGGTAAAGTCTCTGATCTTTGTTTTTAGGTGTTCTCATATACATTTCAAGGATTATTTACTTAAGCAGACAACAAGATGGCTAAGGAAAGGTTCTTGGTCTTTTAGTTGACATCGAGAGTTCTGGCTTTATCAGATCTTATACTCTGTTTACTGAATGGTGGAAGTGTCTCTAAAATATTTTAGCATGCCTACATACTTGAATCTTTTAATTTCACCCATGTGATCCCATTTCTAATATTCATCATACTATAAATGCACCAAAGAAAATTCATCCAGTAAATAATGAGCAAAGTACCCCCAAAGCATTTGTCTGTCGCAACCACTTCTGAAGTATGAGCTTCCTGGTGGGAGCCCACCAGATCCACCCTTGGATGCACTCCTACTACCATTAGAGTTATTGCCTAACCTAAACAGTGTCACAGAATATCACAGACTGTTTATGCTGAAATAATTTGTTTTTTGAGTAAAAAATAAATTTTACTCAAAAAATAAATTACAGGTATTGAGACACATCTAGGTCATTGAGTATCTAGGGAGGTTTCATTATTATTTATTCATTTTGTTTAATAAAATAGAGAAGTGTACTTTTTAAATTAAGCACATTAATGTGAGTATAGAATAGTCTTAACAAAATATGTAAAGTAGGTTTGTGGCGATGTTATTTTTTCCATATTAATGCAGCATGCATACAGCGTTTGTGTTTTATATCTGTTTACTGGCTATTTGCATATTTATCAACTTCATACAGCCCAAAGACAAAGATTTGTATTGCTGAGGTAAGGCTAAAATTTTGACACCCACACATACATATCAACACTTTAAACAAGATACAGCCTGGAGAATGCTATGTGCAAATATTTACACACTCAAGCATGAAGATGCTGTTTGGTAGTTAAACTTAACATAGATGATTTTTTTTTTTTAGATAAATTAGACTGTATTACCTATGGAATAAATGTGAGGCAGTGGCATGCATATATATCTTTTTTCTTCTAAATTTTAACTTAAATTTACCCTGTATGTAGCTATCATTTGAAGCTATCCTCAAAGATAAAAGTATATTGAATTTTCCACTCTCCCTTCCCACGTGTGGTGGTAGTTGACACAGGTAGTAGTTGAAGACCAATTGCTACATAAGCTTGTCCTGGAAGCAGGTAGAATAAGAGAGTAAAACAGCAGGGAGCTCTAGCAGCTGGCCCAGCCAGGAAGAGAAGGCAGAGAGAAAAAATGAGAACAATGCCCTCGCTGAAAGCAAAGGGGATAAGCCTCGAGAACATAGAGGTGGCCAGCAGTATTGAAGCTGAAGATGGAAGTCAAGGACTTGACTTTTGGCAACAAGGAGATCATTGATGATCTTTTCAAGAAGAATGAGGTAAACACTGAGTATGAGGAATTGTAGGCTGATGTTTAAATAATAATGGTTATTTTATTTATAATAACATCTGAATCCTTAACATATGCCAAGTCCTTATGCATTTTACATGTATTAACTGATTGGAATCTCACAGCAACCTTGTAGAGTCTATACTTTTTATCTCCTATTTTACCTATGCAAAAATGGAGGTACAGAATAATTTGCCCAAACTTAGGGTAGGAAATGGGGGGGCAGAGCTAGGATTCTAACCCAGGGTGGCTCCCCCATAGTTGATTTTAAATACCATTCCATGCTGAAGTTTGCTGTAGAAGAGAGGTTGGGTATTTTCATGTTCTTTGTTAGGTGATGGTAGTAACAACAAGGAGACAGTCTTCACCTCTGAATTTTTATAAGGCTGGTGGGGGAGATGGATCAACAACATGCCTAGTGTTTTCTTTACTGTAGTGAAAGTTTGTAGCAGGTAGAGTCAGGAAACAGGAAGGCAATGGCCAGATTTTAATTGGAGGTGAGGGAGGAGTCAGGAAAGGTCTCCTGAAGAAGGTGACCCTTAACTGAGGATCACTGTGGCAAAATTCAGAGTGGTTGTTTCAAAACTTTAGGCATGAGAAGCTAGATCTCATCCTTATGCCTACTTCTCTCTGTTTTCATCAGGTTTTTTAGGTACCTTTCCCCCATGATTAAAAACTGATTTAAGCAAACATATCATGTGTTTAAAAGTCTCCAGCAGATTTGTCTCATTTAACCTGCAAATGTGAACATTTTGCTTTTATTTGTTTTGACTAGGTGGGTCAATATACTTCAATGCAGCATTCTTTTTAGAGAAAGGAAACCAAAGATTTCCTTCACATATTCTATTTTAAGGAACACACATATACATAACAAAATGGGCAGAATTTTTTGTTTTGAAAAAGTAATAAAAAGAATGTAATAACTATTATGTATGAAAAAGGGATACTGTAATAAATAAAATTCCTAACTGGGCAGGTCATGGTGGGTAGTCAGTCACACCCCAGGCCTATAACTTCTTCAGTGAAAGGTTTTTAATCTAGCTCTGCCCATTGTTCTTGTGCATCTAGGTTAACACACCTTTGAAATACCAGAGGTAATACCCTTAAGGGGGTGTTAACCCTCAAGAGAGCACACAATATTAACTATTCTGTAAACTAGCCCAGCCTAGCTTTCTCCCACTTGCAAGTAATCTTCCTTAAGTTCCCTCCTTAATTCCAAATGCATGAAAGAAGCTTCCAGCTACCACTGTATGGAGCATTTAAGATCTTTCTGGCATTGTCAGTTTGGGCTCAAAAAAACTAAAAAATTCTCTGTGGGTTTGGACAATCTTAGGTACACCGTTATGCTTCTTGTATAGGGTGGGAAAGATACGTCCATCGTCATTCTGTGCCTTCATTAAAACACCTTGTAAGAAATGAAATTGTTGCCTAAATGAGAACAGAGAAATCAACAAAGGAAATCTTGCAGGCCCCTTCTGAGAGATTTTCAATGCTACAGATGCTCTTTCAATGCAATATTTTGTGATTTAGCTGAATTGTTCATATGATAGTTGTGTTTACCTCTTCTTTAAAACCAAGCCCATTATACCTTTTTAAAAACTCGATTCTAGAGACAAAGGTTTTTAAATTTTTTATTGTATTAGCTCACTGTTAGTTTTATTTTGGGGTTTGTCGACCTAAATAACTAAGTACAGATGATATGTACAGGGTTGTGCTGGGCCCTCTATCCACTTTTCATTTAATCTTCACAGCTCTAGAAGGTAAATTTATGCATTTTGTGAATGAGAAAATAGGTTTGGAGAGATTTTTAAAATAAAACTTGAGGAAGTTAACTAAGCATCTAGTGGGAAAAGCTGGTGTGAGAGTATGAGGCTAACATAGGGAGAAAAAGTAGATGAGGGAAAACGTTGCAAGTGAGCAGAAGAATGAGAGATCATATAGATCAGTCAGCCAGTAGACTGACCCTTTGTGGTCAGGCTAGAGGCTCTCTGTATAGAGTCTAGAACCCCCGAGGCTCTGGTGGTGTATAATGCCTTAGTCATGGATGTGTTTAGCCTTGTGTATATGGTGGGGGGTGTTTATTACAAATGCTTTATGGCAGCATTTACAAATTCATTACAGCAGTCAGGCAGATGTCATTAAGGGAGAAAGTGTAAAGGATGATGGTTAAGACTGGCAAATTGGAGTACTGAATTACCTAAAGGGGGTGCAGTTGCCACTCAGCTCCAGCTGATTGCTGCCCTTAAGAAATGTGGGTGGACCTGCATTTGGAAAACCTTAAGGTGTTTTTTTCAGAGAAGCCATCCATATATCTGGATTTTGGGGATGATTTCCATTTTTTTTTTTTTTTGGAAATATAAAAAGCACTATGTTGGCCAAACTAAATAGTAAGTGGTTTTGTGATTTAAATTCTATCAGTGTCTTCCTGTTAGCCAGTGGGAGTAGGATGGGCTTAGTACTGAGTTCTTAAGTTCATGAGAGAGGGTTTCTTGGCTACTGAGCTGGCTGAGCCCAGGCAAGAACAGTAGTTATTAATGTCCTAATTTTAATTTTTGCATCACAGGAGATGTAGATGTCAGACTGTTTTGATAGTCTCATTGCAGGAATAATTTATATTCAAGCTAATTTTTTAAAATATGAAATGAGATGTCTCAACTTGGTGAATTTTTGTATAACTTAAAATCTATTAAAACTTTTATTTTAAACATGAAAGATATCAAACTGCCTGCTTTAACAAACAGTGTATTAAACATTATATTTGGGGGGGGGTGTTGAAGGACAGTATTAGCATATTTTCCTATAAATAGATTTTGTCCAGTAGGAAATAGGCAGTGGATAGGTACATTTTAGGGGCAATGTGAGGAGATAACTAAGACAGTTACTTTATTAAACAGAGGAAAGAAGTGTATTTTCAGGGTGACATATGTCCTGGTTTACTGGATCAGTCCTGTTGACTCCTGTTGTGCCTAGCATAACAATACCATCTTCCATCTTAGATGATAAAGTATATAATGCTAAAGTCACTCTATATAATGTTGATTTTTTTTTAGTTGCTTGTTCTTTTCTCATAAAGTGGCATGAGGCAGATATGCTCAATGACTTTGTTGCTTCTTGTAAAATTAATCACTCAAACAAAGGCTAAACCAGTCATCACCTTAGAGTGACTCTGCTTTCCGTGCAAGATCTTTGCTGTTGCCGTCAGGGTTTATTTGTCAGCACCATCTAAAGCATGATTGATTATTTCTATATCATAGTTTTCAAAGGCATTCTCCTTGCTAACTTTAAGCTACTCTTAAGTCTGTATCAAATTTGATCTGTGACATGTGAGAAAGGCATAGCAATCTCCAAGGATCTGTATACTATATTATACTATATTAAACTTTGGTTTAATATCAAAGAGCATGATTTCTGGGTCCTATGGAAAGAGTATGTTTAGTTTTGTAAGAAACTGCCAAACTGTCTTTCACCAGCAGTGAATGAACTTTCCTTTTGCTCCACTCTCTCCAGTATTTGGTGTTTTCAATGTCTTGGATTTTGGCCATTCTAATAGGTGTGTGGTGTCTTGTTTTAATTTGCCATTTCCCTGATGATATATGACATAGGGCATCTTTTCATATGTTTGTTAGGCATTTTCACATAAAAGTATCCTTTTCTGTTGAGAAGGAAGTGGTTTTATCCCCATCTTACAGATGTGGAATTTGGGGCAGGGTGACCGAAATGAGTATTTCAGAAAGAGAAGGTCTTCCTGCCAGGAGAGCAAGCTGCGAGTCCTGGCTAGAGGCACTTTGGCACGGTGGTTAGGAGTACAGACTGCAATAGACTGGGCACGGTTCATATACAGACTTTCTCATGTACCATCTAGGTCACCTGGGTCATAAGTTATTTAACCACCTTGCCTCTTGCCTTGATACAAAATGATGAAATTCCATATTTCATGAATTGTTATGAGAAATAAATGAATTAATATGCATGAAAGTGCTTTTAGGTGAAGTGTTTAAACAAACATTTTTCTAACTCTGTCTTGTAGCAAGTGATTCTCCTGGTCTCTGTGACCCTGTAACAGCGCCTGCCCTCAGTTTTAAAGCGGCAAAATAAGTATATCCAGTCTGGTTTCCTCCACATCCCAGGTTGAATTCTCTCCCACCCAGAAGATGGGGTGGTCATGATGATTTTTGTTCTTCAGGTCATTCTCCTCCAGAATCCTGCATCTCCCAGGGTCGTAGAGATGTTTCCAATGTTAGATATTAAAAGGCACATCAGGCGCACTTATTCTCAAAAGCTTACTCTGCAAATGAGAAACTGAAGATCCAGGAGGTTATGACTCCAAATTTGCTTCACAGCATAGATGGGGTGAGGGTGTCTGCTTACCTACAGAATGTGTAGAAGACAAAGCCAGTTTTCTTTTCGGAGCCTTGATTTTATACCATACGAATGACCTCACATTTCTTGGATTGGCTGGACCATTAAGGCTTGTGGGTTTCACATGCCCTTTTGAGCCTCTGATGTGTAGACTGCTGCCAGATTCCACGTCAGCAAGGGCAGCTTGCCTCTTCTGTGGCATCTCTGCTGGCTGCTCCTCTTAACCCAGTTTCTATCTAAATTATGTGTGAATTAGACATCTTTGGGCTGCTTCTGTGTGTTTCTCACATTTCTGACCTTCATTTCCCTTGGTCACTGGCTTTTACAATTACAACCCTGACAAAGTTCCTTCTTACTTCTGCTCCCCATCCCCTCTTTGACCACTTTGCTTTGCTTTAATCATTTTCCATTTTTTTATTCCCTTTTCCACCCCACCCCTTATTTATTTGTATACACTGGCTCTTGTGTGTTTTTTGCTGTTTTCCTGCACTAGAGGTCAGGAATAGACTCTTGAGTATTAGAGCCATTGCTAGGTGGCAAACTGGTATGAACTGATCAAAACTCAAGATACATCATGCGAACTATGCAGTCTTGCCTCTTAGCTTCCTTTTGATTAGCCTGGAGCCAAATTGAACATTATTAGCACAGCATTACAGTCAATATTATATGCTCTCAGCAAGGGGAAAGAGAACAAACTAAATCAAAAGCTTTGTGAGACTATATAAAATTCCAGAAACAATCTAAGGACTTCCCTTCCTTAAGGCACTAAGGCAGGAAGTGATATGGTTTCAGAAATATGTCAAGCATAATCTGTATGAGAGTCTGGCTCAAATAGCATTTAAACTTAAAGATACTTTTTTCCTTCAACTTAAGGTAGCTTGATTGCTTATGCTTTTCTTTGAATGAAAATGACATTTATTCAAGATTAACATATATTATAAAAGCTCAATTTAGGAAATTAGATAATTGCTTAAAGCATACTTGAACATGCCAACATACTAATGTCATTTTCAACTTCAGTAGTAGAATATTTTTTGCTCTCTCTATTTCTTGCCTTTTTTTTTTTTTGGGTGTATGCTAAAAATTTTCTAACAACTTTTGTTTTAAATAGAGAATGGAAATCATTGTCATGTGGAATTAATTAGTGTATATTTTAAAAATTAATCTCTTCCTCACATTTGAACCTACTCTTCTTTATGGTAGGGTCTTTTTAAAATTAGTTCTCTGAGACCATGAGAAAAAAGTGGGAGAAATTTTAAAACATTCGTACAGATAACCTTCCTGTCAGAACTGTCAGGTCTTTAAAAGCAATCTTAGAATTTTTCTTCTTGTCTCATAGAGTATTGAACAGACAATGATAAAACTGGATAATCAAATCTAATAAGAAGAGGTTAACTAGAGACATCTGTAGTATTTAAAATATTTTCTAGGGTGATTGGGGAGTGATGGCTGAAATTAATATTTAGGATTTCTATTTGCATTCTTATAAAGCAATTTCAATAAACCATATAGGTGTCAATAAGATATATTCTCTGTTGCAGCATAACAAGTTGCATGGGACCTAGGGACTTAAAACAATAAACATTTTATTTCACCTAGTTTCTTTGGATCAGGAATTCAGGAATATCCCAGGTGTGTGACTATGGCTCAGGATCTTTCATAAGGTTGCAGTCCAGATGTCACTAGCCTCTATGAAGTAGCCTCTATGAAGGCTTGATGAGGGCTGGGAGACTTACTTCCAAGGTGGTTCGCTCACATGCCTGGCAGATTCGAAGTGGTTGTTGGCAGGAGGCCTCAGCTCCTCACCACATGGACCTCTTCATAGGTATGTTTGAACGTCTGTGTAACATGAGCAAGTGATCAAAGAAAACAAGATGGAAGCTGCATTGTTTTTTATGACCTAGCCTGGAAGTCACTTGTCATTTCCATGATATCCTACTGGCTATACAAGTTAACTCTGCTTATTGTGGGAAGAAAATACACAAGGGTGTGAAGACCAGGAGGCCAAAATCTTTGGCAGCTACCTTGGAGAATGGCTACCATAATAGGAGAGTACCTTTTCTTTAGCATATTTAGAAGTGTTGGTGAATGTTCAAATAACCTTTTAATTGTATCAGAAATAATATAATTATTGGAGTAGAGAGGCTTTCAACTTTTATCCTTTCCTTTTACTCCGAATTGTACATGTTGGTTATTGGCCCATTTCAATTATGTACGTAATAAGTAATGATTAATTTGGATGAGGGAGGGTTTTCAGTATATGTGAGATATTTGAGTTATCTCTTGGAAGGTGAGTTGGAGTTTGGTCAACAGAAAAAGTTGGCTTCAGCCATGGGAGACAATTGAGGCCTCACAAGGACTAGACAGGTGAGGACAGGTATATAGTAACCTGAGTCCCTCACTCTTGTCAGGTTTGGCATTTCCCACAGGTATCCCAAGCATATCCCAGGATACCTGCAGGACTGGAACACTTTCCATCCCATCCCAAAGAGATTTTATGCATCCAGAATTTTACAATTATAAAAATCTAAAAAGGAGATATTTTAGTGTCAGTACATATAAGTTAATATCATTTAGAATTGTATACAAGAGAGTAAGATCATAATCTTGGCCTCTAAGTGTCTGGCTCTGATAATTATTTTATGGAGAAAAGAAGATAATGTTTATGTCAGTTTTAGAAACACCTTTTCAACTTTTCTACATCTAAAAGATTTTCTTGAAAACAAAACTGAAAAGAGAGATGAGGCTTTAAGGAAGAAAAGATGAGTAGGAAAGGAGATTTTTATTTAAATAAATAAGAATTGCTTTGCCAACTAGGCTGGATTCCAGATAGCTTCTAGGCCTAAGGGTGGGAATTAGAGTTGTTGGTGTATTTAGCCTCTTCCTTCATAATTCTGAATTCACCACCCAGTCCTCTCTCCCAGGAGGTTGCACCTTCATTGCTTTCTGGATGACATCATGCTCCATGGACAGGCCCTTTTACCAAGGCAAACCAGCCTCAAATGTGTATCTTTCCTCTACCTTCTTTAGGAGATAAGTAATTGAAGCCACAAGGCTCTAACTCATACGATGTAAGAGGATGAAACAGGAATTCTTTGCTATCCAGTTGGCTTAAAGCCTGTTCGTTCTCATTAGAAAGAAAATGTGACCGTTACTCTCTTTTTTGAAAAAAGAAAACTTGGAAGCATGCACTAATGTACCTTTGTACTCCAGCTATAACACTATGTAAAAACTTATCTGGAAATGAATGGCATTTTTATAACAACTGTTAAGTTATATGAAGTGTTAGTCTAGTAACCAGACTCGGAGACAGTATCTCCATTCAGGAGTACGGTGGCCGGGCACAGAGGACCCCGCTGCACAAGGGCAGCTTTGGACTGGCTTCCCCCTGCCTCGGTTGTGTTTTAAATTTGTATATTTTTCTGGTAGTTTGCATCAGATTTGGGGTCCACAAGCTCTTTCTCCTTGCACTATTTCTAATTTGATATTTCATATTATTTCATAACTAAGAATTTGATTATAACTTGTTGGGGGTACATTTTTTCTTCATAATAAAAGTAGTTCAGTTTCTTGCTATATTAAAATAAAAATTGACAGAAGATGATCTTGTTACTAAACTAAACATTTCTATAAATAAATGCAGAAGCATCTGTTAAGGGCATAGTCTGAATGTAGCAGACATAAGAATTGCGTCAATTCTCGTCTTGTAGCCAAGATTTCTTTCTTAGGTTTTCTTTATAACTAATGTCATGGCAGGGTTTCACATTCTCACAGGATTAGGCAATAGAATGGTCAAAAGAACTGGTGCCAAGTTACCCTCTTTCTTAGGTCAGCCAGTGGTCGAGATTGGTACTCACCAAGGAAAAGAGCGGCGTGTTTTTGTTTTTATTTTTTTAGGACTGAAAACCTGAGCTCTCTCCTGCAACTTCATTTTTAGGCCCTAGCTTTAGGCAATTTTCCAAACGTCTAACTGCTAAACTGCTTTCAAGAAATTATTGTGGCGTTGCAGGGAGCTTTGGTCAGGAGAAAAAGAAGGCTTACTTTTTCCTAGAACACCCTGGGCCCATCAAATGACCATTTTAAGAAACAACTGAAATTCCTTTTTCAAAGGCTTAAAAATATGAATTGAAACCAAACCAAACAAACCCACTCGACAAGTTCTACAATTCAAATAACTAAAGGGGGAGGGTTGGAAAAGGGAGGAAAAATTCTTGGGAAAACTATTTGAAGCCGAAAGCTTGTGTATTTTGCTCTTTAATGATTATAAGTTAAAATGGGGGTGATTTAGCATTTTTAAGATAAAAATTAGCCAGACCTGTAAGAACACTGTGTACCTTTTCAGGTGCCTGTGTATCTCCTCCTAGAATACCTGTCCGGTGCTCCACCCTTCCTCAGGACTACCTCACACTTCTTTTTGGAAACTCCAGCACAGCAAGGTGAGTCTGTAAATTTGTACTCTACACACATCCTAGAAGAATGTCACTTACAGTAACTTAATAATAAAACTTTTCAAAGTTTGGGAGACTTTTCGAGATTGTGTTTACTAGTGAAGTTTTAAGAAATCATCATTTGTAAACCCTTTATTTAGATAAATTTAAGCGTGGTTATTGATGGTAACTAATACTAGAATCATGAAACATGCTTTGGGTTCCACATTTGAAGTCCAATGCAAAATTTTTCAAATTGGTTGTGTCACTACTCTTCAGCTTCTTGAGCACTGTTCTGCTAATGCTTTATTTTATTTTATTTTATTTTATTTTATTTCATATTTATTTATTTCTTTTTAATTAATTTTTTTAGTTGAAGAAATGCTTTAAATCCCCCCGTCCACCTCCCCTCCCCTCTCCTCCCTCCCTTTTCCTCTCTGCTACTAATGCTTTAAATGGGTAGCCTCTTTTAAAGCAGAAACCTATGTATTTCTAACAGTGAAAAGTTAGAAAGTTTTGATAAGTCTGACATATAGACTGTATTTTGAGCTTCCATCTCTTTAGTAGTTTCAATAATTGGCTCCATTAAGTAAAGAGTAAAGGGGGGCACAAAATCCCTTGAGGTGAAAATATACAATTAAATTATTTTCCACTTTTTTGTATGTTTGATGTGTATCGTCTCATGTCTCTAGAACATTAAAGTGACTTACTGGTCCCAGGAGAAAAAGTAATTTGACCTTGTTTGTAGTAACTGAATCACTTATGAATAAACTGTTCACATTTTACAGGTGAATAAACTCTTTAAGGGCACCACCAGTGTGCCGTCTCATAAATTCCTTAGTCCCTCATTTGCAAAAGTTATGTGCTTGCATTTTTACCTAGATGATGGATTTTGAAGGTCTCACATAAATTAATTTCCCCTGAAATAAAAAAGTATAACCTTAGAGCCTTCTAGTAATTACTAGACTGTGTGGAAGGGATGGATTCTGAAAAGCAACAAGTTCATATTCTCAGTGGTTCAGTTCTCCTATGGACTCCGCTACATTGCTTTTGGATTAGCAAAAACCAGGACTAGAAGGCCACAAGTGTTGAGAGTAAATGATAGTCTGATTGTAATAAGGCAATTTTGTTGTAGTCATGTGAAAGCTGAGAAATCCTAGTTAAGCCCTGCTATTTGTAATGACCTTCTATTTGTAATAGTCTAAAAAAGAAAAAGACAAGAAAAAAAAATCTATTATGTAGCTCAATGGACTAAAGTTCTTTCTATGATTAGATAATCATTTAAATTTTAGTTTTGGCTTACATTATTGATGAAGTTCTTCTGTAAATCTCTCTTTTATACATGAATTATTTTCTGTGTAGGAGGATTTATGTGCAAGTTATACCAAGAAAGAACTGTAGTTCAAGTTTAATGTTGAGAGACTGTGTACATTTGGGTTTGAAAACTTATTTTATTTCTCTGAAAAACTAGTAGTTATTCACTAATAAAGGTAGGAGAGGTCTGATTTGCTTGGAGTTGGCTGCTGAAGAGTTTTCATTTCTGTTGTTTCTTCTCAGATGCTCAGTATGCAAAAAATTAAATGTCCTTGATTCTTGACTTCAAGTGCAAAGAGGCTCCTTTAGCGTACCGCTTTTTGTTTTCCTTTTTAAATGAAGTTTTGTTTGTGTTATATAAATGAAGGGCTCTTGGGCTAGGGTGTAGTTATACGTGAAATTTATAAAATGTTTTTCCCTATGCTAGCTACTAAGTATGTGAGTTCTCTAAGCCTTTCTGAAGGAAGCATCTAATTTTTAACTTTAATAAGCAACAAAACCAGCTTTAAATTCTCAGTATTGCTACACTCTAAAACTGCTATATATATATCTCTCTAATATCTCTACTATATCACATTTTCTCCATAATGATACAATTTCTCTCTAGCCATTATTTTTTTAGAGAATGATGACAGAATAATTCACACTTTATCACAAGACATCTTTGTTAGATTTATAAATTTGAAACTGTTTGAGATCAAACTTTAAATCTCAAATTTTCTCTAAAAACCTATTTGGTAAAACAAAATAAGATTTTACAGATTATTTATTTGTATCTCTTTCAGTTTGAAATAGGACTGCTATCTTCTCCCATCTTGGTTCTGGTACATTACTGTAAAAAGCATTAGTGAACAGAAAATAGTGATAAACAGGATTTAGCTCTATACTCTTATTGATTCGAAACTGCCTTGCAAGTAATTGCCCATAGTTTCTATGATGAAGCATATGGTGGTAATATACTGTGCCTCTGATAATGGGAGTAATTTCAGAATACTCTCAACATTTTATATTTTAAGGGTTTGTGTGTGTGTGTGTGTTTTCAGGTTACGTTTTCTGTCCCATGTAGACTTAATGGATTTTATTTTTTATATGCTTATACCTGGTTTTCAGGGTTTAAATGGGGACATTTCTGAATAAAACTGGTAAAAAGATGTTTATTGTTATTACAGGTAATTCATGCACACAGATTTTAGAAGGCTTGGAATGATCTTGTGGAGAAAATTTGGTAGAAGAGGGGACATTTTCTGTAACTTAAGTTGTCATAGTAACCTACATCAAGAATCACACTTGGAATCCAGGCCTGAAGAATTTCAGGGACAATAAACATTCTGGTTGCATTCATCGTCTCTTTTTCTTATCCTCCAAGAAAGGAGCCATCTATTGTGACCTAATTATTTCATTTCTGTTTTTAGAAGATGGGTAGCAGTTTGCATATTTTAGCATGTTGAAACTTTCCTGATGTAGAGTAAAAGTGAAAAAGTTTAGCTTTTTATATTTGGAATTGACATTTTTGGTAATGTATCTCAAATTTTATTCTTTTAAATGGCAAGATGGGTTCAATATAATGGTTACTTAATGAAAATGAAAGAAATAGGATTTTATGAGGATATGAAGGAATTGTTAAATACAAGTCTTAATATTAAGAGTATTGGAATCTGGTTTTAATGGAATTCTGATCTGGGAATGTTATGATGTTCCTAATATCAAATTGTTAATATTTTTATTTTATGGCATCTTATAGTCTTAAGCACAACTGTATTTTAACAACATGAGATATTATTTTTATTAGAATAAATTTACTTTGAGAAATATGTATCCAGACATTATTTTTATCTGCTATCTTTCACAAAAGACAATAGAATGTTTATTTCTAAAGAGAAAGCTGGTTTAGGTTTGTTTCACTCTTGGATTCTGCAAGATAATGATTGCTGACCAAGATTATTTGCAGTTTAAATGTTCTCCATAAGCAAGAAACGTTGATAAAAGTAAGGAGGTAAGGGTGTGTGTCCATTCATTTTAGGAAGCTTAGAAAAGAAATTGGAAGACTTTATAACTAATAATAAAAAATATCTGCAAAATTAGAAGTTATAGGATATAACTAGTTATCTGTAGATTAAAAAATAATAATACTTTTTAGATACTTTTCCACATATGAAAATATAATCAATAGATGATTAAAAAAGGTCAAAACTTGAATTGTAAAAAGTATAAAGATAGATTTAGAAACCTTAGTATCTGTAATTTTTTAAACAAAATTTAGATCATGCTGTCAAGAGCCAAAATACTAATAAACACTAGAATTTTATTTTCTATTAGAATTAGCAACATAACCAACTGTATTCACTGCTATCTAAAATAGCTCTGAAGTACTCAGCTAATGTATTAAAAAGGACTGAGAAAGAGAACTATTGGAAAGAAGGATAAAACTATTTGTAGATAATAAAAAAATCCCCAAGACAATCAGCTGACCTAATATAGTAAGGTTCCATTATAACTAATGTAATATCTATATAAAAATAAATAATCAGTGAAAATATGAGGAAAAAGGAGTCCATTTCTAGTAGCAACAAAAAGTATGCTGAGGATTAAACTTTGTAGGAAATGTGATTGTCATATACGAAGGAAACTATTAAACTTTACTTCGAGGATGCAGAGACTCGTGTTTCTAGATATGACAATTCATTAATTATTTTCAATCTTTTTATATTAATTTGTAAATTTAATATGATTTTAATAAAAAATTTAGTGGTAATTTTTCACAGGTCAGTGATCTGTTTCATTTTTGTAGAAAAAATAAGAGCCAAGAAATGTTTAAATGAAGATATTACTAAAAAATATTATGATGTTGATAGAACGGACAAATACTTGGAAGAGAAAGAAAGCTCAGAAAAATATTATATTGATAAAATACCATTACAAATAATGAATGTAAAAGTATAGTAATAAGTATACTAGAAGAGAATGTCCACTGATGGATTTGGTGGAAAGATAAATGAAGATATAGTAGCAAAGGTTAAAAAAAGGAATAATTCATATATGTAATTACATTAAAAATAAAACAAATTTAGCATATGTCAAATCATAAAAAGTATTCTCTTTATATGTAATATATAAAGATAGAGTTCATACCCATATATAAAGAATTATTTATGGTCAGTATAATCACTACCCAATTAAATAATCAATGCCCAATTAAAAAATTAGTTCGTAGTTCTTTGTAAACAGTTCAAAAAAGAATATAAACAGAAATAGTCCTAAAGACTTGTTTAAACTTAATACTTAACAAAGAAATATTACATTTGGTACATTATATTATTAAATTCAAAAATGTACGTGACATATGTGGCCTATACATAAAATGTTAACATAAACAGACCTATGTAATTCCTAATGCTGGCAGTGGGAGAAAAATCAGAATGCTCATATAATGCAACTAGAAGGTAGACTGCTCAGCAGCCAATAATGGAATCTGCTTACCTGTCTACCTGTATACCTACTTACCTCCCTAGTTATCTGTTTTTTAAAATTATTTAATGAAATAGAAAAATGGTAGTAACCTAAAAAGTGACAATATAAGGACATTTATATTATAATGTCCTTATATTGTCACTTGTATTTTTAAAAGTATATTTACATAGGAAATTAATGAGAAGGCAATATACAAAAATATTAATGATCATTATCTCCAAGAACCATAGGACAGTAATGATTTTTATTAATTTTAAATTATTGCACATTCTCTAAACCAGATATATTTATATTCAGAAACTTGAAAATGAAGGTTTTTTTTTTAAATCCAAATACCTAAGATTTTATTATGGCATCTTTAAAAAATATATTAACTGTAAAGATATATTTATTGAGACGGACTATACACGGAAATGAATAACAAGGGGGATAATCTGAGTCACTGGGCAGGGATGAAGACACTGCATTCTTGGCTGCCATTCATATTAGACTATGGTGTATACCTGTGCATCTAGTATTGTGCTTCCCGGAAGTGTAGGGCCCAGTGCCCCTGGAAATGATAAAGACTAATGTGTCTCTTTGTTTAATATATCTAGAACTTGGATACCTGTTAATTCCCCTCTCTGTCACTATAAATTGCCTTAGCTGTGCTATTGGATAAGTTTTGTGTATAGATGTTTGTGCTGTGTTATGTGTTTACTTCTCACACTTCCTAAATGTATCTCTATAGGCCATTTGACTAGACATTGTAGGTAGTAATCATAACTAACTGCACATGTGGTTCCTCAGTTTATGGTGGAGGGTTTGTCTATATTGTTTGAATTAAGCACTTTTTGACATTGAAAGATATAAATTATAGTGTTGAACCACACCCACTTTCCTTGTAAACTCTCCTGTGGTATGCTTTTTTTCTCTTGTGCGTCCCTGTTTTTGGATGAATCATAGTCTAAATGGAAATTTTTTTTGTAAATATTTCAAGTATGAATTTTTATATGCATTTAATAGACTGTGTGTGAGTTGAGGGCACTCGTTTTGTGCGTCAGCTGCAGAGATGTTTTTCTTCCTTGGGAAAAAAAATCTGACAGAACCTTGAAAATCAGACTAATTGATAATACACATACTAAATGTGTTTTCCTTATAATTCATAAATAACTTCTAATGCTTCAAAACTGTAGGAAGTAGTAGATGTTAAGGTTTGGATCCTTTGCAAAGGGATCAAAGCCTTTTCACCATTACCTTCCATAGTTCTTTCATTAGCAAATCTGTATTCGGACCTGGCATTGCTCAGTCTTAAGGCTTACAGAGAGTCTACAGGGAGTTAGACAGGTAGTAAATCACAGTCATGTCAGAAATTATGCAATAGCGGAATGAAGAAGGTGCTATGGGTGCGCATGGGGAAGAACTTTTAACTAGTAGAGGTTAGGAAGGCTGTTTACGGATATTATTTTAGCCAAGTATTGAAAGGGAAATAGATTTTCTGTATGTATGTGTGTATGTGTGTGTACCGACAAACCTAGTTTCATTGTACTTTACTTTATTGTACTTCACAGGAATTGAAGATTTTTAAAAATAATTTCTTTTATTTTCAATTACAGTTAACATACAGTGCTACATCAGCCCCAGTATACAACATAGTAACCAGACATGTTATGTAACCTACGAAGTATTCACCCCAATAAATCCAGCACCCATCTGACACCATACACAGTCATCACATACCATCAACTCTATTCCTTATGCCATACTTTACATCCCCATGACTGTTTTGTAACTGCCAATTTGTACTTAATTTTTTCACCCATTCCCCAACCCCCTCCCATCTGGCAACCATCAAAATGTTCTCTTTATGGGTTTGTTTCTGTTTTATTTGTTCATTTATTTTGTTCTTTAGATTCCACGTCCAGATAATATCATCTTTCTCTTTCTGACTTAACTCCACTCAGCACAATACCCCCTAGGTCCATCCATACTGCTGCAGTTGGCAAAATTTAATTTTTTTTTTATGGCTAAGTAATATTCTATTGTAAATATGTATTACCTCTTCTTTTTCCATTTATCATTGATGGGCACCCAGAAAGCGTCCATATCTTGGCTATTGCAAATAATGCTGCATTGACCAAATGGATGCATATGTTCCTTTAAAGTAGTGTTTTGGGTTTCATTGGATAAATACCCAGAAGTGGGATTACTGGGTTCTTTTTTGTCTCTTGTTATAACCTTTGTTTTAATATCTATTTTTTTCTGGTATAACATCTTTAGGAAGTGGGGAGGCCTTCTAGAATGCACTAGAAAATAGCATATGCAAAGCCTAGAAAGGTTTGGGGGTAAACAAGGTTTGGGTATGACTATGAGTGTGGATGGGAAGGACATGAATAGCTTAAAAAACAGGATTCTTATTCTAGTTTGATAGAAACAGCCTTTTCTTTTAGGAGCTCTGGTATTTATGGTAATTGAAAGGATTAAAATTATTTAGAGGTAGACAGTCCTGGTTGGAGGATAAATAGAAGTATTAATGATTTAGAAAAAGCCAACTTTAGATATCTCTAAGGAGAAAATTACTCATGCTTTTTATTCTTGGTAATTTCTGTATAATCTCAATAAATTATTTAACATTATCATGCTTCAAAAGGATATTGCTCCTTTAAAATGTTCTTACTTTAAAATTAAATATAAATAGGTAACATTAAAAGCTATACTGTTTCTAGCCAGTTGATCTAATGTATCATTTACTTTGTTAATATTTTCTCCTGTGAGCTAGCTGCTCTACCACTAGACAGTTTTACTGTCCAAATTCTTTGCAAGTGTTGCCTTGTCAGAATGAGAATTTTGTGAGGGATGAAATGCTTAAAGATTGCTTTAGATAAACAGGCTGATATTAACTAACATTTCTATTCTGGTTTGCTCCCAAGGATCATTTGAATGTATACTCTCAATCTTTTTATTATATCAAGAAGTAGAAATAAAAAGTGATTTTTTACTGTTATAAAATGGTTATTTCATTTGATAACGTTTATATCCTTATGTAAAAAAGAAAATAATGCCATATGGACAACTTTAATCTTAATTCTAGGACTATCTTGCCTGCTTCATTTTGTATTTTCCTGGTGCTGCACCAGCATATTGCAAGCATGTACATAAAATCTTGACTTTATTTTTTACTTGGAAAGCACCTTGAAGATTCAGATCTGAGGTTGAAGAAACCAATGCCAAGTTGGAGACCTATATTTGCTCCTTCTACGCACAGTCTCTACTACAAAAACTTTTCTGTTCATCTTGTGGTCCCAGTACCTAGCCCAAGTAGATAAAATCTGTTGAATAGGTGAATGTATCTCTTTTTTCACAGAGCCTGAATTACAACCCATATCTTTTGATTTCCAATCAGTCCAATGTTCTTTCTTATACACTGGTACTTCCCTATTTGTTTTCTACTGCAAAATGGATTTACATAGCAGCAGCATTCCCAAGGTTTCAAATTATGTATACAGCCATCATTAGCCCACCCCATCTCACAAGAAAGCCAGCTTCACCAACATGTTAAGACAAAGGGGCTATCTGGGCTGAAAACCAATTGATATTCTTGAGTAAATTGTAATTCCACACTCAAAATGGATGGCCCTTTTTGCTTTTCAGTATATTATTCTGTCTTAATATATAATGAATTTTCTGGGAATACTACTATTATGTAAATTAAGGGAAAATCATAATCAGAACTGGAAAAAGAATTGTTTCCCAACTTAGCACAGACAGACAACAATGCCCCTTCAGTTTAGTACATTTGCCATTTTAAGTGTTTTAAGTACCATCTTATCTTTTTCTCTTAGGAAACCATAGGCAATAAGTTATCACTCATTTCATTAGTCCTAAGAATTGAGTTTCTTCTTCTGTCCAGTACAGATCTGAGAAAGATCTTCTGAGGTCAACTGAGCAATTATCCATCTTCATACCTCAGAAACCAAAGGAAATCTTACAGCAATGTCCACAGAACCCAGAGAATTCTCAGGGCTTTGTGTCCAGGATAATACTATCATGTGGTCCCATGATTGTCCCCTCAGAGTAAGCTGTAGTGATAAAGGTATAACAGAGAATCATGCACCATCTTGATCATACTATATGAGTTGACAAATTCTCTTATGAAGAACACTTAGGACCAAATGTATACAGATGGTGCATATGTGACTGTGTACAAAATGAATAGTCACCTGAAGGAATGGTGGGGAAAGATATACAAAGACGGCTTTAGGGAGCTTGTCCATAGGGGCAAGCAGCAGACACACTGAGAAGAGAAAGGGTGAAGGTGGTTACATATAAGGTCAGTGATTCTCTTGTAATTGGAAAGTTGCTGATTATGAGTTTTAAAGTGGTTCACAGTGAGTCTACGGCCATGCCACCCTGAACAAGCCCAATTCCGTCTGATCTCGGAAGTTGGGCCTGGTTAGTACTTGGATGGGAGACCACCTAGGAAGACCAGGTGCTATAGGCGTAAAAAATAAAAAAAATAAAGGATTGTAAGCTGACAAGGTCCTTGCAATCTGTGAGGTTGCCTTGCCTAAAAAAAAAAAAAATTAATAAAAAGTAAAAATATGTAAAAAAAAAATGGTTCACAGTGAAGGCAAGAAGTCTGTAACTAACTATAAATGAAATAAAAGGTTACGAATCATCTTAGTTTTTAGATCTTAGAGTATTTCACTGCAAAAAATTTATCTTTATATTTTGCATCCACATATGAATGAATCTGTACGACAGAGGTTTTTATTACAGTTTTTTGGGGGGATGAGGCCTGATGCTCTTTTGGTTTGTGTCAGTTCCAATTCTAAGAGCTGATTCAGCCACGTGTCCATGGAAAGAAGTCCTTATTAAAAATAGTAGACTTTTGACTTCAGTCAGTAGTATAGTATCAGGAGGACCCCTGCAAATTTCCTCAGAACCTGCTTTCCAAAAAGGTTAGTCAGAGGTTTCCCAGAAGAGCTTTCCTCTTCCCAGTGAGCAACATCATTTTTGAGAGAGGTAGTTACTCTTCTACGCTCTTGCTGCCACTTTATCACCAATCCCTCAAACACCTGACTCAAGTAAATATGACACTTTTAATTAGCTAACAAATGGAGCCTGACCTGTGAAATTCAGTTATAACCTAGTGTCTTTAAAGCTTTGGAAACAAGTGTAATGCATTTTTTGCTTAATTCTTTTTTTAGATGATACGAGTATATTAGTTCAAGGTTTAAGCTCAGGTGGTGGATCTTAGCTTTTCCCCTGATGAGATGTGAGATCTGGGGTACATTTTGGAACTCTCTTTGCTGTGGTTTGTTCTTCTAAGAGTAGAGCTAATAATAGTACATATTTCTTAAGATTGTTATGAGAATTAAATAAAATGATACATTCAAAGCAGTAGGAGCATTTCCTGGCATATTTAAGTACTTGATGTAAAACTGTCAGGCATTTAATGGTTAAGAAGTGAGAAAACCAAATCTCTTCTTCCCCAAATAATTTTATAACTGTCAATGAATACTGAGTGTTGGTTGTGTGAATTGTAGTCATTTAGCCTCTTTTCATCGGCTGTAAATGACTTCATGTGTTTCTGAAGACAGAGGAATAGAAGTAATCTTCCCATCTGGCCTTGTATCAGTGTATCACTCAGACCACTAATATAAGCTACTTGTATTATTTTTATTATTACTAATCATGTAAGTGAGTTGAAAATGTTTAAAAATTTGTGGAGACTACTTTTACTATTCACATTTGCTTTTTCTTGAGCATTCCATATCCATGATGTTTCCTTCCATGGGAATTTTAAGAGCTATGCAGTTTGTTGCATCTTTGTGTTCTGTCTCTCCAACCAAACTTACAGACTCAAAATAAAGGAATGTGTATCTCCCAGAATAAAAAAAATGATGAGATTTCCATAGAGTCAGCAATGTGTTATCCCTAAGGCTCATTGTTGGCATGGGCTCGTCCTCAGGGAGTGTGGCAGTTCTGCCCAGTAGAAAGAGCAGAGTTCTCCTTGTGTGGTGTGCCCACAGGACTTCTCTCCCAGCTTCTCTCGTTTCCTGTAGTCCAGGTCTATTTTATAAACCCATGGGAAAATATGTCTTTTTCTATTGAGAGCTACCTAATGGGGCAGCACTTTAGTGCTCATAAAACTCTTTAAGTAGGTGAGTCTAGGTTGATGCTCACATGCAAACTAATGAGAAGAATATTCTTACCAGTATTCCACAGATGAAGAAATGAGCCTGCATGGATTTAAAGGAGTTCAGGGTTACATAGTTAAAATAAGCAGTAAACCCAGATCTGCTGACTCTTAAAATCCAGTGTACTTGCACTTTTATTGCTTTCCAGTCAGAATTACTCAGGCTCAGTAAAATCATGTAATAAGACCTGGAGTAGTAGCCAAGCCTGTTCATTAGAAATTATAATCATGGAGTTAGAATTTCAAATAATATAAGATTTGACACTGTTTTTAACTGTTGAAACTTTACTTTTATAATAAAAGGACCTTATTTCCTTTTAGCTATATTGTTTATTCTTCCTGGTTATATATCATAAGCATTTTCTAACTAACTTTAAATTTTTAAAGGTTTTTCTTCATTATGTGTATACTTTGTCATTAAAGTCAATTTCATGTTGATAGAAGTCTTTTTTTCTTTCAATGTGGCCAGTGTTGAGTAGGCCTAGATTAAGACTCTAAATTCTTAGAAGAGTGTAATTACCAGTTCTTATCCTATACTTGGTAGGTAGGTGAGTGGTCCCAGGAAGAATAAAATGGTTCTATTTTTGTAACCATTATTTTTCTAAACCTCATTCTGAGTGAATGGTGTGTTTCTCTGCAAACTTCAGACCTGTAGCACTGGTTTGAGGGATTTGAGAGAGTGGACCTTTGTTGCTTTGTGGAATTGTGTTCGTGTCCCCTGCTTGAGCTACTAGAGCCTCTGCTCAGCAGATGCAGCCACAGCCAGATGGTGCCATATATCCAGTGACTTGCTGAGTTAGAGCTCATTCCTACAGCAGCAAACTTTGACAGGGACCTGCCTATTTCAAGATCATATTCAGTGATTAGTCACTAATGAGCTTTAAAAGACTCAAACCTCTATAGTAATACTAAATAGCTGTTTTTTGCTAAGTAATTATTGTATGCCAGGTTATAGTTAAGTGTTCATGTTCATTGTTATTTATCTCTACAAATGTAAGGATTATTAATCCTATTTTAGTGCAAAGGAAACTCGTATTTTTTTCTAAAGTCATATAGCTAATAAGTGGTGAGCCCAGAATTTGAATCCAGGGCTGCCTGACCAACAGCATCCATATTAGGGATAATGAAATATGTCATGTATATGTTACCTGTGTCCATTGCAGACATAATTAATTGATTATGGTATGTGTTCATGCTGATTCTGATAATCCTTTTCAGCATTGCATTCTTGACTTCTGCAGTCCATCACTTAGTAGACGAAATCAAGCATTCACTATCCTTGACTTGAAATGTGTCTGTATTAACTTTCTTCTGAATTCCAGTAGTGTGTTGAAATTCAGCCAAATGCTTTTGGGATAATAATAAATAAGATAAATAATAATATGGTTTATAGGAAGAACAAACAATGCAGTATTTTCTGTAGAGTCTAATTGGTTTGGACAATTGAATTAATACAATTTAAATTCCACTTTAAATAGCATATAAGTCACCTTCACATCAAAAAATTTTAAGGCAAGTTGATTACTGGTTTATAATATTATTTGAAAATTTTTTCAATTGAATATTTGAAATAAAAAATTTTGACAGTTCTCATAGAGTTTGTTATAATGAAATTAGATTTTTTTTATACAGTTAGCAAAAACTGGCTGTGAGGTCTTCATTAAATTTTAATCATACATCAAAATACTGATCTTTTAAGAATTTAAAGCTCTGCTATAGCTGCAAATGTAGAAATAAAAAGTTTTTAGGGTCATAGATTTCCTCCTTCCTTTCTTTCTTTTCTTCCCCTTTTCCTTTCAGACCTTACCACTACTTCAACTGAAGATAACATTTAAAAAAATTCCACATATGGTCAAATAGATGTTCCAATGTTTCTTGACCCCTTGATGTAAAGATCTCTACCCATTCCAGAATTATTGGAGAACGTCTTGGGCACAGGAATCAGACTTGGAGTGTTTGAGCCAAAGAGTGGTAATAACTACAATGATGGATTGTCATACCTACTGTTTAGTGTTGAAGTTTCTAAGAAATGAGCTCTTTATTTTTCACCTCTAAAATCTGAGACACAAAACAAATAGAAACATAATTCATATCAAAACATATTTCTATAAATAGGCCACCTGCCAGCAAAGAGATTGAATCCAAATTAACTGTTAGGCCATGGAAAATTGCTTATCTTTTGTGTGTATCTTTAAAATGAGTAACATTATACTTTGTTACTTATCCCAGTTTGAAAAGAAAGAAAAATTTTTCTTGCTTATTTTTGTAGTGATGTTAGGAAACGAAATTCTATAATACCCAAAGTTAGATAATTTATTGTTTGTTGTAAGAAATTCCAATTTAAATGTACTTTTTTGAAAAATAAATGAAATTAAGAGAAATAATGTATTAGTAATATTTCTACATTCTCTCTACTTGTTCTCAGTAATATTGTTTTTTCTTATTGATAATGTCCTAGCTATTTATACTATACTTTAAAAGCAGAAGATAATACTTCTTTATAACACTGTGACCACAGACCCCACTAACTCTGACCAGTGGTTACTTTGAAGTGCTGGTGGCCAGTTAGAGTTTATAATTTGTTACCAAATTACTGTTATCTTTATTTTCACCCTGTATTTTGCCTGTCAAGCAGTCATAGTCTCCAAAATTGGAGAGTCAGAACCTTCAACTAAAGAGTTTGTTTAACTAGAGGCAGGAAGAAGAGCCTATTTTCCCTTAAACACATAGGAAGTTCATTCATTTTCATTTGTTTTAAATAAAAGCCTGGACATTATTAGGGCTGTTTGGGGGGTTTGATTGATTGATTGGATGGTTGCTGTTTTATTTTCTTTTATTTTTAGCTTAATCAATCTTCTGAATTCTAAAGTCTAACCCATGCTTTTACTTCATTTACAGTGGTCTTTCAGTTTAAGAATTAGCTTCTCCCTGACCTGAGATTTTAAGATTGTCTCAATAATCTTGGACCAGAGCTCACATGTCCAGGATTTTTCTTGTAGCGTTACCTTTATTAATCTGTATTTCCTTGCTGTCTATTCTAGAAAGTCACAATTTGGGATAGGAAAGATGACACAGGAGTGGCGGGGAAAGAAGGGTGCTTTGTTTTTGTTTTTATTTTTTAACATATTAATGTTTTATTGAAGTATAATTGATGTATAGGATTAATTTTATGCATGAAATATAGTGTTTCTCTATTTGTAGGTATTACAAAATGATTATCATGATAAGTCTAGTTAATATCCGTTCCTTTAAAAAACTATAAATTTTCTTTTTCTGTGATGAGGGCATTTAAGATCTATTGTTAGCAACTTTCAAATACCCATTACAGTATTATTAACTATAGTCACCATGCTGTACATTATATCCCCATGACTTACTTATTTTATAATTGGAAGTTTGTACCTTTTGATGCCCTTAACCCATCCCCCTACCACCACTACCACCCCCTGCCTCTGGCAACCATCAATCTGTTTTCTGTGAGCTTGGTTTTTTTCTTTTGTTGTTGTTTTAGATTCCATATATAAGTGAGATCATATGGGATTTGTCTTTCTCTGACTTAGCATAATGCCCTCAAATTTGCAAATGGCAAAATTTCATTCTTTTTTTGGATAAGTGTATGATAAAAAATATATATATATATATATATATATATATATATATCACATTTTATCATCCATTT
This sequence comes from Macroglossus sobrinus, assembly GCA_004027375.1. NCBI lineage: Eukaryota > Metazoa > Chordata > Mammalia > Chiroptera > Pteropodidae > Macroglossus > Macroglossus sobrinus. The sequence continues at coordinate 201,676 of PVKZ01001372.1, forward strand.
ATCTATCAGTGGTCACGTAGGTTTGTTCATATCTTGGCTTATAAATAATATTGCAGGGAACACAGGGGTGCACATATCTTTTTGAGTTAGTGTTTTCATTTTCTACAGATAAATACTCAGAAGTAAAACCTCTGGATCATATAGTATTTAAAAATTTTGAGGAACCTCCATTCTGTTTCTCATAGCGACTGCACCAATTTACATTCCTACCAACAGTGCACAGAGGGTTTCTTTCCTTTTCTTCATATCCTCGCCAGCACTTATTTTTTATCTGTTTGGTGATAGCCATTCTGTGAGGTGCTATCTCATTGTGATTTTGATTTCCCTTTCTCTGATGATTAGTGATATTAAGCATCTTTTCATGTATCTGTTGGCTGTTTGTATGTATTCTTTGGAAAAATGTCTATTCAAATTCTCTGCCCATTTATAATTTTTTTTTTTTTTTTGCTATTTAGTTATATGAGTCTATATATACATTGTATATTAACCCCTATTGGATATAAGATTTGCAAATATTTTCTCCCATTCAGTAGGTTGCCTTTTTATTTTGTTGATTTCTTTTACTGTGCAGAAGCTTTCTAGTTTGATTAGTCCCACTTGTTTATTTTTGCTTTTGTTACCTTTACTTTCAGAGTCAGATCCAAAAAATCATCACCAAGACTGATGTCAAAGAGCTTACCTCCTATTTTCTTTTAGGAGTTTGATGGTATCAGGTCTTACATTCAAGTCTTTAGTCTATCTTGAGTTAATTTTTGTATATGGAATAGGATAGTAGTCTGGTTTCTTTCCTCTTTTTCCTTTTTTTTTTTTTTTCATATAGCTGTCAGTTCTCAACATCATTTATTGAAGAGACTGTACTTTCCCCCATTGTATGTTATTAGCTTCTTTGTCATAAATTAATTAACCTTACATGTGTAGATTTATTTCTGGGTTCTCCATTCTCATTTGTTTATCTTCATGTCTGTTTTTATGCCAGTATCGTGCTATTTTGTTTACTATAGGTTTGTAAAGTAGTTTCCATTAATGGAGTATGATGCCTCCAGCTTTCTTTCTCAATATTGCTTCGATTACTTACAAATTTTAGGATTGTTCGTTTTATTTTTGTGAATAATGCCATTGGGATTTTGATAGGGATTGCATTGATCTGTAGATTGTTTTGGATAGTATTAACATTTTAACAATATTAATTATTCCAGTTCATGAGCATGGAATATCTTTCCATTTATTTGTGTCTTCAATTTCTATCATTAATGTCTTACAGATTTCAGTGTACAGATCTTTCAACTCTTTGGTTAAATTTATTTCTACATATTTTATTTATTATTTTTCTGATGCAATTGGAAATAGAAGTTTGTTAATTTCTCTTTCTGGTCATTCATTATAGGAGGGATCTTTGTTGACATTGTCATCTACATTAAAGGATCTGTGAAAAAGCTTTATAAATTGCAAAGTTCTCTTCAGGTTTTATACCTAATGAGAAAATTCATTTTAAGTGATTATAAATGTAATATATAAAAATTAACAAACTTTCAGAATTTAAGTTGCTTTAAAGTTGTTTGCTTTGCTGGCAGTTATTCACGTATGCCTATTTAATTAGGTGTGAAAATATTTTCCCCTTTTTCTTGCTGCATGCTATTTGATTTTTATCTGCCCTATTATATACATTCATTTATATTTTTTACTCACATTAACAAGAGGTTATTATCTGAAGCTTATTTATTAGTTGAGACCTTTTTTTTTTCATTTCTAGCAGTTTGTAAAATTCACTTGATTTTTTTCTCCTCTGCATTGTACAAACTAAGCAAGTTTTTTTTTTTTTTTGTCGTGAAAGTACTGGCTTCACATTTTTAGTATTTCAACTAGAATTTTTTTTCCTTAAACATGAATAATATTAAATAAGAAAAACACTTGTTTTTCTCTGGTTTATATGGGAATAAAAATCTACATAGGAGTAAGTAAATAAAACATTTTTAACAAAAAAGCTTTATTTTGATTGTTTTTCTTTTTTTATTACATCAGAATTGTTGTTAGTTGAGATATTTATCCTAAGTACACAAAGAAGAGTTGGAAAACAATGCTTTCTATTATTGCTGGATAAGTCAGGGTCCTCTTAGGAGAGAGGAACCATGTGGTTATTTGAATGGGGAAGTTTAATGTAAAGGACAGAGATAGAATACTCAAAGAAGAGTCCTCTTGAGACAGAGATTCAGACTGTGTTACAGAGAACCTGTCTGTGATTCACTGGGTGACAGAAAAGTCACTGTGGAGCCTCATTGATGGAACTTAGAGAAATCCATCCCTGGAACTTGAAGAGGAGGTATTTTACCAGAAGCAGTCCACTATAAAACCACCTAAGGCTAGTGCTGGGGAAGCTGCTGGTTCCACCGGCCTCTCTGCATTAGCAGAAGTTGGGTCCTGGCACTGCATTTGCTGCAGGACCTGGCACTGAGGAAACCACCCGCACCATGTTGCAGGAGCTGCTGCTGAGGGAGCATGCCAGGGAGCATAACCCTTTCCTCTTGCCCTCTCTGCTGTGTCCCTCCAGTGAGCTGCTCTTGACAAAACTTCATATGGCATGGTTGTCAAAAAATATTTTTGAGGATCCAGATCCATTTTCATAGAGCACACCAAAAGGATGAATTTGGAGCTGAGAGGCAATAATAACCACAACCTGCAAAGTCATTCGTGACAAAAAATATTTTCCCTTTTCCATGGACTGTAATAGACTGTGAGATAGCTTGACTTCATTTCTACTAAAATATCTCTGTGAGGGGCATGTGAATTGTTAGATATAATTGGTTTATTTAATTTCTAATGAAATGTATTAATACTTTGTAATTGGAACACATCTATACTTATGAGACAAATCCTTAAGAATGTCTGTGTCACTATAAAGCTCATTTTTATTATTTTTAAAAAGCATGGTTTCATTTCATCATGCTTTTTACTTATATCCATAAATTAGAATATAAACATCCACATAAATGTTATACAGGCGATTGGCAGCCACCTGTGGACACTTTATTCTTGCTTTTAAAATAGCTCTAGAAACTTATCTAAAAATTCTTGACATGACATAACTAGACTGAAATTTTGTAACCTTCTGCTTTAATATTTTCTGTTGACAAACAAAATTCATTGGCTTAAAACAAATGAAAAAGAAAAGTTTATAAAACCAAATAGAGATATCAGCATTAGCTGCCAAGCAGAGAACATGATTTTAATTTTTTAGAGAATAATAGAGATGTATGGAAACTGAACACTTAAAATTATATAAAACTTGAAATTACTGACCAGAAATTACATAGGTATGGGAGAACCAGCAGAAAGTATCTGTAGGTGGACCAGTGTTGCTCTAGTTTCCTCCCAGAGTAAAATGGACATTGAATGGATACTGGGCCAAACCAAAGATATTGATCTACCTACCAGAAGAGCCTTTCACTACATTTTGAAAATTTGATCTAGCCCCGACCTGATGTCTGATGTTGGCCTTTTGTAGTCAGTTATTTAGAATAATAAGTTCATGAGTGGTTTAAGTAGATATATCCCTATAAGGCTTTTTTTTTTCTCTCTCTCTCAAGAGCTGGACTAAATCTAATCCAAACCTCTCTTGCTTCATGGCAGGGTAAGACAGTGTCTTCTACCTGCTTTGGCTTGACCATAGTGGTGGCGTGGTGTGCTGTCTTTGAATTGGGGATGGACTACACAGAAAGGTGACTGGGGAGCTGATCAGCTCAGACTATTATGTGGTGGTCATAGTTATCCCTTGGAGAGTGTCTCCAGTATGAGCAATTCTGGCTTGCAAAAATTGGTTCCCATTTACAGTGTACCAGCATTGGTGCTAGCCCTTTCACTTGGATTGATCAGTATATACTTAATTGTGGTATGTTCTTTTAAAATAATCTTAGTAATAGCAAAATCATGTCAAATGGGATAAGCTTGCCTTTTTTTTTTTTTAACCACCTACAGCACCTGGTATTCCTAGGTGGTCTCCCATCCAAGTACTAATCATGCCCAACCCTGCTTAGCTTCCCAGATCAGGCATGTTCAGGGTGGCATGGCCATAGACAAGCTTGCTTTTTAAATGAGGTAACTATCTCAAGTTAAGTGAATAATAATTATGATAAGATACTTTGGTGTATAATAATGTGATTTAGAAGAAATTTTAAAAGAAGGATTCAAAATATAATTTGGGAAGTGACAAAATATAAATAAGTATATATTTCTCAAATTGCCAGCAATAATGGATATAGCAGTCATCTGTGTGTGAAGTATGAAATTATATATTAAAGAAAAATGTAGTCATTACTTTATACTCATAACTTTCAGAATGGCTTTGATGCAGCAAAATCTAAACATTTGCCTCCAAGAACAGCCTAAATAATATGTTTTTTATGCATAGACTTATGTAAAACTGTGTATGTGTGTTACTAAATTAAGTTTAAAAGAAACCTTGAATTTTAAAAAGATTTCTTATAGTAGAAAAAAATATATAATTTTTCAGAAATGCACTGAGTTATTGTTCTTTTAAAGGAATGTTTGGATTAGGTAAAAATGTACTACTAAGATTTTAATATTATTTTTAACTGATGTTTTATTTTAGATAATTCTTTTATAAAGGGGAATTTAATTTTCTGGATATTCATTGTTTGATAATTGGTTTTAAATTGTGTCTCTGGAGGTGCTGCAGGGCTGCAGTTTAAAATTTGTAGCTTTATGGCATTTGTCTAAGATGCAGTAGGGAAAAAAAATGGGTTTAAGGATCTCATTTGCTGTATATTACAAGTATATTCTTGTCATCTTATATGATAAAAGAGTGAACATTTCCTTCTATAGCAAAAGAAATGTTAAGGATCTTAAATCCTTTTCTTGGATTATCTGGGTAGGCCTCCAATGCAATCATATCTGTCCTTATAAGAGACAGACAGGGAGTTTTTGAGACAGAAAATGATGAGGTAGTGGAAGCAGAGAGACAAAGATTGGAGTGATGTGTTCTTGAGCCAAGGAATGCCTGTAGCCACCAAAAGCTTGAAGAAGCAGGGAAAGGGATTCTTTCCCAGAACCTTTGGAAGCAGCAAGGCCCTGAGGATACTTTGATTTTGGCTCAAATTTGAAACTGATTTGGGGCTAAGAACTATGAGAGAACATTTTTTGATTTTTATACCAGGCAGTTCATAGTAATATGTTACAGCAGTCCCAGGAAACTAATTCACTTAATGCAGGAGCTGAATGTTTGTTTCCCCCTGAAATTTATATGTTGAAGCCTAACCCCATTGTGATGGTATCTGAATTTGGGACCTTAGGGAAGTAATTAGGATTAGATAAATTGATGAGGCAGGGCCCCTAAAACAGGATTAGTTCTCTTATTAAAGACCAGACAACTAGTTCTCTCTCTCCATCCTGTGAGGATAAAAGAAGTTTGCTATTTACACACCAAGAAGTATGCCCTCATTAGACAACAAGTTTGCCAGCAACTTGATCTTGGACCTCCTATCCTCCAGAACTGAGAAATAAATGTTTGTTGTTTAAGCTATCCAGTTTATGGTATTTTGTTAAAGCAACCCAAACTTACTAAGGCATTTAATAATGAAGAAAATACAAAAATAAAATGTAAACATAAGCTAAATGAACCATAAGAGAAAATATTGTACAAAGAAATTGACAACTATTTTTTTAAAAAGAATATTGTATTCGGTGAGGATGAGGTAATAACGAAACAGACACTTTTAAAGACTGTTGTGAAGGAAATCTGACATGATCAAACAAAATTATGGAGCCCTTAGAAACTATTTTCAAATAATATTTAAGGTAAAAATATGACTACCATATAATACTATGTAAAAATAGGGTTAAAATTGTATTTCAAAATGAATCAAATTCTAAGTATATAAGTCCTTGAATAACATTGTTTCATTCATTGATGTTTCATTATAATGGTGAGGAAAAAAAGTCCTGGCCTGGGCCACTCACTATGTGAAGTTTTCTCATAGGAGGTACTTTGGTTTCCTCCCACATCCCAAATGCCTGCAAAGTTAGGTAAATTGGTGTATCTGCATTGCCAACAAGAGGTCAAGGTCAAACCATTACTGCCTTTCCTCTACCCAGCCCCTACTGACAGAATGAAGATTCTATTCTAGGTTTCAGGCCAAGAATACTAGGGCTCCAATTTTCCTTTTCTACCTTACTTGAAAGACAGAAGTTCCACAGTGGGAGAAGCAAGCCAAAAAAGACCAGTGGCTACTGTCGCTGCTCAGCCAGTGAAGTGGTGGCTCAGAAGCCTAGAGGAAGAGGCAGAGAACACCAAATGTTCTCTGTTCTTATGAACAGAGAACACCAAAGTTCTCCCCCAAGGAAGTGATTTTATTTGAAACAGAGTATAGGGAAATTCAGGTCTCAGGATGCTCTCAAAAATAATGGCGATCTCAAGAGTGAGCAGATAAGAGGAGACTGGGATAGTTTCTTAATTAAAAGCAAAAAGCTAAACCATTGGCCAGCTAATTTAGAAAAGAGTATCAAGGAAAGAGCTAAGAACAACCTTCCTGAGGTCAGAACAAACTTCAAAGACTGTCAAAACAAAAACAAAAACCATTACTGCCTAAATTTAATTGGAGCAGACTGTAGAATGTCTTATGCCCCAGAGCATTATTTAAAACAATAGAGCAATCACCCAGCAATTAGTTGAGCTAAAGAGCTGGGCAGACAGCTTAATAGAGATTAGGAAAAGAGGCTAAAAGACATACTTACATGAACTGTCATTCCCTTGTGACTGTGTGCATGCCCAAAACTGCATCCCCTGAGGAGCAACGCTAGAGGTGTCATATCACAGAGGACACAGACTTTCTAAAACAATTTACTTAGCCAAGTCACTAAACAAACAGCAAACAAGAAAACAAGCCCCAGAGAGTAAGGGAGAAGAGTTAGTAACCAGAGTTCCTACAATGTATTATATCCCGTTTTCAGCAAAAAAAAAAAAAAAAAAAAAAAAAAAAAAAAAAAAAAAAAAAAAAAAAAAAAAAAAAAAAAAAAAAAAAAAAAAAAAAAAAAAAAAAAAAAAAAAAAAAAAAAAAAAAAAAAAAAAAAAAACCTATGAGACATGAAAAGAAATGGGACCCTGTGACCATACACAGGGAAAAATAACATAAAGCAGGTAACAGAAACTGTCTGTGAGAGGACTCAGATATTGAATTTAACAGAAAAAGAATTCATAGTAGCTATTATAAAGATAATCAAAGAACTAATGGAAACTATTCTTAAAGAAGCTTGATGGCAATGTCTCATCAAATTGAGAATATCAATAAAGAGATAGAAATTATAAAAATACAGTAACCAAAATAAAAGAATTCACTACAGGAGCTCAACTGGCCACTCTGGGTTTGAACTGGCTGAAGAAATAACTCATGAACTTGAATGTAGATTGATAGAGATTATTCAACCCAAAAAAAGAGAATGAAGAAAAACCAACAGAGCCTCAGAAAAATGGGGGGACTATTAAGAGCACCAACATATGTGTAATAGGAATACTAGAAGAGAGGAGAAAGACAAAAGAGCAGAAAAAAATATTTGAATAATAACTGAAAATACTCCCAAATTTGATGAAAAACATCAATTTGTACTTCTAAAAAGCATGATGAACTTCAAAAAGGATAAGCAAAACGTGATTCACATCCAGACACAAGGGTTCCAATTTCTCCACATCCTTACCAATTTATTTTCTGGTGGTGTTTGTATGTTTGTTTTGTTTTGTTTTTTAGAGGCCATTCTAACAGATGTCAGGTGATATCTCACTGTGGTTTTGGTATTTCTTTCATGATAGTGATGTTGAGCTTCTTTTCCTATATCTGTTTGCCATTTGCATGTCATCTTTGAAAAAATATCTGTTCAAGTCTCTTGCCCATTTTTTAAATTGGGTTATTAGGTTGTTTGGTGGTTTGTTGTTCTTTTTCCTGAGTCATTAAAAGTTCTTTATATTTTTTGGATATTAAGCTTTTATCAGGTATATGGTTTGCAAATAGTAAGACACAATCGATTTTTGTATGTTAGTTTTGTATCTTGTGATATTACTGAATCATTTGTTCTAACAGCGTGTGTGTGTGTGTGTGTGTGTGTGTGTGTGTGTGTGCTTTAGAATTTTCTACATATTAGATGATATCATCTGCAAACAGTTAATTTTACTTCTTCCCTTCTGATTTAGACGCCTTTTATTTCTTTTTCTTGCGTAATTGCTCTAGCTAGGAATTCCAGTCTTTTGTTGAATAGAAGTGACAAAAATAATATTCTTTATTCCTGATCATAGTGGAAAAGCTTTCAACTTTTCACTATTGAGGCTGATGTTACATTTGGCTTTTCATATATGGGCATTATAAGTTGAAGTAATTTTCTTCTATTCCTAGTTCGTTGAGAGTTTTTATCATGAAAGGGTATTGAATTTTGCTAAACATTTTTTTCCCCATCTGTTGTGATTCTCATGTGACTTTTATCCTTTACTCTTAATGTAGGCTGTCATATTTATTGACTTTTATATTTTGAACCGTCCTTGCATCCCAGGTATAAATTCTACTTGGTTGTGGCATATGATCCTTTTAAAATGCTTGTTAATTTGGTTTGCTCTAGTACTTTACATCTAAGCATTTTTGTATCTACATTCATTAGGGATATTGGTCTGTAATTTTCTTTCTTGCACTATTGTTGTCTGGCTTTAGTATCAAAGTAATACTGGCCCTATAAAATAAGTTTGGATATATTTCATCCTTTTCAGTTTTTGGGAAGAGTTTGAGAAGGATTGGCATTAATTCTTTAAATGGTAGAATTCACCAGTGAAACCATCTTTTTCGCTTAGTCTAGCTAAAGGTTTTTCAATTTGCTAATCTTTAAAAATATTTTTATTGATTTTTCTATTATTTTTGTTTTCTATTTTGTTTGTTCTAAGGTTTATTAGTTCCTTCTGCTAACTTTGCACCTAGTTATTCTTTTTCTAGTTCCTTGATGTATAAAGTTTGGTTGTTTATTTGAGATCTTCTTTTATAATGTAGGTGTTTATCATTCTAAACACCCCCTTAGTACTACTTTTGCTGCATCAATAAATTTTGATATATTGTGTTTTCATTTGTCTCAAGACATTTCTAATTTCTTTTTGCATGTTGACTCACTGGTTGTTAAAAGCATTCTATTTAATTTTCACAAATTTGTGGATTTTCCAATTTTCTTTCTGCTGTTGATACCTAGTTTTATTTGGTTATTAGAAAAGATACTTGTTATGATTTCAGTCATTAGTTTAAGATTTTTGTGTGTGTGACTTAGCATGTGATCTATCCTGGAGAATGTTTCATGTGCCCTAGAGAAGAATATATATTCTGTTGTTAGGTCACGTTTTCTTTATGTCTTTAGGTAGGTCCATTTGATCTGTAGAGTTGTTCACATTCTGTGTTTCCTTATTGATCTACACCCATTGTTGAAAGTAGGGTATTGAAGTCCCCAACAATTGTATTATTATCTTTATTTCCCTTAAGTTCTGTGAACATGTGCTTCATATATTTAGATGTGGTGATTCTGAGTACTTGTATATTTATAATTTTTATGTCTTCATGGTGAATTGACCTGTTATCCTTATATAATGACCTAGATGCTAAAGATATAGACAAATGCCTGGACATATATTTAATTAAAGTTAAGTGTGTAAACTATTTGTCATTTTTTTATGACTCATTGCTTAACCCACTTTTACGATCAGCCAACCAATTACTGTTCTCAGCTGTAGTGGATAACAGGCTTCTGCTGTGTGGTTCTGGTCTTAGAACTAAGAACTTCCTAGAGATTGATTTGAATGTTGTTAAGTCATTAATAAAATTTAAAATTTATTAAGCATCTATTGTGTGTTAAACCTGTCATCATGTAGCTCATAGCTGATACTGTAAGAATGACTTTGGTGACTCAGGGAGAAGATATGAATGAGTAGTATAGAGGAAAGAGCCATAAATTCAGTAGTTAATGATAACCTGAAAAAGAACAGCCCACAGTGATGACTACTAGAGAATTACCAGCTGGATAGGACAAGCCATGGAAAGTAAAATGTAAGAAATCAGGACAGGAGAGTGCAAAGAAATGATCAACAGTGCCAATCTTGTAGAGACATCAAAGAAGGTATAACGGAAGAGTAAACTGAGTATGGACATGTGGCCCACCAAGCATGAGATTCTTGGTGAACTTGATGAAAGTATTTCATTTGCATATTTAAAAAATATATTTTATTCGGAACTTCATTCTCTTTTCCCATATTCTGTGGGATTATAGAAAATTTTATTTTTTAGAGCCTTTTTCCATTTTCTGAATACTATAATGAATGCATTTTACCTCTGTAATTGAGAAACAAGTTATGTATCCAAAAGATATAATGATATCCAATAGCCTTATTTGCCAATATGTCAGAATACTAAACAATGTTTTCTAAAGTATTTTACAAAATACTTAAAACCTTTACTGGGCTACTAAAACCCCGTTCCTTTGGGATATCCTTGGTGCTAAGAAAGCTTGTGTTTTGGAAGGTTCTAAACCCCTGGGTAAAGGGCCTATGCTAAAGATTCCTTTGACTACTATAATTCACATACATGAAATTATAAAAACCTGCTCTAACCCTTGCAATTTTACTTCTACTTGTGGCTATAGGAGAGTGGCAGTAAATGGAGAGAATTAGGTCCTCCCTTATTTAATTGGAATTGAAACAAAAGAAATTGAAAGTTTTGGTTGTCAGCTTCTTGTGTTACACTTGAGTTGGGGTGAGTGAGGAAGAGTGTTTATTGGCCACTTATTTTGAGCAAGACACTGTGATGAATAAGGGTCTCTTTCTTTCCAATTTAATTGTACAATATATATGTTGAACCCTGAAGGAGTCCTAGCTAATTTGATTTTTCCTTAAAGCCAGATTTGGTACACAAAAGTTAAGGTTTTTTTACATGCAAAACTAATTTAAAAAGCAATATAAATCTTTACTGTAGTCTTTAGCTGAAAATCGTCCAAGAATGGTTATGTTTATATTATACCGAAAAATTCCTGAAACCGCTTTCATCCAGTTCTCTCCATTATCTCACAGTAGCATGGTAGCTGTTCCACAAATCTCTCTTCTCCCCAGGAACTGCATTCCCTCTGCCTCTCCCTCACTGCTTGAGCCAACTGTTAATGCAGATCATTTTAACCTTTAGGCTAGTTCAGTTCTGTTCTCCATTACCTGTATGTCTGCATTAAGGGGAAAGGTAGGGAAGGAGTAGGGTTCCATCCTTAGATACGGTTCGGGTGCAAAGAGAAGAATATCTCAAACACATGGGTTTGTTGTTGCTATATCCTTAAATACTGGGGACAAGTGCTTCACAAGCCCAACTTTTCATCACTCTGGAGAAAGGGTGACCTCTGGTGGCTGTAACAATTAGCCCCAAATTCAACAGACATAAAGCTTTTAATTATCTCTGTTCATATTGTGTACATATTGTGTTCATGTTTTATCACTTAAAAAAAATATCCCATATACTTATTCTAAGTAAATCAATGTCTCTGGCCATCATGTTTAAATGCTGCATCTTTTGTTACTTGTCAGCGGTGCCTGTGTTCGTGATTGCCTTAATTCAAGATCAAAAATATTTTCTTAACAAAATACATATTCTTTAACATGACTGTCTTCTTGATACTCTTATATTATTAAAACTTAAAACTTTCCTATTATTTTGAATAATTGTTATAATTGTGATCATTCTAATTAGAAGCAGTTTTACCTACTGGTTAAAGAAACTATCAGTCTCAACCTATGCTGATTTATAGTCTTCACTACCATTTATCTTTGAGTCAACCAATATTTAACTGTGTTGCTTCCTCAGAAATATTTATTCTTAACTTGTTCAGTCTGTCAGTAAATGGCAGCCAAATTGTTGATTTTGTTTTCATGTCCATCTTCACTGGTTTGGTTATTTTTGCCTCACTTTTTTTAAAATAGGATTTAGGGAAATTAAAAAGAGGCATACTACAAAAAAAGATAAAAACTAGGGACGAAGTATCATTCTCTTAGAGTATATATTATACTATATCTAAAGTTTCTTAAAATTGATTTTAATCCATTTGTTTGACAGATATTATACTGATTAATATAGTTATACTTCATGATAAAATAATTCTAAGTAGCTTTCCCCATGATCAAAAAAAAAAATTTTTTTTCAGGAGAAAAGAAAAACTGGTTTGTTTAGGAGAAAACAAAACAAAACTGTTTTGTTCAGGACCCATGATTTTTAAATTTTCCTGTGACAGTTTAAATCTACATTGTTTCTCATGCATTTATAATTCAGAATAGAGGCACTGTAAGAAACAGAAATCAATCCATTCTGCATAATTATACTTGTTTTCAAAGAATGTCCTATGATGTTTAGTAGGATGACTTTTTTAAATCACCTGTCTAGATAAGATGGATTCTATGCTTTTGTTATTCAATATTGAATTTTTGTTTGCCATACTCAGAATTATTTTTACAGCCTATGATGCTCTGCAGAATTATTACTAATACCATAAGCATTTTCACTGAGATATTTGGTATGAAACAAAAATTCCCATGTTACTCTAAATGTGGTAGAAAAGTAGATTATTCCAATGAATAATATTTCATTTCTTTTGTAAACCAAACAAGTATCTTTAAATTCCTCTTTTTTCCTAAAATTAGATTTTAATAGATAAGCAACCCCAGATTGACGTCTGGAATAAAGTTATGACTCAAAAAGCATTTCCTCACACATAGTACACAAACAAGTGGTCAGTTTTCAAGGCTAATTGAGTATCACAAAACAGTCAAACTATGGCTCAAAGAAAACTATCTAGTCAAAGGCTAGATTATGCTTAATTATTACATTTCTTGGACCATTTACCACTATTGATAATCTAAGACATCTTAATTTTGTAAATACAGATGATGCTCTATTTTAATATTTTCATAGAAACCTAGTGTTTCAATGTCTCAGTAAAAATACAGATATTCTATAGCTGGTTAGAGAAAGAATATACTAATTACTCAATATTCACAGGTGTGTTTTTACAAAGTATCAGCACCATGGAGGTGATCTATAAAATACAGATATTCTCTCATGCTAATATTATAGGGTCTGCAGAAAGCATAAATCCAAGTACTTTGTGTTTATAGGAATTTTTAAATAATTGTATTTTAATCACTATTATTTCCTATTATCAAAACTAGTCACAATTGAAACACACTGTTAGGAAATCCTTAAAGAGAAAAAATGACTAATTTGCTACCTCTTAAGGTAGCACTTCTAACCAAGTATGCAGCCAGGCATCATCAGGGTTATCTTCTTCCATAGTATCCAGTCAGGGGTCTTCAAACTGTTTCTGTAGAGGGCCAGGTAATAAATATTCTAGGCTTTGCTGGCCATATAGTCACTGTTGTAACTACTCAACTCTCACAGAGTAGCATATAGCAGCTGTAGACAGTAGGTAAATGAATGAACATGACTATGTTCTAGTAAAACTTTATTGACAAAAACAAGCAGCAGGCGGTAACTTGTTGGCCCCTGCAGCATAGTCACAGAGATAGCAAGTTGTAGCAGTAGGAGATAGTTACAGGGGATTCTCTTAATTATCTGATTTCTGACCAACTTGACTTCTACTGCTTTCAGAATAGATGATCTTTAAAGTGATAAAATGCCTGACAAAACAATAAGCTTTCTTTTACAAACAGTGGTAAGTGCCCAGTTAATTTACTTGCAGACTTTTTTCTTCTATCTTTTGAGGCCTTTGGTGGTATTATTCTGCCACTCCACAATGCTAGGCTTTTTTTCTGTATAATTTTGATTTTGCCAGCATTATAATTTCTGTACCTTAGATGGATTTGAGGAGTTGCATTGTGCTAGATTTTTGGGTTACTTTGATTTTGCCAACTATTAAATCTTTAAAATGTCAACACTCCAAGGTGCTAGATTTAGTTTAGTTTTTTTTTTTTTCTTAAATGTATCACTTACTTGGATTATCAGAGTATATTTTGGCTCTGTATTATACTTGAGACCCATCCTTTCTCATCATGCTGGTATGAAGTCAGTATAGAGCTCTTAAACTAGATTAGCCACCCTTTGTTAAACCTCTGTCATGTGCATAATAGAGGTACAAACTGGATTTAAGTCAGGCTGAGGGAAAGGATTTGGGGGCAGTCTGTCAGGTGGATTGCGGAGAGGCATAACAGTTATAAAATTACGAATGCCTGATAATAAAGGTTTTGAACTGTCGGCGGTGAAAGTGGCAAACAGTTGATTGAGAGATTTTAAAATAAAGGATTGATTGAAAGATTTTAAAATAAAGGACTGGAAAATGAGTGTCATGGCTTCTAAAAGTACTTAAGTGTAGTCTGAGTGATCAGAGTAGGGGTAGGAGAGCTTGAAAGAGCTTTAAAGAGATTTTAGTATCAGCTATACATTTAAAATTACAGCTTATTCTCATCATTATTGAAAATATTTCTTATTAAGAGTAACTCAAGAAATCTGAAATAATGCTTCAGTAATTTGATCTGACTTGTATGTTTTACTTATACGTTTTAAATAAATTTACCAAAATATCTTGTTTCTCATTATCACATACTATTTTAATGAAATGTGCATTTCCTGTGTGCAGTTTAAATCTATGTGCATGATAGCAGCAGCCTACAGCACATCACGTAACCCAGGAGAGCTAGTGACTAACATTATAGTGTTGGGAAGTTTGGAAATTTTATGTCTGGAAAACTTCTGGATTAGGACTTTTTCCATTGAACTTGTTTCACTGAAAAGACCCTTCTTCTAAGATAGTCTGTAGCGTACTATTAACTGAGCTCATCCATTTTTGTGATGATTTACTTATTTATTTTTACATATAAAACCTTTAAATGTCTTTTGGAAAATTCATGGAAATATTCTGTATGTTGCTTTATTTTCCCTACAGAGACGTGGGAGAAATTTGAGTCATTAATATGAAACAATTCTAGCATGTCTGTATGCTTTAGATTCACAGCAGGTTGTTCAGAAACATCTAGGTGAGGAACTTTGGAATGTTGATTCAAAACAAACTTCTAGTACTGTTTGTATAGAGAAGTATATCCCAAAGTCAAGATTTGGGCTCTTAGGAAACTTTCATGGCCGAGTCAGAGTTTCCTTTTGGGACAGATGAGTTTTCAGAAAGGAGAACAATAATTCTTTGCTGGCATGCAGCAAAGAATTTTGAAGAAAATATTTCCTGACAGTCTATATATTATATTTACGTGTGGTTTATAATAGCCCGGGAGGTTTTTAATCCATAAAACCTCCAAATCTGTTAAAAGGAACTAGATAGATTTCATTAGCATGTGCAATGCCCAATTATTTAAAACAGGATTAAAATGGGAATATCAGCTGAGAAATTCTGTTGATGTTTGAAAGGCCTGGGGTGCCAGCATAATTAAATAGCATATGTACACACGTTGACCGTGTTCCAAAAGCAGTGATTATGTATCTAACATTAATCTCATGTGTCTACAAAAGCTGTTTGAGTAAACATCTGGAATCTTTTACTACCAAAACTAAAAGATTACATAATCAGTTAAAAGAGCTTCTTACAGATGCATTACAGAGAACAGTTTATGTGTGTGATCTTACTGCAAAGCCGACATTTATTAGGAAGTAAATATATCAGATATTTCAGCCATATTTGATATTTGACTTTCCTCTCAGGTAAAAATTAAGGACAGTTTAAATGTCGCTAAAGAGTTCAGCTCAACCCCAGATAGTCTGTAATGAGGCAGAATGGGATCAGTTGGAGATAAAATTCTTACCAAAACTGTGGCTTAGCTCTCAGACCATTACAGAATATGTTGGAGCTCCTTTGATCAAAAGAATTTGGTATCTGCTCATGTAAATATAGAAGCTCCAAGTAAAACTTCTAATCTTTCAAATTACAACAGAAAAACCACAAGTCGTTTATAGTATTTTTGGTTTCTACCGTATAAGATGACAAGAATAGTGAGTTTTTCCTTGTAATTTATATATTTTTTACTGTATTCCTTTTTCACACGTAGAAAGATATGATCTCACTCTTTCATCCTAAAGCACATTAAAATTTTCCAGAATATGAATGGTTTCTTTAGAAAAATGACATTAATTATTGGTTTATTTTAGAGGGAAAATGAATGACTTGAAGGGCTGCTGCTTTTTTATAGTAGACATAAGGTCAAAGTGAATATTACCCATTTCTATAGAAAGAAATAATCTTAATGAGCCATGTGTTTGATTTTTTTTTAAGCATATTTCTTTGTGAAGGTGAAAACTTGTTTTGTTTTGTTTTGTTTACAATCAACATGCAAACCTGCTGGGTCCCTGTGGTTTGCCACCCTCCAGATAAAGATTAAGAGCAAGGACTGGAGGCAGACTCAGTTCAAATCCCAGTTCTATCTTGCACTAGCTGTATTGCATCAAGTTAATTAACCTTTCAGAGCCTCTACATCCTCTTGTGTAATAGAGATGATAAATTCCTCAGTGGGTTATTTGGAGTTATTTTATGTGCATGGCATAGAGGAAGCTTTCGGCATCTGCTCTTGTCTACTCGCCACCACCTCATCAACCAGGGTATCTGGGGCTAACCTGGTAGTGAGTAGGAAGGAGGAAGATGTTCTAAGCAGAGAAAACAGTACACAGTGCGGCAGGGAGATATGCTACCTTGCAAAGGAGAAGTATAGTTGAGGAAGGGGCTGAAGTGAGGTGGCCAAGTCCATGATAGAAACATGGCCTTTATGCTTTATCCTAAGTTTAAGCAAAGAGGGCCAGGTATATATTAATAATGAATGAATGATTGAGGAAATTAACTAGGTTGCTTTTGGATGGATTTAGGCTGCGGGAAGTATAAATAAGTTCTATTTCTAGCCAAGGTGATATTCTAAGACAACTGTGAAGATATACAAACAGTGCCAACTTTCTACATGTTCCACTTAATTATGCAAGAGTGAAACTGGCTAGAGGGTCATGCCCACAGAAGAGGGGTCAGTGCCTTGGTACAGCCCAGAGAAGAAGCTCATTAACTTTACCTCTAGGAGTTAATAATTTTTATCAGTGATATTGGACAATTAGAAAAATTCCCATTAAAATTTATAGGGAAACATTGGAGTAATCATAAAACTCAAAAGCAGGATGTAGTTCATAGCAATTAATGCATATAGAAATTAAAACTAAAATGTTGCAATAAATAGAAAGTACCTAGAAAGGTAATAGCAGTATACAACAAACCAATTAGAAGAATTCTACCTCTTGTTGGTGAATCTGCTATGTGGCATTTTTTTAGATGGGCTTTAAAACAGTTCTTAATCCAGTATTATACATTTTAATAGGTACATTGCTTAGAAAAGATATAATAAATAATTTTGTTGTATTTGGACCTTATCTCAGCTTTGTTTGATTTCCTCCCTCCCCCGCCTCCTTGCATTTTAGTAAGGAAGTAGGAAGCAGGAGGTTTTGTAAAGTTTCCTAATGTTGAAATATGAACAATAAATGCCAGAGGACAAGGACTCGAAGCTACTTTGCCTGTCAGAAAAGAATAATGAATAATTTTTTCTAAGAAGATTGTTTGATTATTTTCACTTTTAAAAGAGAGTTTTAATTTTGGAAGTAGTAAGAGTAATAAAAATCTTAGGTAGAGCATGGGGCTATTTCATCTTGACCCTGTGGACTCAGGGATTTTAACCCAAGTCCTCTTCCCCCTGCTCCAGCCATTGCCGTGATTATCCTGTTTGGCCACTGTGTTCATGAGAGTTGTGTGTCCTGTCCTTCTGGTGTTGGGGCTGGAAAACAAATGGAGAAGTCCTGACCTAGATCATCTCTAGGTGCTTTCAAGTGTTACAGGTACATATCCTTTCAAATGCATGTAACTGCTACTA
This sequence comes from Macroglossus sobrinus, assembly GCA_004027375.1. Taxonomy (NCBI): domain Eukaryota; kingdom Metazoa; phylum Chordata; class Mammalia; order Chiroptera; family Pteropodidae; genus Macroglossus; species Macroglossus sobrinus. The sequence goes on from PVKZ01001372.1 coordinate 219,578, forward strand.
AAGAATTTCTGCTACAAGAGACTATCCTAAAACAAAAAGGGATCAAGAAGCAATTGAGCCTAATGATACAGCATCTATATTTAAAGAGTTCTGGACTAGGTAGGAAGTAGGGAATTCAGTGTAGCCTAGCACTGTTTTCCTCAAGTTAAATTGCCTTATTTTAATTTAATAGGCAGCAAGGAGAAATAGAAAGAAAATAAAGGTAAGAAACCATTTCAGCCTTTCAAATTAATTTCATGTGGAAAAGATAAGTGGAACATGCAGAAAATTGATACTGGTTTGTATATTTTCATTTAACTTGGGGAATGTCTGATAACTTCATTAAAAGGCTTCTGTGGTTCTCATGGTGTTTCTTCTTGCTTCTGGACAACATTCTGACATAGAAACAACTGACTTATTGGTAGAAACAGAATAGTCTTTGTAGATTACAGCTCTGTAATTGCAGTGCACGTTAGGGAGAAGTCTGTGGCCCAATTTATAGATTCATCTTAAATCCTTTGACAAACAACTTCTGTTTTCTAAAATGGACAGTTTTAACTAGGGAATAAATAGAAAATTATTTAAGTTCAGCTGTTATGGGAAACTTGATACCTATTTTCAATATTTACTACTTTTTTGAAAGTTCTCTTCATATATAGGCTACCGAAAACAACTTTATTTTTAGTATTAAGAATCCTAATTTTATTTTTAAGAGTTAACATGATGATGAAACTAATGTTTAATATAGCCCAGAAGATTGTTTACTTGAATTTTTAAAAAATGTGTGCATATGTGTATATTACAGTATGTGTAATTGAGTAGTATCTAATTGATAGGAAGCTGGTTGATTCATTTTTTCCTGTATATCTCAGAGTTTATCAGAGTTTTGTACTAATAGCTTTGATTACTTATCTAATGATTTTAAAATTCCTTTATTATAAGGAAAACTTTGCATAGGGATGACTTTATAGCCATCAAGACTGAATTTGGTAACTCCCTCATCGTGGTTTACCAAGAGCAGGACAGTAGGAAGAGATTGCCCTGTGTAGGCGGTAGAGAATTTAGAAAGAGTAAGAAAACTAAGAGTCCTAAAAGCTGATCTCTGTTTTTATTATTACCATTTTCTAGAAAATTTAAATATCGGAGATAAAATATTCATCACTTCAGTGGATCATGGCCACCAGCCCCCCCTACTGTTCTTTGATATGCTGTTAAAAAAAAATGAACTCTTTAAAAATACATTTAAAGTTTCATATGAGTTATTGTGTATAGTTTTTATATATTTATGAAAGGTAGTTTTAGAAATAGGGTAGAGTTTTAAAGTTTTTACTGCCAAGATCCTATATTATGATATCTTTTGTCCAATCTTCTTCTCATTTTTAAACATTTTTTATTACCAAGTTGTATTTCATTAATAATTTTCTTGTTTTTTCTTTATTAGGCTTTTATAACCAGCAGTCACATTAGTATTAAAATAATGAGCTTAGTACAGTAAATTTAGGTAATTGTTTTCAAAAGCAAATCATTTCATAGCATGGACAGGACCTCCATGACTACTTCAGTGGGACTCTCTCCGTTTTGAGGGGTGGGGCTATGTGTCGTGCATGTGCAGACGTTCACAAATGTGCTAAAAGGATGCAGGGGATTGCTTCAGAGGACTAGCCATCCTGAAACCCAAGAGCTACCTCTGAAAGTCACCACAACATGCTTGTTTCTCAAGGGTCAGAGGCCAGAGGAAAAGTGACCCAGCTAGTCTGAATGTGAAACAATGTAAAGTTTTGTTTTGTTTTGTTTTTAAAGAAAGAAAGAAATGATATGTATTAAACCAAGCCCAGCTCAGTTCTTGGACTGAACTTGAGTGCCTGTGACATGTAATATATTTACAGTCCCACCTCCTCTTGGTGTATTGTCTTTCTACCCTCTACGTGCCTCCTCTATCAGTTATCGTATTGAGCTGTGATTATCTGTAAGTAGGTTGTATATGTGCTTTGGATCGATGAATGCCACTATGATAAAACAGTTTACTCTCTGAATAATGTTCTCCTGGCTATCTTATACCTTTATTCTTAGAGCACAGCTTTGTTTCAAGATCAGAGTCTCAGAGGAGACTATCCTCAGCCACCTTGGAAATAGAACTGATAGAAGAAAAAAAAATGCAACGAAGACCACAAAGATAATTAAACTAAAATATATTGGTTTTGACAGTTTTCTGAAAGTATTTTACATTCTCAACAATGAGCACTCCAGATCCTGTCAACTTACTTATGTTTTTATACTTTGTTTTTAGAACTTAAGCTTCTGAGGCATGTTGGAAAACCCAAAACTAAGAACTAGTTACTTGGCTTTTAAATGTATCCTCAACATACACCTTCATCATTGTTACTCAGGGCACATTAGAAAAAAAAATTACTTGTATAACCTACTCTTTAATTCCCAAGATTAATTTGAGACAATAATTCAAAATGCTATATTTTTTAAAATGTTCTTTTTTTTTAAGGCACCATTTAAAACAGAACATGTTCAATTTGCTTCATTTCCAGCAAGATATAATTAGTGCTCAGTGAAGCCTCAACTCGCAGCACACAACACTAGGACATTGCTTTGTCTCTTGTTGGTTTTATTTAATTTGACTTCAGTGTCATCACAATGAATTTGTTGGCCTGATAAATTACTCTCTTGTTTTCAAAGATAAATCTTTCCTATCACTCAAGTCTGTGTCAGTCTTTTCTACTTAGAGATTCATGGAACATTCACAGATGTTTATTCTTTCTATATAATTGTAGGGTTCCCCCCTATGCCCCCCCCGGCCCTCGCTTATTTTCCTAGAAAATGTTAACATTCTTAAAGTTTGTTTTTGAGTTTTCTTAAAAAAAAAAAAACTTTTAATGACACTCACAGTGTGAGGCATTAGAATCACAGAACTGGAAGGGATATTATGGATATTTCTTGTGATTGGGCAGGGACATGATCTAAGACCCTATGTTTCTGTGGAGCTACTCTTCTCGTGAAATTTAGTGTACTGTACTGTTCTGTGTGGGGGCTTAAAAGATGATTCTTCCTCCTCTCTCACTCCCTCTTTCTCTCTCATTTTTTTAAAGTTGGATTTCACAGCATCCCCAGAAAAATTAGCTTTACTAAATAGATAGAACAGTCTCCATTCTTTGGTTTGGCTTAAGCAAGTCTAAGTGGCCTCTTTGTCTGCTGCTCATAGTTCCCTTGTGATAAACCAGTGTTGTGTGTGGTGGGGGAGGACTGGGGGAGGACGAGATAATAGGGGTCTAAGTGAGTAGAGTCCTGTAGTAGACTCCTGTTGAGGCTGGATGTTAAGAAGACTGAGGGTTAGAGACCTGAGTTCTTTATCTAGTTTTACCTTAACTCTTGAACAGATCTGTTAACCTCAGCTATTCCCTGTTTTGTTTTGGTTTTAGTAGTGGTAGTGGGAGGTGGTTATTACAAAATAATAGTGATAACTGCTTGGCCTAACTTTATAAGTTATCTAGTATTTGTCAACACTAATTGAATCTTTCAGAGTAAAAAATAGAATGTGTTATTTCAGAGTTGCAAGGATTCTCATAGTATAACCTGTTGCCCACTGTGTAAAAACTTCATGTTGTGTAAACAGTCCTAAGTGATTGATTTTCACATCAGTGTTTTCGCTGTGTTACCTTTGAAGGAGTCATCATCACTCTGTGACCTGGGAGTTGAGGGGATGACTTTCACTGTTCCTTGTTATTTCGTTCTTGAGTAGACTTACTTAAATAAAAGAAAGGTATAAGTAATGACTTTAGAGAAATGAATTGATGTGCCCAGATTTAATAAATAACTATAAGAATATTTGTGTTTTCTTTTTCTATATAATCATATGTGTTGCTGAATGTCTTACTCTGGTTGTACTATGATTAACAAAAGGCATGTGAATCACATCGTGTATTTAACATTAAATCATAATTTCTTTTTCTTGGCTTTGAGTATTCTCTCCACAAATTCAAATACTGGATTTATTTAAACAGTGGCTTTTTTGTTTTGTCTTTGGTAATCTCATTTTTTTTCCTTTTTTTTCTGTTACTGTTTTTGAATCATAACTTGCTTGATGCTAAAAAGGGAAACTAGGACATTATCTCCTTAGTGAGAACTTTTGTTCAATAACTAAACACAAATAATTGCTTCCTTGGAATTAAAACAATCAAAATTTAACAACGTCATTCTCTTAGTCATCCTGCTACTACTAGGTAAATGTTAAGCAATGGGAAAACTTCCAAAAAGAGCCCAAGTTTATGCTTCTACTAGTGCTTCGTTGACTGGCTATAGATAGATTCCTCTTGATTGTGAAATTTGCTATCCCATGCTACATGCTGAAACCTCTTTAAATGCCCCCTAGCCAAACACCTCCTCAGCACTAAATTCTTAGGCCTTGAATCCTTGATTCCCAATTTATAAGGTAACTGCTAACTCTTTATTGGACTGTGACTCTTTTTTATTTCCCAAGTACTAAATATATATATAAAACTTACATGAATATTTCAGTTTATTAGAACATGATTTTCATAGTTTTACTGTAGTTTTTTATTTATTGTCTAAAATTTAATAACTTATTTAATCTACCCTTCTACCCTTATACTGTTATCCATCACATTGAAACACAAGCCATGAGTTTTTGAGGCTGTCTTACATTAGTTTTCATATGTATATATATAGCTCTTAGAGTATTTCATTGTTTAATTTGTTCCTGACAGGTCTATACTAGTTTGCTTCTTTGGGAGCTCGGTGGGGTTAATAATATTATGGATGTGTGGAAATTAAGGTGATCAGAAATACGTAGGGCTCCTGGTTTTGACACTAGATGGTTGTTCTATAACTTGAACAGTTAGCGACTGAGTAATTCATTAATTTAAAGAACATGCACTGTGTTCACAAGATTACCAGTTATGAAGAAGGTAGGGAACCTTGACTTCTAATTTAAACTATAGTTAAGGAAGCAAAGAAAGTATATCTGTGTGTGTGTGTGTGTCTGTGCATGTGAGATATGTGTATACATATACATACACACATATACCTATATCAAAATACTAAATTGCAAGTCTAGATGAGTCTTAAATGGAAGCATAGGACAACCTGATATAAATTTATTACAATAATGCTAAAGAGATACTATTTAAGGGTATAATTAGAGTATCCTTAAGTTTTATAGCTTTATGTCACCTCCCTGATACTTAGATATGTTGAATCTGTTTTCTCATCTCTAGATGCAAATTTCTAATTTTGCTGTATAGCTCTACAGAAATATTTATTCTTAACAAATTTAGAATATCCAGAACTTAATAATTTTTTATTTATAACAGAATCATACTAAGAAAATGAATTGCTAGTTATTGTAAATGGTTTGGAACTTTTGGAATCTAGGTTTAAAAAAGCAAATGAGGTATGTTTATTTAACTTAATTCTTTTTTGAAATAATATAGTTAAAAATCAAAAGGGTTAAACGTAGCAATTTAAGAACTTATTGACTGAGAAAACAACATATTTGAAGGAACAGTTGGGGAACAGCATGTTATTTCCACTCTGTGTATTCTCAAGCTATGAAATGGGAGAGAATGTTAAGCACAGATATATAATCTTCATAATCCTACGTAAATTATTCAGATAGGTAATTTATAAACTGGAATCTGGAAATAGCTTGAGAAGTCTGTGCTGTTTTCTTTATCAATTCTTTTGTTTTGATTTTATTAGATTCCTTACATTCTTTTTATAAAAATCCTTTGAATTTGTAAGGTCGAGCATGTCTTCTTGACTGGTGACATGTAGGTTATTTTGATTAATTTGTTTTTAGAAAGAAAAGCTTTGCTTAAGTGATAAGGTGTTGAGAAAGAGCTATGTCAGGAGAATTTTATACTACACTTTTTTTTCCATTTATGAACATTTACACCATTTTTGCAGTTATTTTCCTATCTACTTTTCATAGGTATGATTTACTTACACATTTCCTTTCACTGAGTACTTAATATCCGTAAAATGAATTCAGTTAAATGTTTTATTTATGATCATATCAAAATCACAAATTATAGATTAGAAAAATAGCATTTCTTCTTTAGGTATTGCCTTGTGATATATTGAAGAATTTTATAATGTGTAATATTCACAGTAGCATCACTAATGGTAAGATTTAACATTTATTCCAGGAGTTTAAATCAAAACTGCAGGACTTTACAGGACTTAAAATACTTGAATGTCAATTTTATCATCTCTGGGTTCATACTGACAATTTCTCATTAGTTCTGTGCTTCCGCCTGTCCTCAGTTACATGTAAACTATCAGTTTCTGTTCTGTGCAGTTAGCGCCTGTGTTATTCAGCAAACACACATGGTGTGACATGTTAATCACTATGCTGAGGGTTCAAGAGGTAGTATGAGAATCAGAGGAGTTAGGCTGATAAGCACCTTGAGAGTGGCCATGATAAAACAAAAACTCAGTGCTTTGGAAGCACAGGAGAGAGTCGCCACCTCCAGGCAGAGGAGAGGCCAAAGACTGGCAAAAGATGCCTGGAAAGAAGGCTGAAGTGAGTTTGAAGGATGTGCAAGAATTAGAAGCATTTTCTAAGGAGGAAGAGCAGCATCTGCAGTGCAGAGATGTTAGAGAGAATGATATATTCAGAGAACCAAAATGTCTTGGCGTAAATGTAGAGGGGAACTAGGAGAGTTGTGAGATGATCAAGAGGTGGTACCTCAGTGACCTGTGAGGAGTTTGGATTTAATCCTGAAGGCAGTGGAGAGCCATTGGAGGATTCTGAACAGGAATATGGAATCAAATGTGCTAAAAAATATTTTCTCTAGCAATAATAGGTAAATGGATACACAAGGGGAGAAGCAAGATGGGAAGGCAGGAGGATAGATCAGTTAGCAAGCAATTGCAAAATACAGTAACCTTACTCCTAGCTACAGGTGTTCAAAGAGGCATTATTTGTAATAGCCAAAACCTGGGAATAACCCAAATGTCCATTAATAGTAGATAGATGAATAAACTGTAGTATATTTATTTAATGGAAAGCTCTACTGCAGTGAGAATTAACTGCTTTGCACAGCAACAGAGATAAAGCTGTGTAAACATACTCGGATACCAAAGAAACCAGACATCAATTTACACAATATAGTTCATTTATTCAAAATTCAAAAACAGCGAAACTAGTCTATGATGATAGAGATCAGAAGGATGGTTGCCTTTCAGAGAAAGGTTTGAGACCAGGAGAGGAGTTCTTCTTAATCTTGTGATTATACAGATGTATTTGGTTTGTGAAAATTCATCACTTAAAATTTCTGAATTTTTCTCTATTATGTTGTACTTCAGTTAAAATATTTTTTTTTAAATCCTCTTTTTTCAACCTCTGGTCATCCATACTATCCCAATAACATCCCCAGCTCCCTTTATCTAAACAGTGACTCATTATTACCATGCTGCTGCTTTTCTTCTACTTTGCAACTCTCTAAGACAGGGGACAGGTTTTTGTGACCACTGAAGGAATCCTTGGCCATGTTTTTTGACCCATTTCATTCCTTGGATTTATACTTCTGTAAGCAACTGCTGGATTAGCAGTGCTTAAACTTTGCTCTCTACTCTGAAAATGTAGGGTTTGATGTTTGTTCAAATATAAACACATTGTGGAAATCAGATATGCTAATGAAATGCAAGTAAATCTATTTAGACATAATAAAAATAGTTTTTTTTCCCTTCTTTAAGCAACAGTTTAATTTGGAAAGTGTATTGGGATTTTTAAACAGTTGCTTCCGTAGCTGTACCCTACGTTGAGCCATTTATTCATGTACTTTAGGTTAGGTGTATAACTTTCTTCATTCAGTCTGACTGCTGATTGACAAGTCACCTAGCAGTGGAGTTTCTATAAAGAGCAGGGACTAGGCCTAATTCTATAAATAAAATATTGACAAGTAAAGTATCATTTTAGTCAGCATCACTGATGATATTTACAATAAATATAAGGTCTTTTGCCCTGAAATTTCACAGTGCATATCTCAAACTTAGCATCTATCTTCTCCAGTAATATTGAATGTCCACCAAACAATGCAGGACTGCCTAGATTATTTGAAAGCAAATAAATGCAGAACAGCACACAGTGTCTCTTTAAAGAGAGTGCCAATTAAAGATAGTGTGAGGAATAAAGCATGACAATTTGGAACAATAGCATTATTTGTTTTATTATATTAAATAATTAACCTCTCAAAACTTTATTGCAATGGAAAATGCTTATTATTCTTAAATATTACTAAAATATGCACCTCCTTTTGCATATCATCTAGGAATTAAGTTACTTAATTGACTTATGTTTTCTTCAGGAAATAAGGAGAATAAGCAAAATTATTCTTGACTATTAAAGATTAAAGGAACTCTATCTTTTCACATTGTTCCAATGTTTTTTTTTTATTTTCTATGAACTGAAATAGTTTAACAAAGATTCTTAGAGATCATGCATGTTTAGTTTTGCCAAATACAATTTATAGCTTTCATACTCTTAAAGCATTTAGTACTTTGCCAGCTGAATAAGTCTAGTAATGAAATTTTTAAAAAAATTTCAACATTTTAACATTCTACTTTAGGTACTATGTTATTTAAACCTTAAAATTAAACTTAGCAGACGTTTTATAGTCTGGCATCCACTTTGACCCAAAAGTCAAGAGGCTCAAATTCTCCTTTTGTATATTTATTTTATTAATGTTTCCTCCCAAAATGATTTTATTTTGGCTTTGAAAAGTTTACATATTAATTTAGCTTAGAAATCTATAACCACAAAGGAACGTGTTTTGATATATAAAAGTTTGGCTGTTTGAAGTCATTGTTGTAGCTATAGGTCAAAATGATGTTTCACTGAAAAGTTTACCCACTTCACTGTGACTATAAAAGTAGGCTCATGTTTCAGAATTGATGGACTACATACTTATGATATTATGAATGAGAAGTTCATGATGATCTTAGCTCTTTGGATAAAAAGTACATTCTTTTTATTCCCTGCTAAGTAAAATGGTGGGTTTTCATTGCAGAATATGATAAATATTAAATTCAAGAAATAGATTCATTATACTTGAGTGGTGTCTATAAGGTATTGAACATAATTTGCTATCACTCAGTGGATAAAAATTACTAAGGAAGTAGCCCATATATATTAATGTGTAAGAAGAAGTGATTCTGCCTTGCAGACAGCTTGTTGTAGTGAAAGGATATAGACAGACACTGGTGGTGTGATAACATTTGGATTCAGACCCAACCTATATTCCAGCTTTATTGAAACAAGGGAGACTGGGAGGAGCAGTTTCCGGCAGGAGCGTCAGGGGTCATGTATGCCTTACTAAGTGTAATTTGATTACTGAACATCTACTTTTTGCTTCTTGTTAGTTCTATGGCAATAATTAGGCAAATACACTGTTCAGCTTAGTAGTATTGGAATTTATAGCTCCCATGGTCACATTTTTTTTTATTATTTTCTTGCCAGGACTGGTGATTCCAAATGTCCTTGCAAACTTTACATTAACTTTATCTTGTAAATATAAGTAGCTTTTTAATGATTCTGTTTATTATCAGATTTGGATCTGCCTTTTGCTGGCTGAGTGACTTTGGACGAGTAACTGCTTTCTTTATATTTAAGTTTTCCTCATTTGTCTCAATAATTCATGCCACATAGAGCTACAGATCGATATAGAAAGAATTAATTTTAAAAATGCTACATATATAAAAAAACAGTTAATTTTGCATTCATCACATAGAGTTAGGTAAGTGTTAGCTATGTATTCTTAACTCTTGTTGACTAAATTAAATAAGAAACAAGAACATGTTTTCATTTGAAGGGTTACTTTACAATGAAGGTATCAAAGTATATCTGCTTAAGGAGAAATGTCACAAATCTAGTTGTACTTAAATCTATCTTTTAAGTATTGCCGTTTTCAGTAGAAGTATAACATTATTGCTCACTGCCAGTTTTCTAATGATTGTGAAAAAGAGCATGAACTAGCACCTGAGTAGAAGCATGATTTAATTGATCCCAGAGTTCACAATTTTTCTTATCCCAGTCCTTATCCCAGTCCTGTGAGTTTTGCCAGGAGTTAAACCGTCACAGAACTTGGCACTAGTATACATACCTTCATCCTTGAAAGGCCAAAAAGTAGACTGGGACCTCAACAGAAGATATAATTGCAAAGCAGATGGCTGGCTGGCTGGCTGGCTGGCTGGCTGGCTTGCTTTCTTTCTCTCTCTTTCTCTCTCTCTCTCTCTCTCTCTCTCTCTCTCTCAAATTACTATAGAAGGAAAGGGAACCTAATAGTATATTATTTTTATATTTCTTGCTCTGGACTGTGCCAGTAAAATCCAGTTGTAAGGTATGCTCTGTTCCACATACCATAAACACTTAAGAAAATAAGCAAGAGCAGACCACATATAGTTTTTTCATGCTAATGTTCTTATGTCAGTGGTAACTCCCATTTAAGTTCTGTTTAGGGTTCTTTACAGGAGCAACTCCCTCAATAACTTTATAGGCACTCAGTTTATTTAAATACATGTAAAGCTTTATTATTTAATTTCCATTTTCAGAATAATCTGAATTAATATTACAGTATTCCAAAGATTGTCCCTGCCAGCTAGCATCTATCCATGTGACTTCAATCCAGTGATATAATCTGGCCAGGCTTCAGCTTTCTGTGTTCAATGAATTGATTAGTTGATGGCCAGTGGGTTGCTAGCTTTGAAATGCAAGATGTCTTACCTATTTTGTTTCAGTAAACTCTTTGACATGAGTGACCTTTACATGCCTGAAGAAAGTAACATCATATTCCCATCCCTCTCGGACATCTGTAAATGTGAGGAGTTTGCAGCTTCCTTAGAACCAAGTAGAGCAAAATGTATTTTTTGGTGCTGTTGGTGAGCGTATACCTTGGGAAGAAGAATATGGCAAGGCAGGAATGGTAGAAAGGAAGGAAAAAGGAAGAGAGATACATGTGTCAAGGTTACTGGCATTGGTGTGGTGGAATAGTGGCATTCCACTTAAAGCTGACTCAGGGCTACTACCACTAGAGAGATTGTGACCATCAGGAATTGGCTTACATGAGGGCTACAGGGCTATTGGCAGCCTTGACCTAGACTGATATATATGTTTCTGTGTCTTGGTCTCAATTCATTTCCATCATTTTTGTGACATCTCTTCATATCTACCATGTGGCCTTTGTCTCATGTCACCCATGGCTCTCTGACCTCTCGTGCCTTCTCTTGTCACTCTTTCTAAAGTATGATGTTCCAAGCTTAAATTCCCAGGCAAAACACTTGCTCTATTTGTGTTGTCAGCTAGAAGTCAAAGAAGAAGTCAATCTAATAAGTATATCCTTGTGTTAACATGATGTATTAGAGTGATTTTACAAATAGTAACCATTTGGGGAATAGAGAAGAGATGACTTTTTGGTGGTGTTGGTTAGTGTATTAGACTGGTAAAAGGAATTATTTTGAAGCAGAGCTTACTTTTGAGACTAGCTTTGGTTGTTGGAAACACATCTGTTTCCTAAAATGAGTAATTATAAAGATCTTGCTTTTTCTCAAATTATAATTATTGCATAGTAACTGTATGTTTTTGCTTAGGTCAAAATGTGCCCAAATTGTTAATTCAGAAATAAGCACCATCCTGGAAAAGTACTGTATTTTTAAAAGGTTTTGATACTGTCTTTTGAACTGTTGGTTAACACGTCTGGGTATGGGGAAATCTCCATTTCAAAGATGTAGGTCTGGGTTTAAAATATATGATTTATACATATATTTAACTGTTAATGGGCTTTGAATAAGAAACAACTGAAAGTAATAGCTCTGGTAGTATTAAATTTGATGCTAAACAAAAAAACTAAAATTACTAGTCATGTTCATTTAAAAAGTTTATTTGTTTAAAAATAATTCTTAATAGTAGGATCAGTATTGTTCTTTAAGATCAATATTTTTATACCAATAACTTTAACTTGGTTCATACCATGTTTATACCAGACACAATTTAATTTTTTTAAATATGGTTGCTATTTAACTTTTGCTGAATTCATACTTTGCTGTGCCAAGCCCTGTATTAGATACATTGAAAAAAGACATTCCATTTCTCGCAAATGCCACTTGAGAAGTACAGTGAATCCTTTTAGAGAAGCCTGCCTTATTTTTTAGTTTCTTTATTCATCCCAATTTTGAATATATGTCCCTAAATTACTAGATTTGTGACATTGGGAGGGTTAGTTATTTAAGCTTTCTGAAAATTACCTTTCTCATCTTTAAAATGAGGCTAATGATACCTAACTCACTGAATTATGTTGTAGGGAATAAATGAGACACAATATACTATGCTTAGCAGATAGTAAATACTCATGCCCTTCTTTGTCATAATTGCAGAATGGTCACTTGAACATGTAATAGTTGGGAAATGTTAAACCATTGCATTTGTGTTTGAATGCTGTGACCTGAGGATGGTGAATAGTAGAGGAAAGAACATAAGGTTTATTTGATTTAATAATTAATATGCACAGATTGCTGTACATTATGAACTTTTAAAAACATACTATCAAAGAAAAAAAATCTTGTAATTTAGATGTCTCTGAAAAGAAAAATATAAAACCCATCTTTAGAAGAGGTGGCTTATTGGTGGCAATAAAAACTTTCCATTTAAGAGAGAAAAATTTGGATTCTATTAAATTTTCTCATTTGTTCTCTTTTGTTCTTACAAGTAAAACTTTAAACAGCATATTTATTATCATCTCTGTGTGCCTCAAAATATATGAAAAGACTGGCAGAAATTTCATTTTATATATAGGCATATGTTTTAAAAGTCGGTAATTTTGTAGCTTGTAGTTCTTGGGGATATTTTATAGGCATTGTGCCCATTTTTCACACCCCAACCTCCCTCGAAGTCATGAGTAAGTTTAACAAAGTCTAGCCAGTTTATTTATTGCGGATATCAGAACCTTCATCTTGCTGTGCATCATCTCCCAGAGACAGTGTGATATGAAATGTTTTCCAAATTGTTGGACTTCGGAACCTTATTTCCCCATGGTACATCTCACAGGACTACGGTTGTCAAGAATTCATTTTGGGAGGTGCTTATTTATAGCTATGGTCATCTTGCTTGATGCCTACTTTAAACATTGTGTACTTTTTATAACAACCCACTTTCTGTGACACCATTTGCAAAATTGCATTATAGCAAAATAATGGGTTTGCTTAAAAGCAACTTATGTTTAACCAGATTTCCAAAATACAAAACCAAAGTGTCATAAACATTCATCATCTGAACATTGTAGTTCAGGGGCAGGTAACTTACGAATGGCATCTGAGAAAGTTTTCCAAAAACCGTTTACCTATGTCTTCCTTCCTAATGTATTTTCATGCTCTCCTCTTCCTCCCACATTGTTTCATACTGTCCTGTTCTCCAGATTTTTTCATCCTCAGTCCCTTTCCCATCTCCATGGGCAACAGTTACTAATAGACATTATTTCCTTACCTCAGTTCTCATGTGAATATTATAAAGTTAATTCTTTTTTAATTGTAACAGCTTTTCTACATAACGTCATTTAATTTCCGCATCCAATTAGTTTTAGTATGAGGTAACGTAAACTCCCTTTAGTTTTTTTTTATCAGTTTTCTATATCTAAGAATTTTAATATTTGATTATTAGTAGTTCTAACATGTACTATTCAGAATATACCACATTCATTGTGCTGAATCTCTTTACGATGCTAAAAGAACTAGTGGCTAGCATCAGTATTTGACTTAAAGTATCTAGTTTGATAATGAAGATTGTATTTTAATATTCTTTGATATGAAATAAGCTCAGATCTTGAGCAAAACTAGCAATGAAGGAAATTGCTAATATTTTGTTAGCAATTGTTAAAATTGGCAATGTTGTTAAAATTGGCAACAAGCCACCTGTATACTTATGTCTAGTGTCCAGGGAGTAATAGAATTTGCTCAATACCTTGATGTTTGCCATCACAAGGATGTTACATCATTTAAAAATATGCAATCAATTCTTGTTATTCTCAAGAGCCTTTGGTCACAGTGGTTTCTGTCAACTGATCAGTACCTTTTTTTTTTAATGTGTTTTTCTGTTTAAAAACACCTTATTTAATATATATTGTTGGTTCATTAATATTAACTCATAGCCAACAGCACTGTAGCACAGTACTGGATCAAAACTTATCTAACAAAATTGTACTTTATCCATAAGTTACATCACAGCCCTTTCACACTTAGGAACACTAGATAGCACTTTAGTACTTGCTTGTGGGCCATTTTAAACCATGATATCTCACACACACACACACACACACACACACACACACACACACACACACCTGGCACTAAAAAACATGGCACTAAATAGACAGAGAAAAGGATACTTGTTGACAGTATGAATGCAAAAACAAGAAGTCAGAGTATTGCCTTGTCCAGTCTCAGCTGGGATCTTGTGGGATTGGGCAACTCAGATTTTTCACTGTTGTATACATGTCTGTGAATGACCATGAAAATGCCACAAGTATTGGTCTGGGAGTCACAAATAAATTTTAGTGAGTGGGTGAATTCACAATTAAGGAATCCACGAATAATGAGGATTGACTGCATTGCTTAATTAAAACACTGGTCTTAGGAATATACGTCTCCACAAATGCAAATGCTTAATTCCAGTAGGTTAAGATAATAAATGGTTCTTAGTTAAAGAACACTTGTTCCCCAGTAGCTTGTTACTTAATCAACCTACTTCTTCATTATCAAAGTTATTAAAATAATAGTAGTTTGAATATAGAAACCTCATAATGAAAACAATAACTGAACTATATTAATGCCCTTACAGTGGAACCTTACTTCTACCTACATCACTGTTTCCATGGAAAAATTTATTTCAGATTCCAACTGCGACACCAAAGCCTTTTGCTTCCTGAGTCTTTAGTTCCAGTGATGACCAATCCATCAAATGTACCTATAGTGTAGGACTTTCTTTTTCCCCTCTAGTCTAGTTCTGGGTCTAGGAGCAGAGCTTTAGGGATTAGACAGTGGAGGGTATGAGGAAAAGCACAGGGTGGCAGCTCTTAGAAAGGAGTACTAGGATCTTCTGGGGAAGATAGCAGGACAGATTCTTCAAATTACTTTCATGAATAACACCATGATTTTTAAGGAAGCTAGGGATGATTGTCAGTATAGCCCCAAACTTGACAGGAGCCATATACTAAAAACACTGGCCCTCCTAGAAATCAGATTTTGGACTATGTGGTTCATTAATCTGATACATTATGGCATTTCCTACCCTCCTTAAGGATTCAAGTTTGAAAGATATTATTGATGATATTAAAACAGAAACGCAGTCGCTGGTCTCTGTGATGAGCTGTGGTAGGAAGTCTCTGATCAAGTGGATAAATACCCTGTAAATTATATTAACTAAGAAGTATTATTTATGTTTAGTACTTTCCATAACATTACTATACTATAATATATAATATATATACATGTGTTTTATGTTCATTTGTACCCACTTAATGATTAAAAGCTCAAGGTGAAACAGTAGTTGAGATAGGAAGATATGTGGTGGTGTACTGAAACCTTTATAGAGCTTAAAAATGAGCCTCATAAGTTCCTTTGTAAGGAGGGGGACTTAACGAGATCTGCTGTCTTTCTTATTAGGTTTCCCAAATTTAAGTTCTTTTAATGAAAAACAGGGCCTAGGTATTAAATAGATTTTAATTCAGCTGAATTTTTTTAATTTAGCTGAGTTTTATTTAATTAAATAATTTACTATATTAATTTAACACAATACGTTATTTGACCATATTTTAATCTTAATTTTATCCCAAGAAAGAATAATACATATTCTGTTTTTAGTAAATAGAGTGTCTAGCAGAGAAGGAAACAGATTTTAAGTCAGAACTCTTCCGTGTTCTTTCCTTAAATGTTCTCTGAATGGATTGGAGACAGTAGCATATAAATCTTTTATTTGAAATTCAGTGCACACCAGCCTGCTAAAGGCTCAGAGAAGTCTAGCTGTAAAGGAACTTGTTTATTTACTGGATATCTTAACATTTCTTTGGCTTTGGAACCCTTTGCCCCCCAGAAACTTTTAATGTTTCACAGGACCTCATAACTGAGGAACAGAGTTACGAGAATCAGCTTGTCGTAGGCAAACTGCCCTTTCTCTGGTGAAGTAGGGAGTTTGTGAAACCGCCTTGGCTGCAGAGTAGGCAGGGAGAGCTAAAGCAGCATGCTGGGGAGTTAACATTCAGGCGGTCTTTTGCCTTGTTTTCAGGGTGATGAAAAGTATTTCTCTAACTTCTCTGGGGAAAGTAGGTTTATTATTAGGTTTATTCCTTTCACCGCATATGTATTCATCTACCTAGATGACCAGGTGGCCTAGAACTGTCTTAGGTCCTTAAAGAGAATGTACGAGGACTAAGTTATTGTTTGTAGTAAATACTATTAAAAAAAAAAAAAACTTGTGTTTTTTAAATAAACTTAATTTTAATGTCATTAATCTCAAAACACCTGTTCCACTGTAAACCTTTAAAAAATTCAAATGTTCTCTTTAAATCACTGTTTATATATCTCATAAACTTTAATATTCTTTTTAAAAAATAACAAAGAAATAGGACAATGGACAAACAAATCATAGATCGATTAAAAATTTAACAGAGGAGGAGATGAGATTTTAAAAACCCACAGGAAAAAGAATCATGTGCAATTAATTTAAGCAAGCTAATGATAACATTCAAATCAATAGAAGAAACCAAGGCATTTGGTTTGACTATAGAAGAATGTAAAAATTTCTGCTTGGCATATAATGCAACTAAATAAAAAATTAAACTGGAGAAACACAGTATAATAAAAGGTTAAGGTTTATTAAAATAATTCATAATTTAAGAAAATTATCAAACCCCAGTTAAATGGGAAAAAGACAAGCACTTCGTATGTAGTTGTCAGCCACCAAAGGAGTCATTTTCTTCAACTAATATCTTCTGTACACCTGAGCCTTAGGCTGCACTTGGTGTTGGAGTTTCAGTGGTGAAGACTACACTCTCGGCTCTTTAAGAAAGAGAGGGAAGCAAGGGACACATGAAATGAAGGAATGCAATGGAGTTATGAAGATACCTCTACAAATGCTGGCAAGGCTGTAGAAGAAGCTTATTCAGTTGTTTATGATTACTAAAATGATAGAAATGATCATTTTAACTTCAGAGATGATTCTAGTGAAATAATTTTTTTGAAAAGAAAGAAATAGCTTATATGTTGAGCAATAGGGTTTAGTCCAGTAAATAATATTTATTTACCCAATAGACAGTGACTAAAATTATGATTAAAATTATAATTTTGAAAATAGTAGTACTAAGAAACAATACTATAGGTGGCTATAGCTGCATTCACGCTACTTAATTCAGTTCTGTAAAACAAATAAGCACATGATCATTATACAGTATATTAAATTTGTTTTATGTAAAATTACTCAAAGAAATATTAAGATTTGTTCTATTAAAGATGTTTGTTTTCTTCTCTTTTTAGCTGACTATACAGATTGCCTTCTCCGTGTTTCCATGCCAGAGACATGAGCTGACACCTTTGATGACCAGTCTCAGGGCCCTTGGGTGACTGGCTGGTGCACCATGGAACTTAAAGTATGGGTGGATGGAGTTCAGAGGATTGTATGCGGGGTAACCGAAGTCACAACTTGCCAGGAGGTTGTAATAGCCTTAGCTCAAGCAATAGGTAAGTGAACTCTCTGGATATCTGACATAAGGTGGTTTATGCTTCCTGTTGTTGTTTGTTGTTTGTTTTAAATATAGATCTCTAGTGGGTTTTGTTCATCTGGTTCCATAATACATCTCACAAGCACACTTTTACTTATTACTGTTCCTTGTGCTTCAGTAAATCTGTGAAGGTCTTTTTTCTCTGATTCCCCCCAGATTTTACTAATCTTGAGTCTAGATTCTGCACTGTCTTCTCTTCTGTTATATTCTGAACAATGATTTTTGGAATTAAAGATGTTTTCTTGAATCAAAACATAGATTCCTAGTTTCCAGACCCCTCATTAGGAAAAATTCTATTTCTGTTTATTCTGTATACTTTTATTTAAGAAAATGCAACAATCTTTTTTTTTCAGTGAAGATGAAGTTGTCAAGTATATGCGTACCAGCTCCATCTTATTTAATTACCCTTTTGTGACTTCTTATTTACTTCCAGTTTATCTTTATATTTTATATGTGTTTTTCAGTTGCCTTAAATCTCTTTGGAACATGATAAAGGTATAAGTACCTGCATCAGTAAAGCCATAATATGGGCTGAAGTTTATATTTGTATCTTAAATCCATTATTTAGGAAACATGTATTAAGGGGAAACTGTGTTCAGCACCATGCTAGGTGCTCAGTGCCTCTTTATCTTTGGGCTTCTTATCAAAAGTTTATTTTATATCATGTTAGTTTATATTGGAAGCATATCAAGTTAGCTCAGGGTTGAAACAAATCACAGTGTCACAAGAGCATCTTAGCATTTTAGAGGCAATTGTGCCACCTGCATTGCAACCAATGTTCCATCAGAAGTTGGCAATGCCCTATACAAAGATAGAAGCTTTTTTAAAAAAAATACTGATATCTTTTGCTTTTGCCTTAAATACTATATAGCATACTCTTATATTAAAATAATGCCGAAACTCTTAGACTTTCACATTTAATGAAATTTTCTTGCAGTTGGGATTAGTATTACATTGTGGAATTGTTTCATTATTAAAGATAGGGCATTTAGTTTAATTTTGTGTTCTTTTTAAACAACGTATTTAGTGTATATTTTAAAAGTCTCCAATAATTTATTTGAATTAAAATATTCAACTTTTTTGTGGGGTTTTCTGCTTATGAAAACTAGGATTAGTAAGTGTCAAACCTCACTTTGTTATATTTGAGAACTCAAGCTATGGGCAGTGCTAAAAATAAACAAAAAACAGTGAGTAGTTTTTACAAAAGTCCAGGTAGTTGAGGAGCTGCCTGCACATATGGTAACCACATTTTCTACACAGAATTTTAAAGGGAAAATGCCCAGATGTACCAGGTGTATGTTTATCCATTTGGACTAAAGAGTGTATTTGTTTGTGAACAAGCTAAAAAAGTTTTGACTGAATCTGCCCCCCATTTTTGCTCCCTCAATAACTCATTCCAGACATGTTTTGAAAAGTTGACAACTTGAATATGGATGTTTATGATATTTCTCCAAACTTGGCTAAACAACTCTCTTTCTATATCATAAATACTTCATTGAATTCAGAATTCATCTAAGAGATGACTCAACTGGCAACCAGCCAAGGGCTGTTGATCCTTGTTTCTGTCATGGTGTAAGATTTTCTTGGCATCAAATTCAGTATGCTTCTGATACATGCTTAAATATTTATCTATCTTATAATGAGAATTATTGGTATTCAGAGTCTAAACACTAAGTAAAACTTTTATAGTATTTGACCTAGTTCCTACTAAGAAATAGTAGAGGGAAAATTAATTAGGGAAAATTGCTGCTGTAATAGACAACCCCAGGAGTTCTGTGGTTTAAGATAGTAAAAGTTTAACCATACTATTAGCAGAATATGGACTGAATGAACAAAACTGCACATGATTCTAAAATTTTTATAGTGAAGCAACTTGTAGACCGGCTTCTTAGGTTTAAGTACACATATGGCCTTGATTAGGGATTATTAAGTTTTTCTGGGTAGCTAATATTACTTTTAGGAAACTATCAAGATAAAAAATATGTACACAAGTTGGCAATCTGCAAATATGACAGCTAACATATTCTCACTCAGTGCTATTAAGCAATCAAATCAAATTAGCAACTAAAGACAACATAATTTGATAAACAATTGAATGTGTCTAGTAGTATAGAAAGAAATACTTTCTACTCTGATTTTTGGCTATCTTGACAGGTTATATTAAGGTGGTTGGAATAGAGCACATTCTGAAATAATTATAAGAGATAGAATAGCTAAAAGTGAAGTCATGATTGAAACACTTAATTGGCATGAATTGGTTAAACTGCCCAGCAAGAGTACACTGTGTGTGTTTGGTCCCTATATATCTCAGGCTTTCTGAAATATTCCCAATTTCAAATATTCTACCTTTATTCTTCCATAAGCTATCCCAGAAATGCCATTATTTCAGAGTTCAAACTGCTTCTTATCTGTATGTGAAACAGAAAGCCTTTCACAGATTATTTGTCCCAACCCATAGTTAAGAGAATGAATTTGCTTTTACAATATCCCAAACCAAAGTATGAAAAGAATGTATTTTTGCCTTCAAGTAGCTTAGAACATAAAGTACAGCTAACAAAGGATTAGAGAAGAAAAGGGGAGGAAGAAATAAAGGAGACCAAGGGAAAAGTTTTCTCATTTATACTACTTTGGTGCCTAATGTCATTTAAAATACTAACGATTCAGAATATTCGGTTCTCACTTCTCGTGATCTCATTCCCATATCTCCTTCAACTGAGGCCGGAGCTAGCATTTAATAGAAACAAATTTCTGCGGCCTGGGGCCCAAGGTGTAACGGACTCTTCTTCTTAAATAGCCATGTTTCATAAGGTTTGCCCCAACAAAATCGGTTTTCTAACTCATTTTATACTGAACTCTAGTGTTTAACACTTCTTTCTCTTTTCTGGAAATTCCTCCAAAGTAGGAGTCCTGCTTGTTTACCATTCTTACACCATTGCTTTTCCTAAAGTAAGTACCCAATAAAACAGTTCCTGGGACAGTGCCTTACAGTAGAACTTCCTGCAGGGATAGATATGTTCTCTGGGCCTTCCAGTAGCCACTGGCCACATGCAGCTACTGAGTCCCTGAAATGTAGCCAGTAGAACCGAGGAAATAAGCTTTTAATTAAAATTAAATGTGGCTAATGGCTATTGTAGTAAACAGCACAGTTCTAGAAGATGACTAACTGGTATCTCAGATTTAGAATGTCAGAATCCAAATTCTGTGCCCCAACTACTGCCCGCCCCCCTCAAATTTTCTCCTCCTCATCTCAGCAATTAAGAAGTCATGTCTTTTAACTAATTAGATCTAAAACCTCTGTATGGTATTTGATTTTTTTTTCTTGCTCTAACACCTTACAATCAATGCATCAACAAATCCTCACTGTACTACCGGCGATATATATCCAGAACATGTTTCTCTCCACAACCACTGTTACCACCTTGATGTAAGTTTCCATCGTTTCTCTTAGATTTTTACAGTGCCCTTCCACCTCATCTTCCTGCATCATCCTGGGCCCCTCCAGCCTATTCTTGACAGATTTCTTTTAAAGTAAAACTTTTAAAATATGTTGCATTATATCAACACTCTGCTCAAAACCCCTGGGGTTTCCTGACTCACTCAGCAAAGTTCAAAATCCGTACAATTGTCTTCAGGGCCCTACGCAAATCCCTGCTTTACCCCCTCACCATTCTGACCTCATTTCCTACTGCCCACTTACCTCTTTTGGTTCCCTCTTAATCATACTAAACACATTTCCACCTCCATCTTTGCATTTGTTCTTCTCTACTGAGAATACTCCGCACCCCCTTATCTTAAAAATTTACTCCTTGGAATCTCTGCTTAAATATCACAGAGGCCTTCCTGAACACATGTCCATGTACATGTGTACACATGCATGCACAAACACTCATACTCTCTACCTACATACTCTGTTTTTACTCCACTTGACATATTACATATAGGCCACAATCCATTATTCACATTTGAAATTAAAAAATTCTGAAAGACTAAAGTTCATCATACTTCATTTGTTAGCAGTACCTGGCATGGCTTGAACTCATTTGGTGACAAAAAAAGGGACATGATTTGATATGAGGCTGTTTTTAATCTATATTTATTCTATTCAATATGAACTTTGATATCTTTTACTTTAGAAATTTTAAGATTCAGTTACAGACCTGCAGGCTAGCAGTATACTACCTTCTAAAACCCCCCAAATTCTGAATTTTCAGTGTATCTGGCCTTAAAGCTGTTGGATAATGGACAGTAGACCTATTCATTTATGTATGCATGTCAGTTGCCTTCCACTGCTCTGTGATTGCTTAGCTCTCATATTCTAAAACCATGTCTAGCATGTAGCAGGCACTCAATATGTATTTGTGAATAAATGAATTCACTTTTAAAAGTTTTTTCCTGTAAACAGCATGCTGAACTAGGTGACCACCTACTATCTCATCTATCTCTAAAATTATATGATTCTTTAGAAGAAAAAGGAAGAATATATTTTATACTATTATATTGAATTATTAATTTCATGTGTAAATTATCATTTTTTATAAATTTTGAATTGATTGATTTTGTATCTGTTTACAAAGTAATACTATTTATTGTAGACTATTTTGAAATTTAGAAAAACACAAAGGTAAAAGAATCACTCATGATCCTACCTCCTAGAAGTAAACACCATACACAGTGCTTTTTATGTGAATATAGCTAGCCTTACAAAAAAAAAAAAGATTTTATTCTTCATAATTATTCATAGTTTTAAAATTTTATTTTTCCTTTACTGGGTTTTGAATTAAATTTTCCACATCATTTAATCCTCACAGGATCTGATGAGGAAGGTGCTATTATGATCACTGCTTTACAGATGATCAAAATGAGGCTCAGAGATGCAAAATAGCCTGCCCAAACTCATATAATTAGTAAGGAGGGTACTGAGATTCAGATCAGTAGTGTGACACTGTTAATTATAATCCCGTGTAATCTCAGTGGATAACTGTTGGAAAATATTGATTGGATTACATTAAAATAAGAAATAAAAATCCTTAGTAGTAAAATATACTGCTTTTTTTCTATATAGCCAGGGTCATCTTTTATAGTTTTAATAGTTATAGCAATAATATGATCATCCATTACATATAATTCTCAGTATTCACCAGTCAGGATGGGTTAGATTATGCTGCATTAACAAACAATCCCCCAAATCTTAGTGGTCTATAGTGATACTGTTTGCTGTTATTTTTTCTAATATTATTTATGTGAAGTATCCAGCACAATGTCTAGCAAACAGTAGGCATAATAAATGTTAACCATTATGAAATCAATAAATATTTTTATTGTTTTTAATAGTAGTAAGCTTGTCATACATATCCTTAGTGATCCTAAATTAATATGTAGTAATTCTGTGAGTACATATTTTCACAATACATTTGGAAATTAAAATGTGAATAATTTAACCATGAGTTGAATGCACAGCTGGCTGACAGGTTATACTAAGAAATATTCTTATATCACTTTCATAAAATAAATACTGTATGAAAGAGTTATCTTAATAGTTACTACATTTAGGACTTGTAGAAAATTTCTTGATAAATTTCCAGAATAGCTGTATATAATTGGGGAATTATTTTAAATTCTTGAAGCTTTGATTTCTTCACTGGTAAGTTGAGGATTATAATACCTATACTACTTAACTCATAGAACCAGTTAAGATTTTATTTATTCTCTGTATGTAAATATGTATCATATACATTTATATATATGAAAAAGCACTAAAAACTAAAAATATTTGATAGACTACAGAATAATACAGTGTAAGTTCTGTTACACAGATCAATGCTCATTTTAAGAATTCTAAGTCATTATGGAAAGAATTATGTTCACTAAAGTGTATATAGGAGTCAGAATTTTTATAGCAAAGCATTAGTTAGCAGAATAATTCAATAGAGTAGGGTAGTATATTCACCATAGATAAAGAATAAGTCAGGTGTTACTGGCATTACTTCCAGTATGTCCAGAAACAGAAGGATATGTTAGCATTAAATTTATGAGACGTTAATAACAGCTCTCTGTCACATTCTTTTGAATAATGTACAATATTCATGTTGGGGGTAAGGAAGACTTGCTACTGAAGAAAAAAATCGAATGTCAGAACTAAAACATGAAGAGGGTTGATGATCAGGGTATTTAATAGAATATATATCCTCAAGGCCTGACACTATTTTTGACAAATATTGTTTGTTCTGTCAATATTTGTTGAATAAATATCAAGATGTGAATTTTAAACCATGATTTTGGGGTTTGGGGTTTGTTTTGTTTTGTTTTGGCTTTAAGGAGAAATTGCCAAAAATTATAGGGAAAAAAAAGGAAAGAAAGAAAAAGGTTGCAATAAAAAAATGGTTGCAATAAGGGTATAGTATTTCTAGATGACCCATATTTAAATATTTGAGTTTTAGTGCATATTTTCAAAAACTTCATAGTGTTGTATTCTGCTTTAGGTTAGATGAGTATAATCTATTACACTCTTTCCTTTTAATTTATATCAGTCACCCAGTGGGATTTCACTAATGCATTAAAATCTCTTTATGTGATTTTTCTCATTATATGAAGTTAATGATTCTTAGGATTATACTAAGTTGCTTCAGCTGTTCAAAAGTATAGTCAATATTTTATGTACCATTACATAATGTGTCACACAGTTCTAAAACCGCTTAACTACAAATGCCACAAATAGACAGACAGACATTCCTTTATATTAAAGATTAGGTCAAGATAATATGCAGGGTACAACAAAATGTAGCCACTTAATAAAATACACTTAAAGGAGTTTTGCAGGAGGAATTTGAATATAAATTAAATAGGAGCCATCCTGCCTTGCCAAGTATAGGTATTAAAAACAATGACTATGGAATTAAATTTTTACATAAATGATCTAAAACCCAATTTTTATAATAAAATCAAAGCCATTAATTCATTTACCTTTAAAAAAAAGCTTTTTATGTTGCTGGATAGAATTTTTCTTTTTGCCTAATTGCACTAAATGTACATTATTTAACAAAAAAGTGGAACTGGCACTAAAAACAATTCTAAATAATCTTCTACCACGATATTCCCAGAGGGCAGCAGTGCCATTAAGCATTGGAAAAAACAGCTTTATATTTAATTATGACTAACTTAGGGTCTTTACAGTTTTTAATTTAGCTCTGATGTAATGATTTAGTTTTTTTTTTTAAAGACACCTCTTTGGTCTGATAAGATTAGAGAGGGTTCCACTGATCTAGTCTAACCTATTACTGTTGAGGACAAAGAGTTCCAGATAGCAGGAGTGAGATCCTAAAAGTCAAAAAAGCAGAACCAAGAACACAGTGTGCTGTGGTCTTTGAAGCAGTGTATACCTTGCAGATCTGTCATTTTCTTGGGATAATTATAGTAATTTTTAACATGAAAAGCATTAGAAACCAATTAGATTCTAAGAAGCCAATCTAATGTGCTAAGGTTTTCTTTTTGATTCCCCTTGTTTGCTTAGGTATGTTGATAATACTAATATTCGTAGAGCATGTTTCAATTTTACAAAACATTTTTATGTTTTACATCTCACTTGACTCTCACAACAACATTGTCAGATAAGAAAATACTCTCACCTTATAGATAAGGAAACTGAAGCTAAAGGAAATTTAATAATTTGTGCAAATCATATAAATAGATGGCAGAGGCAGATCTGAACACAGGCCTCTGACTTCAGAGCTTTTGTTCTTTCTGTTCTGTCCAGTTTTACATGGCTGGGAGTTGCTGAAAGTTGCTTAAGGATTTTTTAAAGCCAGATTATTGTCGTGTCACATCACTATTTAAAGAACGTGTCTGGTCAGTCCTTTTGTTGTGTGAATAACAGTATATTAAATTAATACTGGCTACCATGTACTGAATACCTGTGGTTACACCTGACTCTATTCTCATAACCTATGAGGTATTGCCAATATTCCTATTTTAAAAGTGAAGTTATGCCATTTCCAGTAAACAGTTTACACAAGATTAAAACTGCAGTCTGTCTCTAAAGCTCCTACTTTTCAGCTGCACCTGAGATTCAGGTTTCCTTAAAGTAGAACATTGCATATGCTTAAAGCAATATCATTCTTCATGTGCTACTTCTGAATTGCATACATGAGTATTTGTATTTACATATTCAGATCTCTGTTTAATGACACAGTAATTGAAAAAAATACTACTGTTCGTTCAAAAGCTCATAAAATTAAAAAGAAGGCAGAGAAAATAAATTAATGGTTGCATATGCAAGTATTATCATTGCTAGATGACAGGGTCAGTTTTTTCTTTGTAATAATATTAACTACTAATGGACACTTTATTTAGATATAATTGACATATAATTTAATATTAGTTTCAGGTGTCTAATGGACACTTTTAACAAAATATAATCCATCTGATCTACCCATCTTAAGTGAAAATATTTAGGAAGTGTGTTCAAGATAATGGCATTATATTGTCTTCTGAAACATTATCTCTCATACTTACTAGTTAGGTTCAGTATAGTTTTTATTTAAATGTGTTTTTATTTTGTTTTTATTTTTAACATTATTTTTGTCCTTTAACTTTTTTAGAAGAATCTTTGAAGGTATACTATCAAAGCTGAGTAAGACTTCTCTTCAGACCCCTTTTTATGTGAAATTATTTTAAAGGGTTATTTTTATTGATTTTTTTTTTTATTTGTGTGTAGGAAGATGTCAGCTATGTGAACTGTGGGTTTGTCAAGCCTTCACGGGGAGACAGAGGAAAGAAATGTCCAGCTGCCTGTTAGTTGAGTAGCAAGTTCTCCACTGACTTCATGTCTCCCTTCAGGTAGAGAAATGGCCTCCAACCTTCCCAAGACCTGACGAGCAAAAGAAAGCAGAGGATTTGCAAAGTGGAAGTTTATTCAGGCTCTGAAGTTCTATCCAGTTCCTGGGACCAGGCCCTCACTGCTTTCAGTGGGGGCATTCTAGTGTCTTTGGTTTCAGCTGGAGGTCTTTCCCCAAACAAGAAGGTTCTGGGCAATCAGGTATTTGACAAGAGTATCAGATTCTCATTGAGGTTGAAAGTATAAAGCTGAATTTCTAAACAAGTCTGGAGAGTGTGTACAATTCACATCCTATTATTTTATGCCATTACATATCTCAAGGAGTTCAGTATCTTCGAGTGAAAGTTTCAAAGGCAGCATGGATTGGACTTTAACGCTGATCAGGAAGACACAGTTATCAAATAGCATCCTCTGTTTCATTATTTTAGCTATTTCATGTCCCTTTTTAACAGTTTATTCTTATCTTTTTTTATCTAGGCCGAACTGGAAGGTACACTTTAATAGAAAAATGGAGAGATACTGAAAGACATTTGGCACCTCATGAAAATCCTATCATATCCTTAAACAAGTGGGGACAATATGCCAGTGATGTGCAGCTTATTTTACGTCGAACGGGGCCATCTCTCAGTGAGCGACCCACTTCAGATAGTGTGGCTCGAATTCCTGAAAGAACTTTATACAGGCAGAGTTTGCCCCCCTTAGCTAAACTGAGGCCTCAGATTGACAAATCAATCAAAAGGAGAGAACCTAAAAGGAAATCTTTAACATTTACAGGAGGTGCCAAAGGATTAATGGAAATTTTTGGAAAAGGTAAAGAAACTGAATTTAAGCAAAAGGTGCTGAACAACTGCAAAACAACAGCAGATGAGTTAAAGAAGCTGATCCGTTTGCAGACAGAGAAGCTTCAATCCATGGAGAAAGAGCTAGAATCAAATGAAACAGAAATACGATTTTGGGAGCAAAAATACAGTTCTAACCTTGAAGAAGAAATTGTCCGCCTGGAGCAAAAGATCAAAAGAAATGATGTAGAAATTGAAGAAGAAGAATTTTGGGAAAATGAATTACAGATTGAACAGGAAAATGAAAAACAGCTGAAGGATCAACTTCAAGAAATAAGACAGAAAATAACAGAATGTGAAAGCAAATTAAAGGACTATTTGGCTCAGATCCAGACTATGGAAAGCGGGCTTGAAGCAGAAAAATTGCAACGGGAAGTCCAGGAGGCACAAGTCAATGAAGAAGAGGTTAAAGGAAAGATTGGTAAGGTCAGAGGGGAAATTGACCTTCAAGGCCAGCAGAGTCTGAGGCTAGAAAATGGTATTAAAGCTGTGGAAAGATCTCTTGGACAAGCCACCAAACGATTACAGGTAAAAACATTTTTTATAAGAATGTTTCATCTATTTAAAAGAAATAATATATTTTTGAAATCTTTAATGTTTGTTCATATTCTCTTACATTTAAAGTTAGAAACCTAGCTTAGTTTATAATTTTTTTAGAATTTTTATGACTTAAAACAGATATAAGACCAAAACAAAGATCAGAGGTAAAGCCACACAATCCTTGCTGCATGGAAGGAGCAATCTTACTATGGCAGTTGTAGCATTAAAAGTAATTGGATATAGGAAAATAGAATCTCAGAGCTGGAATAGGCACTAATGATTAGAGAGTTAATCTGACCTTCTCCTTTTAGAGATAGAGAAACTGAAGCTGAAAGAGATTACCAAGGATTGGTTTACCAAGGATAGTGTGGCTAATTGGCTGCTTATCTGTCTCTTCTCCATTGTTGCTGACCTCATCTTCTTTCCTGAGATGTAAACAGTCCCCTTCCTTTCTCTCCTGTCCAGATTACCCTCCTTTGCTTTCCTAAGGAGAGAGCACAAAGGTTCCTCTTCGATTTTTCCACTTTCTAGTTCAAGTCAATAACATTTATATTTTGCCACACAGCCTCTGATCACTCACCTTATATTCCTTGGATACCTATTCTCGAAAAGACAATGTGGTGAGATTATAGGAGCTGCAAGAGGTATCAGTCTCTAACAGATGACATGAGAAAGGTATAGAATTGATATGGCTACTTAAGTTTAAATTAATTAAAATTAAATAATATTCAATAAAGCTATCTAAAAATATTAAGGGATTTTAAAATTCTGTTCTTAGTCACAGTTGGCCACATTTCAAGTACTCTATAGCACATAATGTTTAGTAATGCTGGTTTAAAAACTTGCTGTTCAAAGTACAATTTATGAAGCTTCAAGGCACACTCATTAGAAATTCACAACTTGTATTATAACAAGATCTCCAAATAGTACCTGTGTACATCAGGGTTTGAGAAGAGCTGCTTTAGAATATCAGCAGTTCCAAAACAGAAAGGTGAGGTTTCAGGAAGAACTGATGGGATTCTCTTGTTATTAACTAGAGTGAGAGGTAAAACTGCCTCCCAAATTTTGAAAATTAGGAATTTCTCATTCAGTAGGTTGTTAGCCTATGATTTGTCAGTATTTTACTATTGGGATTCATTTTAATACTTAAGGTTACAATTGAGAATTGTGTTGCCTTTGGTATCACTTAGAGGAAACACTGATTTATGACAGTCATTACTAGCAAATCTCACTACCTATGGAAAAGTGTCTAATAGTCAAACTAGTAACATATCTCCAAGTACCCTCTACCTTCAGATTAAGTAGAGAAGAAAACAACCACTCTTTCCCGCAGTCTCATCCCTGCCTCTGCCCAATCCTTCAGACACTTCCAGCCTACGTAGGGCCTTGCCACTTTTTCTTATGTGCAGGAATGGAGAAAGAAAGAGGGAAAAAAATCCATTTAAATCATAGAATGCCTCTTCTTGCTCTTGGACCTTTCCAGCTGTCCAAACTTGATCTCCTTTCTGTACAGCTCTTCAGTTCTCAGAACTGCCTTTCTCAAGGATTTAAAAACCCCTTGGTGAAAATCTTGTGGGAATCTTACTTTCCTTAATGTAAATCTCAGTAATGGATGTCATGCGAACTTGAACAGTTTACAAAAAAAAAGGAATTCTGAATCTCATGGACGAAACAACTATTTATTTAGTAATCAGTTATGAAGTAGATAATAGGGAAATTTAATTGTGAGCAGCCTAGCAAGAATGCTGTAAACACTGGGGTGAATGGAAACTAGTATTTTCTTGATGCAAGTTTTAGACATATATTTATTTCATCAGGTGCATAGTGTATTTCTAACAGAGAAAAGCATCATATTTAAGAAGCCAGGCCGAAGAAGCTATTGTCCTTTATTTACATATTTTTTGGCCCATGCCACAGAGTGAAAGCAACCCATTGTATCGCAATAAGCCAGATTGTTAAATGTGCTCTTGTGAAAGTGAGTTTCCTACTTGCAACTCCTGTAGCAGATAGACTGTCACCAGGATGTCTTTTAGCTGGCCAATATTGAATCCTCAAATTGAAAAAAAAAAATTTTACTTTCTTCTAGGACAGAGAACAAGAGCTGGAGCAGTTGACTAAAGAGCTGCGGCAAGTCAATCTCCAGCAGTTCATCCAGCAGACAGGGACAAAAGTTACTGTTCTGCCAGCAGAGCCCACTGAAGTAGAGGCCTCACATGCAGACATAGAAAGGGGTAAGATGTTGAGAAATGTGCTTTTTTTTCCCTCCCCCCTCTCCACTGGTTAACTTTAAATAAACTTCTTACATTCAGTAAAAGTATTATTATCAAAACTAATTCTTGGGCCACTCTAAAAAAATTTTGATGCACTTACTGTTTCTTGGAAAAATAATAATATCTGGGTTACTTATTTACTTAGATGAGCATGAAATCTCCAAATCATGTCTCATTTTCTTGAAGTATATGAGTTACAGTCTTTTTGAGTTTTAGTGTCTCTCCGTTCCTAATGCCCTTTCTTCCTCTCTTAAAATTAATGAATTTGTGCTATATATGCATATGGTCTGAACAACCAAGAAAGAAAAGCAAAATGCTCACCTTCATAAAAAAATTATTAACCGTTCAAATCACTGAAAACTTGGTTTATCAACTGAGAGGGTGAAGGAGAGTTAGCTTTGTCCTCTCGCTCCTCCAGATCCGCAGGGCATTGTAATTGGTATTATATGTTCTTTGATTCTTTAAAGCTGGAAAAGTTATAATTTTTCATATTGCTAACTACTCCAGGTTAATGAGTACATCAAATGACTTTTTTTGTTTGTTTCCTGTCTAGAGGCACCATTCCAGTCTGGGTCCCTGAAGCGGCCTGGTTCCTCTCGGCAACTCCCTAGTAATCTTCGTATTCTACAGAATCCTATCTCATCTGGTTTTAATCCTGAAGGCATATATGTATAACATTATCTGTCTTTAGGGGAGAGACCCCTTAAAGGTACAAAGGACAGTAAAAATTCTTTCATTGATTTGTGCCAATGATGAACAGAGGATATATTTCACAAGCCACTGTATCTTTCTTCTGTCCTAAATTGCATACCACTTGGAGCCATACCCTGTGCACTGATGCTAAAGAACAAAGAAACTGTTTTCACACATCAACAGTGTTGACATTTTTATCCAGCAGCTGTAATGCAAAGCCTTCATTTTTATTTGTAGCATTTTGAGAGCATTAGGAAAGTATTATACTATGTGTATACATAAATAAAACCGTGACTTAAGAGTGAAGAGAAATACGTGACTGGCTTAGTTTAATTTATTCCATGTAATCAATGTGTGAATGCTGATGTTTTAATGTTTTTTATAAATACTTATCCCGTGACTGAATTACATTATGTATTGTGTGATTATGACTTTGTGTGCATGTTCCCAGACGCCCTACACACGTTGCTGATTTACAACTCCACAAGTGTCATAGGGTGCTCCACCATTAAAACTAACTCCAAAAGAACCCACTTGCATTTATTTTGTGAACCTGTCCTAGCCATTGCTTAATTAGGCAAAAAAAAAAAAAAAAAAATTCAGGTTTTATTTTTAATCTGGAGTTTAACCTTTTTTTTAAACAATATTTCTGGTAGATGACCGACCACATACCACAATGGAAATACTTACATGAGGCAAATTGTATGCTTAAAAGGTTTGCAGTACTTCAGACACTGTTGATCAAAGATGTAATTGTTGAATATCTACCCAAACAGGCATAGGGTTTCCTGATACATTTAGTGTTTCATTTCTGCCCTGCCTTAGCATTTTACTCTTGTGGATCCTCAAGAGTTTCCATAATACCTAAGTTAGAGACATCTGAGGATCAAATCATGTCAGTGTACTTCAGGAAGGTTGCTTTAAGTGACATTTTTAAAATAACCCACTTCGTATGTATGGTCTTTCAGTGTAAGCACATGGCTAGTATATCGCTTGCACATAATTTACTCTGTACATTATGGACTGTTGTGATTCCTCTAGTCACTTAGAGAGAAAGTGATTGGAGTTAGGTACTTTTTATCAAGGAAATATAGTTAAATTCAGTGTTTTTTATTTTTGAGCTTGATTTTACAGGACATTAATCTCTACTTGTATGTATATTTTTTTTTATTTATAAAACCAAAAATGAATCAGCACCCCTCCCATGAGTAGTGATTTAAATAACTAAGATTCACAAGTAATATCTAGATGGATGTGGTCAGATACCCTTAGCCATTTTTACATTCCCTCTAATCATAATTTGGTACAATATAATTAAGACCTTATTCTGGAATTTAAAATTTTTAATTCTGACAAAAATACAGTCTCTGTATTATTTACATGCAACAAAGTAACAGTGGATTAGTATATTAATACTATGGTAACAAAAAAAGATGTAAGTTATATCTTATGCATGATGGCAACTTTGGATGTTTTAACATATTAGACTTATTTCGGTTTAATGAATGCTGAGAATGCTGCTATACTTAGGTTTCCAATGAAAAATTTTAAGAATGGCTATGAAAATACATAGATGCTTCTAGAGGACTGAAAGTAATAATGCAGAGTTGCCTTTTCTAGTCCAGCTAAATGGCACACCTCATCTAAGGATATTATTTTCTTTGGGTTCTTGGAGTTATTGAGTTGACCTTGCCATTATACTGTTCTTCAAATAACTTAAAAAATACATGATTCTTACCTAGATAACCACAACCTATACACATTTGCTTTCAATTTATAATTTATTTTATATCTGCATACAGTTAAAAATGAGGATTAAAAAATCAAAATAATTTGTAGATTTTGTGACAGTAGTGATTTATCTATACTTAATATATGCCTTATTTTTAAAGGGTTCCATTCTATACTAAAAGTTATTTTATTATTGTTCAGGAAAATTGTTACCGTATTCACAAAGAAAAACATTTTTGTAAATTGATCACATTTAAGTCAAATGTGAAACTAAAGATATAAAGATATTAAACTCTGTGATTGTAAATTGCAAAGATACCTTGGCATGCCATGAGAAACACAAAGTCAATATCCAAATTAATTGTAACTATTATTAGTTATAATTCTAAATTCTAAAGAGAGACTGGCAGCATCTTTTTAACTTGTAGTAAGTAGTCTTGGGTTCCCCAGCGTAGTATCATAGGTTACCTCTCCGACAACTTCATCCAAACTCTCAAGCTGCGAATAATCTTTACGGACTTAATTACAGATGAAAATACTACTTCATAGGTAAGAAGAGTATATACACAAGAACTTGATGAATACATTGAGCAGCTGTACTTTTTAATCAGTTGTATCACTTCTGGAAATACACCTCTAAGAAATGTTTTCTAAATTTTTTTAAATAGTGTGAAGAAAATTCATTTCCCTAGAACATCTTAAAAATATTTTAGTCTGTCACTAATTATTTTTGCCCATTGTGAATACAGATGAATTAGATTAAGTGCCACGTCTTTGGATATATTTTGGAGAGGAGGTGATAGTGGTATACAGAAATACCAAATATAAAATTTTGCATCTGGGGAAATATTCAGGTTCTAAATACTAAATTAGATGACAAGGCTTTTTTATATATACAATACTGCAAGTTGTTTTACTGTAATTTTCTACAAAATTTAAAATACATTAGAAGATAATTTTTTTTAACCAAGGAATAATTTGAAATAGCATTAGTATATTTGACCCTTAAGTATTTGTCATCCTCAGAGAATGATTTGTAGTGGGTTGCCTCAGTCCTTTGTTGTTCTTATGAGATAGTTTGGTTTGTTAGCATTTGTTTTTTGTCTTGATGCACAGGGAACTTATATGTGAGACTTGAATTGGTATTAATTCCATTTAATGTCCTCAGTCGTTACTAAACTAATTATCAACTCCCATAGTTCAAATTTGTCATAAACTAGAGCTAAAATTAGACTGATACTGTAAAAAAATATAGAATTTATGGTGTGAATGTGAATTTTAAGTGTTCAAGAATAGCAAATAAGCACTTGCTTCCAGAGCATAAATTTTTTACTTGTATTAAAAGAAAATTTTCTTTGTGAATAAGAACAAAACAGACTTTAGAGAAAAGAAACTTTATTAAAACCATTTCTGTGAACATCTTTCCAAATTAGAACTATAATAATGGATTGAGTAAATAAGGAAAAAGCAAAAACTGTTGATTGCTGGTGTGCAAAGGGCATGAGCAGCTGAACAGTTCCCTGTGTGCATTGCCTTTGAAAAATTGGGCCTTAATTTATATGTAAATAACAATGCTATGTTCACATCCCTCTTCTACCTATTAAAGTTGTCTTTATTAGACTACATTGTATAAAACTTAGGTCACAAGTATTACTTTTATATTATGTCCATTTTTTTAAATTGCATGTTTATACTATTTGCTACAGTATTTTTTCCTTTTGGTGAAGGTCATCAGCTGTATGGAGAAGACAAAACAATCACTATTTATTCAGTATTGCTGCTTTACATTTCCAGAATAAGCTTTCGATGCCAGGTCAGTAACTGCCTGAAAGCTGCAGAAGCTCTATTCCAATGCATTTTATATATTTTTAGAAAACAAACACAGATAACTATTTAGGATGCTAATTATATTAAACCAGCAGAAATATAAAGGCAATAAAGTATATACATATATATGGGGGGGAGGGGGAAGGTTAAAAAAAATAGGTTTACAGCCAGACATGGTGATAGCCCTAAATGTATTTCTCAATCTGTCTGTCTTTATTGACCCAAAGAAGATTTGAGTTGCTGCAGCTTTAAACAGAAAATTGCCACGTTCACTAATTGTGGACACATAAATATGCTTTTAATACTGCTTTGCTCATATACAAATACAGTGTCTGTAATCTGTATTATATGTAATTATTATTTTCTTTTGACTTTCACTTCAAAATGTATATTTTCTGATTATTATCATGAGCTGTAAAACAAAAGATCAATATCTGATATTCTCCCAAATAATAAATTTTCAGGATTCATCGGGGCATTACATTGCTGTTTTGTTTCTTATGTATTTAATATTTTTAAATATAATTTTATTTCCTTTAAAAGATTCCCAAGAGAATAGGTGTGCATATCAGTGACAAGGATTACATTTTTCCTAAAAGTAATGTTATAACTAAAGAATTATCTATTACTGAAAAGGCAGCTGCTTCATGCAAGTAAAACTGAATAAGCTGAAGTTAGATCTCGATCAAGAAATTATACATATGAGTAATAGTATATTATAAAAGCAAAAATGAAATGAGAGACTTAAAATAATTCAAAATAGTCTGTGCCTAGTTAGGGGGACTATTAGAATTTTGATTATCCATTCTGCCCTCCTCTCATGTTTTGTTAATCAGTGTGATTTGCTTTGTACCTTAAGGAGGTTATAGTCTAAAGAGTACTAAAAAGAACAAGAACAAGAGTGCCATGGAAACACCAGAAGGGCTTTACCCCCAAACAGGGTGTTGGCAAACCCTGGAGCAGGTATTTAAACCAGGGAAAGCTATCTAGCACAGATGAAGATGGGAAGATGAAGAGCCTGTGAAGGCTGCAACTAGACGGGTAAGGGTTGGGGAGCGCTAAGAGAAAACGTAGGTAGGCATCAGATGAATCATAAATGGCCTTGATTGCCATGAAGACTTTGGACTTCATCCTGAATGCCATGGAGGAGTTTTAGCACAGAAGTGAAATGATCAGGTTAGCACGTTAGGAAGATCCTTATGGCTGGCATTGTGGAGAAATGCAAGGGACCTTCCCGAGTCATTGGCTGTGCAGTGAGAGGCTTCAAAGCCTTATTAAAAACATCTGGATCCCCATGAAGCCCTAATACACCCTGGTTTACCAGGATAACTGGGTTGGAATGGGGTTGATGGGGTTCATTGTGAGTGCTGATAAAAGAAGTAAAGCTTTGAAAACTTTGAGTCCTAGACCTGCTCGTGGTCATCATTAACCAGCATTAACCTGGCATGCACATCAGCTGGGACATCAGTCTAGCTGTAAATTTCAGCAAGTTATGTTAGTGGAACTGTGTACTTTACTTGTAGAAGTGGTATTTCCTGCATGGCATGAATAAATATACCGAGTGGATAAAAAAAAAAGCTTAAGAGGACTACAGGAATTGAGGCCAGAAGTGACGCAACCCGAAATAAGAAAGAAGCTGTTGGGTTTAGTCAATAACATTTTTATTGAGCACCTACTTTGTGCAAGGAGAAGAAGAGAACCAAACACACTGTAGACATCTTAAATGGACAGTAACGAAAGGATTTGATGTTTATATGCTGGGAGCTCAGTAAAAGAAACTCCAGGAGTTTGACAGCTATCCACAGCCTTAAGTGGGCTAGTGGGAGCAGTGCCATGAGTCTCATGATGAGTAGTCACACTCCGTTTTATGTGCTGGAGGCAAAAGATTGGGACAGGAGGAAGGGAAGAGAGAATAAAGACATGGAGAGGATGTGTTTGAGAAGTGGGCTTTTCCCTTGCAGAGAGGCCCTGCAGTCTTACCTGTAAGAACGGCATGGATTTGGGGGAAATGCTCTTTGCAGCACCAGATTCACTCCTCTGAGTCTCTTCCTTGGGTGTGCTGGAATCCCGTTTTCCCAGCGTTATATTTGACTTTTATCTAGTCCATTATCATTCACCTGCCATGAGTATGTGTCCAACATGATAAAAGTGTATGACTATGGTCCAAAATGAAAGGAAGTGAAGAAGGTAAACAATACACATTCATCTCTGACAAGTCAATATATACAAGTTTCCCCACCACTGCTAACAGCATGAAAAATAAACGGATGAATTAGAATACTTAGTAACAACTTTTTAAACATAAAGAAAATCATAGACACTAGGCAAAGAACACAATGGGCTAAGATGCTGTGTGGCAACAAGCACCACAGAAAAGGAGGCAGGGGACAGTTCCTTGTAATTTTCCAACTTTTCTTAAGACCACACAGAAGAAACAATTTTTTACCAATATCACAGCACTTCAGATATTTCAAAACATCTATGTTCCCTAGTGTTATCTTTTCCAGGCTGAATAGTCACAATTCTTTCAAAAGTTACAGTTTTGAACATGCTCTAGACCAGCAGTTCCTAACATTTTTGGCACCAAGGACCGGTGCTTCTATGAGAATCTAATGCCTGGTGATCTGAGGTAGAGCTGAGATGGTGATGCTCACACTGGGGAGCAGCTACAAATACAGATGAGACTTCACCTGCCACTCACCTCCTGCTGTGCAGTCAGATTCCTATAGGCCACAGACTGGTAGTGGTCTGTGGCCAGGGGTTTGGGGATCCCGGCTCTAGACCAACCACTTCTGAATGTGGACCAAGGACTGATGACAAAGCTTTATGATTTGACCAGATCAACATGAAGGAACTTGATTTATTGTTTTTCAGTATAAAACGGTGAGTGGGTCAGGAGGGTGGGTGGTTGGTTACACTTTTGTGATCCTCATTGAATCATTGCTAAATGATTTCACTAAATGAGTTTGCCAAAATCCTGTCTTTTCCACATTTTCTGCTATCAGTGAAATCTTTCCTAATTTGTATATGTGTAACAGTTTTAGGATACATGTGCAGAATCTTACTTTATCAAAATACTTATCATCTCTAAACACCTTGAAGGTAATAAATTATGGATGGAAGATGTGAGCAGATCAATATTGAGGTAATTTTGTCGAAGTTAGAGTGCTACTAGAACATATGCAGGAGGTGAGTGGGAATATTAGAAAAGGTTTTATTAAGGAGATAGATTCAACTCTAGAAGAGTAAATAGGCTTTTACTTAATCATATTTATTGAATGCCTACTATGTGGTGGATACTGGAGATACAGCAGTGAACAACAACAACAAAAAAGATCTCTGCCAACATGGAGCTTATATTCTAGAGAGAAAAACAGGAATGAAGAACAATATGTAGTATTTTTCATTGTGACAGAGCTAAAGCGGGGAGGGGAGGGAAAGCAGCAAAGAACCATAGGAAGTGCCAGAAGTTGGAATTCCTATTGTAATTTCATATAGGTGGCCTAGGGAGGTCTCTCTTAAAATATGACATTGTAAGTAAAGACCTCAAGGAAGTGCCGGCACACCCGCACACCCGCCTGCAGAAATGAAAAGGAGGTATCTGGACACATAGACTGCGTTAGGCTTCGTTAGGAAAGATTCAGGATACCGGGGAGGCCTCTGGGGTTGAGCTTTCTGTTTCCAAGCAACTGACGCAGAAGGTCCAGGCCCTTTCCTGGCTGTGAGCCAGCAGCCCCTTCCGGTTACTCATTCAGTCCACCAACCTCCTCAGACCAGATAAAGTGAAGGAAGAAGATAGTTTACAGATATATTTCTTAAATTTCATCTGAATTGAATTACTCTTAACCTTTTCCAAATTGAAATCAAATTCATAGGTAAAATGTCCTTTTATGAATAGACTCAAGTTTGTTCTCTCTCTTCTAAAATTGTGGCTAAAGGAATATCTTTGAAGATGCTTTACCTTGCTAGATATGCCCTCCAAATTTAATGTGGCTTTATAACCTAAAGATACATATTTTTCAATTCAAGATCTTAAAACCAAGCCATTCCCAAGTGCTCTACTGTACACTGATCAATGTTATCGTCTATGGGAGGGATCTGTAACTTGAGGTCCAAGGACTCCTGCAGGGGAGTGTCTCAGAGACTTCTTGTATAGAGACTCCACTATGGACACTTGGGAGACCATAGAACAGTAGAGAGTGCACTGTGCAGAGGTAAAAAGAGGAGGAAATGATAGGAGATGGGCCATACTGTGAAGAACTTTGAATTTCATCTGGTAGGCAATGGAGAACCAGAAAAGGTCAGGGGACTCCTAAGATTAGATAGCCGTTTAGAAAGTTCACTGTGACAGTGTTGCAGTGAGAAGAGGCTGGTATTAGGGAGACCCACTGTGGCAGTTATAGTAGACATGCTTAATTGTTATATCTTCTGTGAAAACTATCCTGATCTTCCTTCCCCTCCAAACTCTCTTCTAATAAATAGCATTGACAACTCTTCACCTTGTGTCACCATTTTGTCCTGAACATACAATTGTGTTATATAATATTTAGATTACAGATTATTTTTGTATGCTCAAGTAAACCACTGGAATTGTTATATTATTATTGCCATTTGACCATAACCCTCTTGCCAAGGGCTCTGAAAGCCTTATAAACTTATAAGATTTAGAGAAAACATAGTGGATCAACCCTTTATAGGGGTTTCTCTACGTAAATACTAATGGAGGGCTTCCCCCTACAATGCGGGAAACGGAACTTCAAATGGATCTACCAAATGGAAGTCTGGGCAAGTTCTTGAAGATCTGTTTTATAGGAAACAGTTCACATCTGTTTAATATACCATTAGTGGCTTATTGCTCCGACAGTTTCTTTTTTTATGACACAAGCAAATAAAAGAGAATGCTTCTAAACCACATTTTTACTTTTTTTTTTTTCATTTGCTGTTGCCTCAAGGTTATATCCCTGATTCTTCTAAACTAACATACATTTAGTATTTTGGGAGGGATCCAATTAGGGCACTAGGGAGCTGGTGGATGTCGTTCTGAAAACCTACCGCTTTGTGATATACTAAAGGAGCTACTTAGAGGATGGTGAGTAAAGTTTTGCACTTGTCCGGGTGAGATACTGGTAGGATCTGTGTTAAGATGTCCAGAAAGCATTTGAATATGCAGGTCTGAAGCTTGAGAAAGACACAAACTGAAGAAGGACACTTAAAAACTATTTTCACACTGACAACAGTTTTAAAAAGCAGGAGAACCCCCTCCTCCTAAAAAAATATAAATAAGAATGTATTTTAAAATAAAGAAGAGAGAAATTTTCTCAGGAAGAAGTATAAACATTTGCTACTCAGTATGGTCAGAGGACCAGCAGCCTTGGTGTCACCTGGTTAGGGACTGGTCAGAAATGTAGTTTCAGGTCCTACTCACTCTGGACTTAATGAGTCAGAATTTGTCTTTTAGCAAGATCCTCACAGTATTCCTATGTGCATTCAGGTTGGAGAAGAACTGGAGTACAACAAGAAGGCCAAAGACAGGGTAGAGGGACATCTGACAGAAGAGATCACAAAGGAAGACCGTGAGGAATTAGAAGCCGAAATATAGTGAGAATGGTCCTAGGCGCACAGAACACTAATAGAATTGTGTTTAGGTAACGGTGGGTGATATGAGAACAAATATAAGCAAGTCTTTTTGTTTTTAGTTTCTTTCGTTTTTGTTTGCACACTTTTCCCTGCTCCTCTGGCTTCTGTGCCCAGAAAGGGAAAAAAAAATTAAAAAATACATATCCAGATCTATGGGCTCTTCTTACCTCTTAGGGCACAAATTGCTTTTTTCATATAGTGATTTAGGGTAAGCGAAAAAAAAATTGAGGTGGGAGCAGACTGCCCTGAAAAGAAACTTTAAGGTTTAAAGGTAACAGGCCAATAAAACTAATAGACGGGATTAGACGTGAGAAATGAGGGTTGAACAGAGGAGGAACCCAACATCTGGAGATGGGATTCCCCAAGACTGAGAGCAGGGATGGGTTGTGGGTGGCATACCCATTGGCATAGGCTTTTGAGGCATCAAGGCAGCCTGAGACACTGCCACGCTGAGCTTTACCAGAGTGTGTGTGGGCATCTGTGGAGGTGGAGAGACGGGAGCTGCTGGCCCAGCCTCTTACCCTTGAGTGCTTCTCCCTCAACAGTGGCTGAGAATCAAGTTCTTCCTTTCCCCTGAATTGTTTAGACCCAGAGTTCTTATGCTATCTAAAGATGAGGAAAGAAGGAGGGTAGGGGAAAATGCTCCAAATTAACAGATATTGTATATGAGTATGAAAAAGAACAAATGTGATATTTATTTAACTTTTAATGTGGAGAAAAACGTATGCCTATTTTAGTTTACCCTCTGTTTCCAGAGTTGCTTCATTTCTGACAGATTTTATTGGAAATGGTTTTTAACAAGTTAATTTTATGTTTGTTTGCAATCCTCAGTTCCTGAGTCTGTCAGACATTTTAAAAATAATGGTAGAAGTACAAAGGAGTCTGGAGACCCAAGTTCTAATATCATCTCTATTTCATAATAGCCATATAACACTTGACAAGGCATTGAACTCTCTCCAGGCCTCAGTTTTCACTTCTGTAAAATGAAGCGCTAAGGTGAGATTTCTCTTTTCCAACACTAGCACCCCACAATTCTA
Organism: Macroglossus sobrinus; assembly: GCA_004027375.1. NCBI lineage: Eukaryota > Metazoa > Chordata > Mammalia > Chiroptera > Pteropodidae > Macroglossus > Macroglossus sobrinus. The sequence continues at coordinate 260,750 of PVKZ01001372.1, forward strand.
TGATGTGTAACAAAGATAATAAATGTAGCAATATTTGAAAATCATAAAGATTAGAACATAAATCACATAATACAGCATCATCTTAATTTGTTAGTCAATTCAATCTCCCTGAAGTTGTTCACTGAACTTTGTCCATAATATAGGCATCCAGGGAAAACAGAACAATTAAGAGGTAGTCAGACCAAAAAAGGTCAGTAACTCCTAACATATGCGTAGAATGGGTAGGCAGTCTCCCCGCTCGATATGAGTGGACAGAATCTCCTTTGACTAACACTTACCTGCTCCCACACCCTCACTGCAGGGTGTTCCTGTACATCAGGCTGCCTGTTGCTTTTAGTGATCTTCCATGAAGAGGCCCCTGTGTCTTCAATTCTCACACCCGCCCTACTGTTTTTCAGTTACAAACTTTACCTGACATCCTTCCCCTCCTCCAATTAGGTTCACCTATTATATGTTAATAGCATCCTTTACTTCCTATGACAGTAGTTATCATAATTAGACAGTGATTTGTCTGATCATTTAATATCCATCAATCTTCACTACAGTGTTAGCACCATAAAGGCATGTCTGCTTTGTTTCCTCTTTATTCCCAGCACCTACCATAGGCCCTGGCATATGATACACATTACATGAAAAGACAAATGAATAAATTCCATCTTGCATAAAAGAAGATGAACACTCATTAACCAAGTCAAGTCACTAACAAGTGAGATAACAAAAACATGGATTTGTTCTCACTGGCTCCTTGGCCTACCCATCCGCCACTCCAGGTGGCCTCCTTGTCTCTCTCCCGGACTTCAGTCTCCTGGCAGTAACACTGGTGCTGGAGAAAGTGGTGCAGGAGAAGGAGACAGGGAAGATAATATGTGGTGGACTTGGTCCCTGCTCATCAGTCTTTCCTCTTCTTATCCACCAATGCTCTGTTACACACTTTATGAATGTGCACTCAACGCATTCTTGGAAGAAGTCCACATTTGGCACAATGTGCAGGACCATAGTGAAATAATCAAAACGGTGACCTCTCACCTCTCCTCTGCCTTCATCTATATCATGGACTTCATTCAGTACATGAACGGTCAGGTTGGAGATATATGGTATTTGTATTTCTCCAATGGACTTAATTGGGGATCATCTCTCATTCTTAAAACAGCAATTCCATCTCTGTCCCAGATACTTGGGTTATATAACCTGAGGTCAGCCCTTGATCCACCCATGCCAAGGTCTAGGTCCATTTCCAGAGCCCAGGTGTCCTTTGCCTCAATTTCCTTACTCTTGCCCAGAGCTATATTCCTCAACATGTCCACTCCATCTGGTGTATCTGCTCACCTCCCTCTCTCTCTTCCATGCCCACAGCTCCCTCTTGTTGAATTATTTCTTCAAAAATCCATTAAGTTTAATATCTCTAAGATAAGCAGAATAAACACATTCTTGCCCAAGTGGAAATTAGTTTAACTACCTTTTCTCACTATATAATGTCATCAAAGAAAATTCTCCAAGTTCGAATGGCTCGAAGTACTTTTTAATGTTTTTTTTTTTACTTGTTTATTCCATTTATCGCAACTCGGAGAAAATGCATTCTTGATAGACTTTTCTCAACCTCTGTTGACTGTTTATTTAATTTAGAACCAGCCTGCAGCACAGAGAACGTGCATAGAAAGCGATGCAAAATTTGCCGCATGCTGCCTCTGTCCTCCTCCACTTGTCTCCAGCGTTCTCCAGTTCTCTATCAGGTTGATTTAAAAGGGTCTCTCTCTCCCTCCAGGGGGACTCACCACACCACCGCTGCGCTCTCCTCCCTGCCTGGTCATCCGATGCCCTCTGCAGGAGGACTCTATTTTTGTCCTATTGTTCCCAGAGCTCCCTAAAGTTTTATGCTCCTTCAGTCTTTACAAAACTAGAGCTTGATCTGGTGACCTGGAGAATATTACCTGTAATTAACCCATAAATTCCCATCTGTTTAGTTAGAAACTTGTTTTCATGATACTAAATTTCACTAAAATTTTTCTATCTATGCTGAGAAATTCTGATGCTTGGTAGACTTTCACATTTGGGGGAAGTTCTAATATAGTTATTAATATTCTTATTTTTAATTTACCTTTAAAAAACCTTGGCATAGAAAACTATTTACCTTCTTTTCCCTTTGTTCTTGATCTTTACTCCAAGTCTATCTTTTTTATTGGATCCGCCATATTGAAGAGAAACTATTAGGAAAAGGCTGAGTTAAAGAGTAGAGAGTTGTAGAGAGAAATAAACTAGATTCAAGGCTAATTTTCTGCTATTTACTGCATGGCCTTGAAAAGTCATTTCCTCTGGGCTTTAGTTTTATCTTCTGTATAATTACAGGGCTGGCCTGGATGTTTCTTAAGATTTTTTCTCACTCTGAAAATTACTCACTTTATACTAACTACTGGGTCACCTTTCTCTGTTAATAGGTATACATTTTTTTTACAGTCATAGATTAGTTTTATTTCCTAACTTGTCTTTTGTGCCTTTTGGTGGCCGTGTTTATGGGTCTGTTGTATTTTCTATATTCATTTAAATAAGGATCAATAATTTTACATAGAGGTCTTTCAAAAAAAATGACACAGTCATTGTGGTCATGTTTTTAAAATTAAACCTTTTTTTCACTGTTCCCTTTTCAAATTATTTATAAATTAGATGTTTCTTCACTCTTTAGCATTTGTGGTATCCAGTACCAGCCTCTTAACCAGGAACAATTGTTAATGATCTGTAGCATCCAATAATAAAAACATTTTTGAGCTCTCACTATGTGTCAGGCATTCCACTGGGTGCTATGAATACAAAGACAAACAAACCCCTGGACTTTGTAAACCAAGGCTAAGAGAAAATGTTCCTATATGTTTAGAAGTTAATGTACTGCTATCTACTTCTCAATATTCTTGCCCTATCCCAAAACTGACTCCAAGGATATGGTACTGAATTTTTACTCACTGATACAAAAAAAATAATCTAAGGCAGAGAAAGATGACCTTAGTACATAAAACATGGCCTCTGTTGTGTACATGTGGCAAATGAACTTAATTCTCACATGACTGCCTCAGCTTTTTATCTGTAAAATACTAATATTTTGTAGGTAGATTTGGGTCAGGGGTTGAACTACGTGATTCTAAGATTCATTCTAACTCTTACAGGACTGCGGTTTGAATTTATAGTTCAATTATATAATGCTTTTGAGCATTATATAATTAAGAGGCAGGACTTTACTTCTTGAGGAATTAGGAAGTCTAGTTTCTTTATAGTAAATACTCTCCTGGTCTTTTAGAGCGGGCTCCACTAGATGCAGTAAATATGTTCCCATGATTCTTACATTAATGATCTTTATCCCTACTTTGAAATGATGTTTCTGAATGCAAACCAGAGTGCAAATCACAGGACTTTGGAGGTGGGGCCCAACCACATGGCTCCAACCACAGAATCCCATTTCCGTTGTCCACGTACATGAGTAACTGTTAGCCAGTGGTCGTCCTCTAAGAAAATTCCCTCCACATTCTTCCAAAGAGTCTAAACTATATATTCCCATTTGGAATTGATGGAAGTCCAAAGATGCAAAATAGATTTAGGTTGAACTTTTGTGGAATTGATGAAAGTTACACAGGTCTGGATTATAAAGGGCAGGTAGCCTTTGCAGTCACACTGGGCTCTGAACTCAGAAGGGCTCTGTGCTGGGTTTAATGTTCCTAAGTCACTACCCTGAGATTCTTAATTTAATTTTTGAACTTGTGTTTTATGAGTGAGATCTAATGGGACAATGGAACATGTGTGTGAGGAGAGAAGATACACTCAACATGTGTGTCCATTATTTCTTCTTTCTCCATTCACATGTAGTATTCTCAGGGCCCCATAAACATAGAATTCCAGTGGGTCCACATGCAAGGGAGTTCAGCAAGACTCAAAGCAAGCACACGATAAGTGTTACATCTGCAGTTGAGCAAATGGGGCACTTGAGTCTGGAGAGGCCAGTCCTTTCCTTTTGAACCATAACTTGTTTCTAATGCAGGTAGAAAGCAACAGTGTTTCAAGAAATGCAAATGACCAAAAAACACTACAATGTTTTTCTTAACTCGTTTTACTTAGCCAATCACTCATGTTGCATATTTTAACATAGAAGAAAAGAGAAGATAGGGCAGCTCACCGTCCCCTTTCTTTTCAGTTCTCACTTACTCATCAGTAAGCCAAAGGTTGAGAGTGTTAGTTGAATGTGTATGAATCAAAAAATGAAATAGAAACGATTGACGTACATTTTTTTCAGCATTCACTGGTTTTGAAAGAACAAAATATATATGCATGTATGAGCTATACAATATGAATTGTATAATTTCAGTAATTTCACACTGAGTTATACTTGCACTTAATATAATTATATTTGTTCTTACATTTACACTTATAATTTACATTGTACAATATAAAGATAAATGATAAAATTTATGCTAGTATTTAATTAATTAATTAATTAATTTTTACTTTACAATAACATTTAACAGTGAAAGGAATCAAAGTTTTGCTACCCCAAAATGTGCCTTTTGGGATATTGATTTTAAGCATGTAATTAAAGAAAAGATCTGTAACCTATTCCCTTTCTGCCTAAAAGAATTTAGATAGAAAAATCTGCTTTAAAAAGGCAAATTTAGCAAAATCACATTAGCATATATGAATTAACACATATGTGACAGGAAGAAATCTAGCAAAGCCTGTTTCACTCTGTATCCCATTGTTGTGGGTGGTCCAACAAGAATTTGTTTACCATATGTTTGCTCTTTTCCAACCAGTAAATTACTAACTTTCCCTTTGGAATCCCAGATCCCTGTCCTCTTCTTCTTTGTCCAAAATGGCATATAAACCTCAACTGCCCAGGGCATTTCAGGTCACATTCTTATGGATCCCTGAATGTATATTTGTATAATAAACTTTGGACATTTTCTCCTGTTAATCTGTCTCTGTTAATTTATTATCCCAGCTAAAAAAAAATTAGAAGGTGGGAGGAATGTTATATTTTTTTGCACCCCCACAAGAGCTAATAAAAACACCATACAGCTCTAGAGAGAGATTATGGAAGGTGTTTTAGTACATTTAGTGACGTTATTTTCATTTAGCAGTGGCCCCTGCAAATCACATAGCCAGCTCTGAAGTGGGAAAAGCAGAAAATGATGAGAAAGTCGAACTCAATGACAGGAAAAAATTTAAACAACTGTTTCTTCAGGCAGTTACAAGAAAGTGTTGTAACTACTCATTCTGAGAGAATGATGCACTAAAACGTTTTCAATGATCAGCATCACTTAAACAAAGCACCTTGGTTTATTTCCCATGCATTTGGCAGTGGGCTCCTGGTTATTTCAACCCAATGTCTGCAAGAACGAGTCCCACACTAGGGGGCAGCAGCTACCGTCTGTCAACCTTCTAGGGCTCCAAAGCTGCAGGATTCAGATTCCCTACTTGAAATCCTGAGACAATGAAGAGATACCTAAGAAGTTTGCTCTTTATCTTTATGTCAATTTGCTTCGCAGTAGTGTTTTTGAGAGAGGATGGGCCTCCTACACCAAGGACTTAAGGTGTTTCTTTGCCTAAAAAGAAATAGCAGTGAACATTTTTTTTCTGCTCTCACTCCATGATTCATTTCTAAAGTGACAAAGTAATATAGTCTAAAAGATTGTTTTAAACTTAGTTTTTCTGTACAGTCTAGTAGTGATTGGTCATATCTATCTACTATGAATTTGATCAAAAGGAACAACTCATTTCATGGAGGCCACTTAGCAGCTAATCAAGTGATAACAATTTTGTAACTTGTGAAGATTGTACGGGTTTCAGAGGGAAACTGCCAAGGCAAGGGATTAGTTAAACATTACAAAATTCACACTCGTCATTCAGGGTGGCCTGAATAGAAGAGTCAGAATGTTCTAAACAGAAAGAAGAATCTAGAAGTCCATATTATAAAGAAAATAATTTGCAAAGATGACTATATTTGCCAAGATACACAAAGTTATTCAGTTAGCATTCAGTTATTCAGTGAGAATAGCATTGCCTAACAGACAAGCCGACGAAAACATAGCTTGCAGTATTGTATTAGATTGTTCCAACAAGATTTTCTAAATAAAAATTTTATTAAAAGTGAATTGACTACTGTATACTTGAAACTAAAAAAAAAAAGTGAATTGAAATTTCCATGTACAGTATGCTAAAAAACCACTGTTGTGAATTCTAGATTTTCTGGCAAGATGCTAAAATAAAAGTTCCTTTTATCCCGGCTCATCACAAATCTCCAGGGAGGTGCTTCTTGACAGAGGCAATTCTGCCCACTAGGGGCATTTGGAAATTTGCAGGGGTGTTTCTGGTGATCCTAGTGATTAAAGCATTACTTTCATTTAATATAGTGGAGATCCAGGCCAGGGATGTTAAACCTCCAACAATGCATAGGGCAGCCCCTAATGATGACAAAGTGTCATCACACATCTCCCTCAACTTTTAAGGCCCTGCCTTAAATTTACAAATGAAAAACATTAGTATAATTTTTAAAGCCTAGGAACTATATGTAAAATAGACTTAGTATGTGTTATTCTTAACATGGTTTTAACAAAATTGAGTGACTACCAGGTAAGTCTAAGGCAGACTGTACTTTATTTCATTCAGAACTTAGTACGAAGAATTGTTAACCATCTCTGAAGATCGTGTCATCAGCAGCACCTTGGCTTGTGGAACTGAGTCACCAATAGAACAACACACTGGCAGTCTGTGTTTGTAGCTCATGATTTACAGTGGTTCTAAGTGTACATTTAAATATACCTAATTAGTCTTTATTCAAATGTCAAATAAAAAAAGAATCAACTTGAAAATTTTCCTGCATCTCTTAAATTCCAACATGTTCATTATCAGTATAAGCATCTTTTGTATGACTGAAATCAAATTCTTTATAGTAAATTTAGTAATACAAAAGAAATAGTGCTCTGCAATTATTAGAAACAAATTAGATGTTGCTATGGGATTTTTTTTTCTTCCTCTGGTTGGTGGCTAAAATCAAGTATGGAATAGCTAAAGGCAAAACAGCCTTGGGAAGGATGGTTGTGTGACCAAGGTACAAGTGCTTAACCTCTCTCAATATCTGGCTTCCTTATATGGTAACACCTACCTCATAAATTAAATAAATTGGTGCATATTATGTGCTTAGCACAGTGCCCAGCATATAGTAAGACATAACAAACAGCTGTTGTCTTATCTCTTTTCCATTCTAGAAACATGAAGACTTCATGGGAACAATTGCCTGACTTAGGAAGGGCTCTCCTGACCTGGCTAGACAGTCATGTGATTTGCTTAGTACTTTAAGGCTCCCGATGGAGATGCCAACCAGTCTGAATGTAATTAAGAGTGTTTGATAGCCTGGGAATCCTAGGATGTTCCTGACTAAGCTATATTCAATTGTTCTAGTTAGAAAAATAAAAGATCTGTGTGGACTTTAGATACTAGAGTTTGTTACCCAGCAACAGATTGAAGTTCCGAAAGAAATTGTGAATTCTCTCGTTAGTGAAGCAACTTCCTGAGAGGTGGCTATTGACTCTGACCACACTGAACCCAAGAACTCGTGATCCTCTGACCCAGAAAATAAAAACTCATGTGAGAACTGATTAGCTGGCAAGACATCAAGAAAACTAGTTTTACAACCTATCAGGTGGCTAAAGATTGGTCACATTGTCTGGGAGAGCTGGAAGAGCAGGGCCACTACATTTCACAGGGGCCATCTGCATATAATACACTGTATAAGAATGGGATCCACAACTCTGTGCAGCTCTGCGACCCCAGAAAGGACCTAAGGCAGCTGGGACATGCAGGCCCATTATACCAAATGGAAGCTACATCTGTCTACCTTCCTTCTACTCTTTCCACAGTGTTGCATGACCACCGAACTCTCCTAGAAAGCAATGCAAATACAAGATTTTAGATATTGTCATTTAATCCTTATAACTATCCAAGTTCATTAAAATCATCCTCTTTGCAGACGAGGAACCAGATTTTGAGAAGTAACACTCCACGTCACAAAGCTGATGAATGAGATCCAAACCAGGTTGTCTCACTTTGGATTCCAGGCTCTTGACCTTTGTGCTAGACTGCTTCCTAGGAACCATTGCAACTAATGTTTGTTTACAGATAAACAAACACAAGATATATAAGTGGTTTCCCCAAGTTTATACAATTGGGTAATAGAGCCAGGATTTGCGCCCCAGGCCTTTTGAATCAAAGTAGGATATGCAATAGTAATGCACATACAGAATGGACTGAGCTATGCTGAGCATACAGTATAAGAGGAAAGCATTCTGAGGTCAGGACCTTAGCCTATTTTTGTCTTCTCTTTGTCTACTCAGACAATGCTTTTATATGAATAGAATTATCTGATGATAACCTGCACCCCAGTTACAGCATTTGTCCATGCTAGATTAGATATATTACCTTTCTCTAGAAGATGAATGTTGAAGAGAGCACTTTTGGATTTAAACAATATCCTTAAAGTAACATGTCAAGAATACTCAGTTCTACATGGAAATACGCCCCCAGGTTTAATGATTAGCAAATACTGTTTGTCCAAGATATGAAAACCCAGAAGGCGATCACAGGATCAGAAACTTTCATCCCTCTGAAGGACAAACATCTCTAAATTTGGGGGAAAATGCCATTTGAGACTTACTCCACTACTTTTATCTAATTACCTGTTGCTTATTTTGGATTTCAGAAGGTCGGGCAAAGGGAGGACAACTGAGTTTATAAGGAGGGTAGCTGAACTGATAGGAGAAAGGAAATAACCCGTAGAGATCTCTGCCAAAGTTTACTCCACTGAGCTGCTCTTGAGACACTGTTTTGCCTGGTCTCATAACACTGGCAAGCTTTGCAAGGAAGTTCTGTGAACTTGATGATGTCTGCATAATCACACAGAGGCCTCAGCCACTAAAAGCAGAAAAGAGTCACTGGGATCAGTTACCTCAAGCCCATTTTGCCACTATCACTCTACAGGGCACTGAATCTGTTCGTCTAGAACACTATTTTTTTTTTCAGTTACAAAACATGATAAAATGTTTTATCAGTTTATCCTTTTAGGGTCAATTGTACAATTTACTTAACTTTCACTAGTTAATTTATTGCCAATTTATAATGAACATAGAGTATATTATCTTATGAGATAAAACTTCTACAAAACCATTTTCAACTCATCATGTAAAAAAATAATGTAATGCTTTTCTCAACTGCATAATAAATTGTCAGTACCAACAAATTTTACCTATTTTTGATATTAGAGACATTAAAATTTAAAAGTGCCTTTCATTTTGAGTGAATGAGCAAAAAAATGAATTAATTTTTAAAATATTTACTGAATGCTAAGTATGGTGCTAGGTACTGGGGATACCTGGGTTAATAATTAACCAAAACCCAGTAACCCACCCCTTGACATCAATATAATCAGTATAATTTCATAAAGAGGAACAAGAAAGTTAAGTATCAGAAGTATTCTAACGGGAGAGTTCCAAGGAAAACTCAAAAGTAAATTTAGGATATGTACTTTTGTCTTATTCTGGTTCAATTACTTTGTTCTCTGTGTGAGCTGGAGAGCACATATTCTCCCACTGTGAGAGGAAAGGGGTGTCATGCACTCCAAACCAACCACAGGTGCCTTGGGCAGAAACTGTTGATGTTAAGACAAATCACATAAAGTTTATTATAGGCCTAGATCAAAATTGAAGGAAAAAGATTCCTAAAACATGGCTTTGAGTGCTTATGGATAATAGTGCTTTGAAGCTTGACAGATATAAAGACTGGCAGTTTACTTTGACCAAAATTTATATTCCCCAATAGCTAAAAAGATAAAATGACTAAAACCACAAATGTAGGGAGAGATGAGTATTAAAAATTCTAACGTCCTGAGGACTGATGTTAAATCTTATGAGGACAATCAGTACATCAGCGTTCTTATGTCAACCAACTTTCCAAGGAAGGAATCCTAGTCTCCATAGGCAGGTGTCTGAGAGCTTACTGTATGTGAAAGAATAAAGCCATACTATCCTTCAAAGTGGCCCAAACTGTGGCAAGCAAGGCCAGATAACCAGTTCCTTGAAACTGAGAAATCTGGGTTCTGGAGACGTCAACTGTACAAGGTTGGACCTTCATCAATAGGTAAAGTAGTCAAACAGTGAGTTGTTCCAAACTACTACTCAGATGAATGGAATTGGGTCATGGGAAACAGTGGCCTGAGCACCTAACTTCTCAGGAAAAGGTCAAGGTGTTTATCTTTCTCCATGTTTAGGTAGGAAGTGCTGTCAATTGATTTCTCAATAGAGAAGGTAAGCCCTCCAAATCTGGTATCATCTCCTATGAGTCTCTTCCTCACTCACTCTATACTAAGCATACTGGCCTCTTTGCTTCTTCTTGGATATGCCACACATGCTCCTAACCCAGAGCTTTTGCATTTGCTGTTCTCTGTGCCTGGAATGTTCTTCCCCCCAGATTTTCTCTTGATTCCCTTTCTCACCTCCTTCAAGTCTTTGCTGAAATCTCATCTTCACAATGAGGTCTACCGTATTAGTTTTCTTTTGCTGTCACAACAAATAACCACAAATGTAGTGACTTAAAACACCACAAATTCATTTTCTTACAGTTCTGTAGGTCAAAAGTTTGGTATGAGTAGCACTAACCTACAATCAAGGTATTGGCAGTCTGTGTTTTTTCCAAAGGTTCTAAGGGAGAATCCGTCTCCTTCTTAATTGGGTTATTGGCAGAATTTAAGTCATTGTGGTTGGTTGTATAACTGAAGTACCTGTTTCCTCGCTGACTTTCAGTTGAGGGTAATTCCTGGCTTCTAGAGGTTTCCTGCATTCTTTAGCTGATGGCCCTCTGCCTTCATCTTCACAGCTATGACAGGTCAAGTCCTTCTCCCGCTCCAAGGCTTTCCTCCTTCTTTCTTTTCTTCTCTCTCACTGAATCAGAAAATGTTCTCTCCACTTCTGAAGACTTATATGATTAGACTGGGCATACCTGAATAACCTAGGGTAATCTTTTCATCTCACATCTGCAAAATTTCTTCTGTGTGAGGTAACATATTCACAGAATTCAGGGATTAGGACAATTAGGGCATGGACATCTTTGAGGGAGAAGTAAACATATTTAAAATTCTGACAATTTAGTAGAGTCCCCTGGTAGGAGAACAACAAACTCTGTTTAAAAACCCAGTTCAGGTTTATCCACCCACTCTAATAGTCAGAGTCTGTCAAAAACCCAATGCAACACGTATCTCAAAGTATTAGATGTGTCAGTGATGACTCTTCCCACACTCAGGGCCTCCAGTGAAAATTCCCCTGATCCCAGCAATTGGTGAGTAAGACAACCATGTTATGTGCCTATGACCCTTTCTCTTGGTCACAGCTAATTGGAGTAGGAACAGTACTTTACCCAAGAGCCACCAATCCAGTGACACTGATTAGAGTCAACAAGATCTAAAAGTAATAGACAAATGATGAAATAATAACTAATATTTTTATTATTATTAGTTATAATAACTAATATTTTTGGTTATTTCAGAGTTTGTTGCTGTCTGCCAGGCCTGTGATAGCTCCTCTCTGACCTCTACTCTGTGGGCACATTTTGCTCTAAATCTAATGCATATACATGTGTCAATACGCACAGTACTCTATGGTGGAGGCACTCCTACTAAACCCAACAGATGAACCCAAGTAGTCAATCTCCAAAGTCCACATTCCTACTATTTCCTTTTCTAACTGGCAAAACAATGATTGTAGAGAATTGAAAAATATATTTTTTAATTAAAAATGTCTCCTTTTTTCCTTTCTAATGTCAGGAAGTACATGTATATACATAAATATAGAAACATTATACATTTTAAATAAAGATGTCCTAAATATCATTCGAATATTATGAATGGTATTCATTCAATAATATTGGCATTTGTATTAAAACAGGGCCACACATAAAAAGAAAAGTCACTGTATTATACAAATATTATAAATTTCTCTAGATCATAAAATTAGAATAAAATTTACAAACATATCTTCATTTCTACAGAGGTAAATGCTACTTAAACTAGGTAGACATAAAATGAAATGGCTAATATTTGCCCAATTTGAAAAGGTATTTAAGAAAAGTGTATTTAAGGATATCCAATAGTTCTTAATTTGGGTTATAAAGTTTGAGAAAATCTGTTCATCACATAAGAGCAGTGTGTACATGATATCCACAGGCTTAACACTGGTGATGTTAACCATAATCACTTAATTAAAGATGGCATTTGCTAGGTTTCTTCAATGTAAAGTTACTATTTTTTTCTTTCCATACTCTAAGTCTAGATGTGAATCACTAAATCCAGTTCACACTCAAAAGGATACTTTGTTATTTATTTTGAAAACATTTCAAACTTCTAGAGAAGTTAACAGAAAGTGTAATGAATTCCCATTTTCACTATCTAGATTTGCCACTGATAGCATATTATTGCTATTCATATTGTTTTGATTAAATCTTTTGAGAGTAAGGTATAGATAACATAATCTTTTATTCCAAGTACTTCACCAAGTATTTCTTAAGTAAAGAAGTTTTTTCATAACCACAATATAATAATTAATTTCAATAATTTAACATTAATATAATACTATTATCAAATATATAGCCCAGCATTTATTTTTTTTTTAACATTTTATTTTTTTATTTTTTCCCTTCTCCCTCCCCACTCCCCCTCCCCTCTGGTAACCACTAGTCCAAAGTCCATGTCCATGAGTCTCTGTTTGTTTTTCCTTTTCATTTGTTGCTTTTAAGTTTATATCCTACATGTAAGTGATATGTAATTTTCAACCCTTTCTTTCTGGCTTATTTCGTTTAGTATGATTATTTCAAGGTCCATCCATGTTGCTGCAAATGGCAGCATTTCATCTCTTCTTATTAGCCCAGCATTTCTGCTTTTGTGTATGATGGAGTATCTGATAGAAGTTCTCTTGCCTTAACCAGAAAACTAGACAAAATGTCTAAGGCAAGTTTTTTCAGACATTGGAGAATAAGCAACACAAAGCAGAGTAGGCAACGAAAGACAGCAATCAATCCCTGAAGTCAGGGAAACTTAAGAGGTAAGCCTCATGATGATCCTGGCTCTCAGCCTGGGGAAAATTTCCTGACAGTGTAGCAATGTGGAATCTTAGTAGAGAACGACAGTCCCTCTGAGCTGGGAGGATGAGATCCAAAGCTGGGGCAGCTGAAGTGCTGGAATCCGCAGGGCAGGCCCCAGAGAGGCAGGAGCCCTGCAGTTTATATAAATATAATCATGAGTTCATAGTGATACCTCTAATTTTGAGCCAATATCACAAGGCTTTTCCTAGTCTTCTCCTATTCCATATTTCTGGCTCCTTTTTAGAGAAACAGTCTGAAAGCAGACTGGTAAGATATGTGACCATTTTCATTGTCAAGTCTCCCACCTGAGGGAAAAGCCTGCCAGTGGTCAGGTCAGCAAAAGGAGAACGTGGAGCGACAATCACTACTTGAGAGCCTGAAAACTAATGATGTAAAACTCAGAAGAAAATGGATTTGGTAAGCGAGTACACCAAATATAAATAGAAATTTATGGGGCAGACAATAGCATATTTGCCTTCTAGAGCTCTAATTAAGTTCTTTAACCAAAATTCCGAGTTGTTCGGTTGTAGTTTATTTTTACATTAATTCAATAATTACCTCTCAACACAACTTCTTCATCCCGAGATCTTTATTTTGATTCATTTCTTTGTTGTCTGGTGTCCTTCTTTCAGTAATTTTTTCAAAAAGAGTTCATGGATTCAGTTTCCCAGGATTCAAAGATTCTCAGCCTTGGCTGTACACTGTAATGACCTTGGGAGCTTCTGAAAAATTATTGACTTCTGACCATCATCCTGGACCAATTCAATCGGGTTCTCTGAGGGTGTATTCAACAATATTTTAAAAAATCAAATTTCTGAAGTGCTTCTGATGTGCAGAGAAATATCTCCAATTTCAAACTCAAAGACGTTACTTGTGTAGGCTGTCTTAGAGGGGAAAAAAAAAAAAAAGACTAAAGAAAGTTGTAAGCGAGTTTTAAAGAAGCAACCTGGATAGGAAAACACTGCTTTGTTCTTTCAGATTTGAGAGTGTTAATTTAACTTCTTGGGTGGGTTTTTAAAAATTACATCACATTTTCATTCCCTAAAATGTTAATATGCATAGGAATCACCTGAAAATCTGGTCAAATGCAGGTTCTGATTCAATAGGTATGGAATGGCAACTGAGATTCTGCACTTCTAATAAACTCCCAAGTGATGCCAATGCTGCTGGATCATAGGCCACACTTTGAAGTATAAATTTTACCCTCCATCTTCTGAAGTGAATATTGGTACAGAGGAATCAGGAACTACCTGATACTGACGTTTTTTTGTCTTTTCGGTGGCTTGATTCTTCTTCTTAGGTGTCCATACGAGTCTCATCTTCAAAATTCAGATTTAGTGAGGTGACATGTATTAACAAAGTATAGAGTGAAAAGCCCCACATATAGTATCTGCTTCTGATGTTTTTGTTTTGTTTTGTTTTGTTTTTGTTTTTGTTTTGTTTTTGTTTTTTGTTGTTGTTCTAGTGTCTGTGAGCCCCAAATTCACAACAGTTCTAGCTCTTCTTGAGAACTTCCCATAGGGTTGGCAGATGCCTGTCTCACATCGTGGCTGAGATTTTTTCCCCCCTCTTTTGCCCATTCATTCTTACAATAAAATGGCCATCACTTTAGTTAACTGGAATAAATTTTTCCTTGCAACCAAAAGAAACTAAATAAAACAAGTAGAAATTATAGATTGAAAAATATGTAATGTTAAAATAATGATTGCATAGAATGCTGTGTCAAAATAAATAGTAATGCAAAAAAAATGTACTTACAGTGATGGTCAGCAGAAAGGAGGGCTGGGGCAGAGAAGTTTTAATATGATTCTTATGTCATTATTTTAACTAGATCGATTGATAGAAAATAGTAGAAAAGGTAGAAAAGTGATAGTGCCAAAAAAAAGAAGAGAGAATTAAGATTAAAATGTGATGCTAAAGAATTCTGAAAGTCTTAAAACCAAAAACTAAAAAAAAAGCTAAAAACTAAAAAATAAGAAAATCTTAAAGGATAGTAAGGCAAAATCTTAAACCAGGAGAACTATAAAAATTCATAAAACAGAAATACAGCATGGGTTATAAAATAAGCAGAATAAAGATTAGAGCAAGAAAATAAAATTAAAAAGAAAACTAGAAGGTTGAGATAACTTGTTAAAATTAAATTAAAATGAAGTCAGTTATAAAATAATTTTGAACAGATGAAATTCAAATTAAGTAAATGTTAGAAGCCAACAGGGTAATCAGGAAGATATAAAATAGAATATGAGATCTTGTTTAAAGCATAAGAATAAGAATAAAGATAAATATAATTAGATAATCTATACAGATTTACAAATAACATCAAAATATTTTTTTAAAAGTTTACAAGTTAGAGGAAGAGAGAAAAGAAAAATTTCTTGAAGCATACAAAGAGTATGAGGACTTGACATTTATCTGTCTTTTCCCAAAAGACTATCTGCTAATAAAGCAGTGATGTCTTCAGGTGGGACCTGAGGCAACAGAGAGCAATATGACAGACTCCTTGGTCACAGAGGCTTCTGCCTTGCTCCCCTCAGCAACTGCGAAGGGCCAGCCTCACCAGTAATCAGAGATGGCAGATAAGAGGTATCAGTACAGCAAACTCACAGCTGATGGCACCAATCCGACTCAGGATAAACTCCTTAGCCTTCCAACTGCATCCTTTCCTGGATTATCTCCTCCAAATTTAGCTCATGTTCAGAGTCAGGGGAAACTACTCTCTCTAGATTGATTACTTATGAAGCATTGCATGTCAATTCTTGTCTATGTCTCTAGAAAAGTTTTTAGGAACTGTGGTACAACACTGTGGTACAGATAAAAAAGGCATTTATTCAGTAGATGTTTAGAACATCTTCCCTGACCCTGGCAGTGTACTAGACTTCAGGAACACAATGATAAATGAATAACAGAGCTTCCTTAACAGAGATCCAGACTAGCTGCATGGATAAGATAGTGGCATTTTAAGAGATAATTTTAACACATTATCAATGGCACAAGTGGAAGAGTTGGCTCTGAACAGGAGGGCGACCTTACACTCTGCAGAGGTAGAAAGGGAAGTGAGAACATGGCGGGAGGTAGGGAAGCAGGGTTGAGAGTCAGAGAGATTATGTCTGATGGAATGAATTCTCTTGGTGAAATAGGGGTTTTCCTGAATGAGGAGTCTGGAGACAAACAGAGGTCTTGCGGTAAGTGGGAGATAGAAGTCAGGGAGAGTTCTAAAAGAAACTTGAGAAAGAGCTAAGAACCAGTAAACAGTCTGACACAGAGCAGAGAGGGCCAAGCGGAGGCTGGAGGTGGTGTCAGTGGTGTCAGTCAGTAGCAGCAGCGTTTGGGTATCCAGGTAAGATACACACAATTAATTACAATACAATGTAAAGCCATCCGGTGTGACAGGATAATTTATGGAGACATCAATCTGTGTCTGTTCTCACTGCATTTCCCCCTGACTCCCACCCCACCCATTTCCATTTTCAGAAATTACTTCAGGGCTATTTGTGTCAGGGAAGTTTTGGGTTAAATGCTTGAAAGCAACCTCCTGAAAGGCCTTTTTCTTTTTTTCCCTTTAAAGCAGAGGTCTCAAAGTGCCCTTTTCCAGGCTGACTAATACTTTTACAGATACACTTCATTTGTAATGAATAGTGTTCTTAAGTTTTTAAAAATAGTTGCCAACATTTTGAAAGTAGATTTCACATTAGAATCTATATTTTAGCCTCTCCTGGAAAAATCCAATGACCTAGCAATTCTAGGTTACATTTTCAGCTGGCTACAATTTGTCGAAGTTCAGTAATGTCTGACCATTTTAAGGTGGCACAGCCTCCAGTTAACTGTGGTCCTTATCATTTTCTATGGTCTTGAACTTAGCCAAAATCACTCATTTAGGTTAACTACTCGGTCCCTATAACCCTCTCTAAAGTTGAAGATTATGTTAGGAAGAAGGAGTAGAGACAGAAGCAACAAGGCATGTCCTTACTCGGCTATCCTGGCATCCCAGGTCCTTGTGAAATCCTAAAAGGGGTGGGAGTGAAAGAGACCACAATGACTAAGATTATTTTTCACCAGTCCTTGTGGAGGAGGCTTGAAGTTAGGCTTAGAGAAAATAAGGACACCCATCACTTCTTGCACATGCACATTTATGGAATAAGGTTTTTAAACACTCATGGAGATTTACAGAAAGGGGTAACAGAACACAAAGCAAAGAAATGTGTGAGGTTAACTTTTAGCTAAGATAGTTTTGCAAGTTTTTACAGAGGAGATGTAATTTGAGCTGAGTTTTGTAGAATGAGTAGGAGGCCTCCAAATGGAGGTTATTTCACCCAAAGAGAAACATTCAAGGGTGCAAAGCATATTCAAGAATTTATAGTAGTCCAGTATAGCTAAGACATTAGATGCTCATCTTCTGGTTGGGGGAAATAGGAGAAAGGAGAGATTAGAAGGAAATTTATATATTATTGAATGTCAACTATAATTGAAAAATAAAAACATAGAAGGGGGAAAAAAGGAAGGTGAAACTAGAAGGGAAGTTTTAAGCCTTCACACCTTCTTCATTTAATGCAAATTTCTTATTCTTTAGTATACTACAGGAAGTTAACTGTGCTGAAAGTGTGGCCAATTCCCAGGGAAAAGAAGACTGGACAAAGGCCACTGAGCAGGTTCTTACAATAATTTGGGTGAGAGATGATGAAGCTTGGAACTAGGACAATGATTATGGGAATAGAGAGGAGAGTGGATTTCAACACCCAAGTATGGTTTACTCGGTGCCAGGCATTGTGTTTTGTGCTAAGTATACACGGATAGACACAGGTTCTTGGCTTGAAGAAAATCATTGACTAAGAGACGAAGTTTACCGCACCTGACAGAGCCAGCAAAGAGCTGAAGTATCTGGAATCTTCAAGCCTTCGTCATATGTGTGGTGTATTCCATCATGACTCACATTCAGAGGATCCTTCTCTGTCTACACAAGTTCAGGGGCTGAGACCTGAGTTGGCTGAAACTCACTTTTGCAGGGCTACCATAGTTTGTTCTTTCTGACTTAGGGAATGGAGAAATGCTCAGAACCTTAATTTTAAATTTCAAAGAAGGTACTTTAAGTGAGTTTTTAACATAATAAATAAGTTGTAATCATTTGAACTACGGTGAAATTGATATTAACTGTATTGGTAAGTGCATTCTATTAGTGCTTAAATATCATCTCTACAATTTTATTGCAACAATAAAATTCATTCAGCTTCCAGATCACTTGGAGTCTTTTCCCATTTGCAGGTATGGAATGTTACCTGCCTTTGACTTCCTACTACTTGTTGAAGTCTCTGTGTCACGCAGTGCCTGGAACATAGCAGGTGCTCAGTAAGTGTTGAGGAAATAGATTCATAATATAGAAGGGGATGCTTTCAGAGGTTGGGTGCTACTGTCTTCGGTGAGGTAATCAAGCTAAAGTGCTTGCCATTCATTCATTGTTCATTCATTCATCCAGAAAATATTTACTGAGGATTGACACATGTTTACTTATAAAAGGCAAATAGATAAATATTTTTGGGCATTGGACAAATAGCAATGAACTAAACAAAGTTTTTGTTCATCCTAGTGAGACACAAGAAATAAACAATGTATTTATATGTGTGTGCATATATATACATCAATATACACACATTATATCAGGGGTGATACCTGCTATGAAGGAAAACAAAAGTAAAGTAAAAATAAAGAATGATGTCCTGGGCGGGTATTTTATAGATTGCTTATGAGCTACTCAGGGAGGCCACTTTAAAGAAGTGGCATTTGAGCAGAGATCTCCCCCTCCCCCCAAAAAAGGTGGAGTTTGGTTAGAATCAGCTATCCGGACATCTGGAGGCTGAGTGTTGCAGGCAGATGGATAAGCAAGTGCAAATATTCCCGCAAAGGGAAAGGACCAAGCCTGTTGTTAGAAAACCAGCAGGGAGGCTTGTGTGGCTCCAAAGGGATAAAGGTAGGAGAGAAAGGAAACGAGAACGCGTGGGAATTGATGGGACTAAAGATTAAGTAATTTCACCTGGCATTCTTCATGCCCACCAAATGAAAAAAATCCAGTGCAGAGGGATATGATCACTAGTTGACAAAAACAGTAATTGGATGGCAAATGCCTGGGAACTTGTGAGGTTTTATTACAAGTTTTGAGCCCTGTGATGGGTGATGAATTCATCTGTATATGTCACTGCTGTATCCCGTGTCTGGCACATAATAAAAGCTCAATACATATTTGTTGAGTGAATGAAGTCTATCTTTGCTTTTTCAACTTTTGGAATCTTATTAATAACTAAACTGTCTCATGCAAACACCCTAACATTTGGGGGATGGGGAGCATTATTCAAATTCAACTGTAGGAAATTATTCACACATATTAAAATGTAAACAAGAAACAATGAATTTGACTTGTGCTTTGTGAATGTCTGTTAGCTTACAGCAGCCTGTCTCCAGGGTGGCATTCGGTGTGCCCTTTAGACTGGAGAGTTCCCAACCGCTCTGTCTCAGCAAATACTGGCACCTGACCTGTCTAAATAGTACCCGCAACGCCGGAGATCGCTTTCCATCACATGACTAAAACCGTATTTGCAGGGGGTTGTAGTGCTTCCCTACTTTTGTAACATAGCTTGATATACTGTTACCTAAAAGGCATCTTAAACTCCAAAT
This sequence comes from Macroglossus sobrinus, assembly GCA_004027375.1. Lineage (NCBI taxonomy): Eukaryota > Metazoa > Chordata > Mammalia > Chiroptera > Pteropodidae > Macroglossus > Macroglossus sobrinus. The sequence goes on from PVKZ01001372.1 coordinate 280,565, forward strand.
TCCTCTGAACTAATTATTCATTTTAAATGGTTTATAAACATGCAACTTTCCGGAAATGTTATGAAATTAAATAACATGATCACTTCAAATTGTTAAAGGGGTTTGTAAACAATTCTTTAAAATAGAACTTTTAAAAAATCTATCCTTCAGTCTGACTACATTAATTTTCCTCACTTCAGTGCACCATGCAGAATCCATTAGTGCCATAAAACCACTTCTTTTACTTTATACCTTGGACAGAAAGTCTCAATATATTGTATCACAAGCTCTCTAATGCTTAACTAGTGGGAATTCAATTTACAAAACTGAGACCAATGAAAGATGCAACGCCTCCACAGGGCAACACCCCTTTTGCCCAGCTCTCCGGTCTAGCGCTGTCTCCCCCCACCCTGCCCCCACAGCTAGGGGGTTGGGGGTTCTCTAGCAAGACATAATCCGGGGACCAAAACAGGTCGGGGTCTGGCTCGTTTCTTGGCGTCATCGGGTGTAGCACGGCTTGTCATTTCCCGCGGCCAAGGCTGGCCTAAGCTTGAAGTTCCCAGCCCAAGGGCCTCCCGGGACCACGTCAAGGAAGGCCGCTCGGAAACTGCTGTGTCAGAATGGTTCCAGGAGGCCGGAGTCAGAGCCAGCTTTAATTTGGGAGGAATGACTACCAAGGGCCGGTCCGCTAAGACGCAGCAGGTCGCGGCGTGGCGCAGCTGTCGGCAGGGCGGATCCCCGTCTCCGCCCCCGCCCGGCCGTCCCGCTCTCTGCCCCGCCGCCCTCCGCCCTGCATCCCGCTGGCGTCCTCCGCCTTGCATCCCGCTGGCTTCCCCCGCCGGCGTTTGTGGGGCGGAGGGCGCGGGAGCCAGCGCGCACGCGCGCTAGGCCGGGAGCTGGCGCCTCCTCGCCCCCGCCCCGCCCCCTCTCACGTGCCGCGCAGCGTGCGCCGGGGCATGTGCGGGTGCACGTGACAGCGCCGCGTCCGGCTCCCGCTCCCTTTCCCCGCGCGGCTGTACTTTGAACCCCAGCGTAGGAGGGGAAAGTAGGGGGAGGGAGGAAGGAAAGCCAGGCGGGGAGAGAACCGGAGGGGGAGGTCGGCCTCCCCAAGAATGATATCATTCGTAGATTTATCGCTAGGCAACCTAAGAATGCTTCTCTTTTTCCAACGCCGGAGCTCCTTGAAGATCTCAAGGCTGATGACATTATTTCCCCCTGCTATTCCCGTACCACGCAATGCTGGAAGGGCGATTTAAGGGGCTAGGGTTGGTTTTCAAGTTTTTAAGGGAGTACGTTTCAAACACAGCTCAAAAATAAAGCCTTCGTCACACTCACTTGTATCTGCCGAGCTCTCCGGAGTGCAGGCATAGTGTCAGGTTTCTTCACCATTTCCGTCATGAGTAGATCACAACAGCTACGTTATAGCTATTCAGATGAGTCTTGTTCAACATAATATATTCGAAAACCAAGCCCTGCTTAAAGGATCATAGAAAGAGAAGCCGGTTTCTTTAAAATGTCATATTATAGGGACTTTTCTGATTACGTAACTGAGGTCTTCAGGAATTGGATTCAGGCCGAAGTTTCCCTGTTAAAACTAATTTTTGAAACCCAGTGCGGAACCTGTAAAGCCGTATTTGAAAGCAAAGTTTTTTAAAGAACTATGTGCCGGATACTCAATACCTCCATTGTGAAGCATTTGATACTCTCTTGTATACACATGTGCATGCCCATATGAAAAAGACCTCAAATTGAAACAGTAGGTAAATTTACAATGCCCTCAAAATACTCCATATTTTAAAAAGTGTAACAAATCGCCTTCTTCCCTATTTCCTCAGTTCTAAAGGTTCCCTGTGTCCAGCTTCATAACTTGCTTTGATCCCTTCTTTCATGTGGAACCTTTAGAATTCAACCAGAACCATATAGGTGGGAGGGATGGAGGCAGAGGTGGAGAGCTCACCGGATTATGTATGTGGGGATTGCCACAGCAGGAAAGGCACATTTCTGCATGTCTCCAAATTGAGTGGACGGCAAAATTGTATGATTCTTTGTAGGGGACCTTGAAAATCGTTTCTTCAGAATTTCTCGAATTTTGCATGCGCTATGCCATAATGTAGACAAGCTATTACCTCTGTGATAATCTTTTCTCTCCACCAACAAAGTCTACTTTGCCTCTTAGGTTCTCAGGACAGAAGTCACCCATAGCTTCTTTTCTAAAACAGACAGATGAGGTCAGACAGTTGATTGATTATAAGGTACTTGGTTTTGTCTTTTTCCTCCTACTACATGAGACATCGTGCTATAAATGCAATCCTTTGCAGTGGGAAATTCCATGATCCCTTAGTCCCAGTTTGTGGTTCAGATTCTTAGGCGGAGATGATGATGAAAGCCAGTATAACAGTTAAGTTCTAAAGACTGAGAAGTTAGGAAATCCTTGCTCAGACCTCAAGTCAAATATAATAAACTGTCCTGGTTCTTAGCACAGTACCAGAGTGTGCAGAGCCTTCTCCTTGGAGAGAGCCCCTTGGATTCATTGTCCTGTTCATTCTGCGAAACCCAGCTACATCTCAAGGCCTTCCCCGATCCACCCAGATAAAGTTAGCAACCCTCACACCCCCCAGTACAGTATTCACTCCCTGCTTAAGCGCTTATTATGTTTCATTATAATCCATTTTAGTGTAGGTCTGTCACCCCTAGACCTTGAGATCCTCAGAAATTATTAATCTTTGATTCTCTAGCACTTACACAGCAACTTACTTAGAGTAGGAGCAAAACAAATACCTCTATCCCCATACCCACTATTTATTGAATCTATAGGCTCAAGGAGAAAAGAAGTGTGTTGCAATCAGTGGGGAGTCTGAAACTTCTCAACCAGAGGCTCTCCAATGTGTGTATCTAAATTCAGATGCAACATCTGGGCCTAAGCATCCTCCCTGGCAATTACCCAGAATGCTTTTGTGGACCTGCCACCCAAGATGCTCAAAACCCAGAGGTGGAGAGATTACACACCAGAAGCAAGGGATAGGGTTTCCCATAAATCAAAATGCTGAATCAGTTTTCACTGATGGCCCTTGGTTTACTATTCCTATCAAGCTGAAAGGAAGAAGTGTTAGTCAAATAAAATGCTTTGTTTCTGGCACATAAATTTATTTCATAGTGAGTTGTGGAATAAAATCATTAGCAGACTTTTTAATGTATTTAAATGATCAAAATATGTAATGTATTTGAAGGGTTTTGCATAGTGTTCTGAAATTGAACATTGCTAAGAATGTGAAAGTGAAACGAAGAGAAAAAGGTTGGGAGGAGAAACATGTCCCTGATCTACAAGCTTGCACAACGTAGAGAAGTGACCAACAGGTACTTTGTTAAAGCCTATTTATTCTAATTTTAGACACATTTCAAATGTGTATGGTTTGGGTTAAATGGTTTCCCAGGCCGCAGTAAGTCATAGGCAGCAAATTGTATGAGTTAGAGGCAGACTCTCTAACACATCAAGAAGTGACAGCTAGCAGCCTGACCATGAGTAGAGATTGAAGAAAAACCTATAAAAAGCAGATATAAGAACTCAAAAAGAATTTAATACAGGTGCCAATCCTCCCAGATAACATATATAATGATGAACTTGAATTGAGAAAGGTTAACTGTGTATAGGGTATTTTTTTCTAGACATGTGTAAGACAGCTTAAGAGGATATATATAACATTTTAGTAAGCTTTTCACTAAAATTAAAAAAAAAGAAGACAAACAACGTTGGCACGTAACCATAGAAGCTTCAGTGTTCTGAACCATTGTTTTATGGGGGCACATATCATTTCTTGATGCCAGATCACTGAGAATCTTTAAATATCAACTTTTAAAAAAAGGTATAATTTTACATTCCTTTGGAAGTTTCAACGTGTAGTCACTAGAAAAGTATGAGAACCCCACTTTTAAAACAAATGTTTTCCTCCTTTCTAGGAGCATATTTTTAAGTACATGCTGCACATGTGTTTTAGTATAAAACTTATACTAAATCTTAATCACAAAAAATATAATTTTCCACATTAATCCTGTTAAATTCTATGAAAAACTGAACCTTCATTGGATTTTAGCATGCACTGTATACTCATTTTGAATTTATGTAATACAACACAGAACAATGGGTGAGCCTAAATATATTGATCTGGGAGTCCAACAGATTAAGAATTATTGTTTCATTAAAAATATCAGATTGCTATCTGAAGTAAAATACTACTATAATAGTACAGCCATCTTTTGGCATTATAATGGTCGTTAATTCATTCATTAAAGTAAAAGATCTTAAGTCTGTTTGGCCCAGCCATGTCTTCCCAGGATCTCAGTTGCCAATCACCTCCCATGGAGAGGTTCAAAATTTACCATGACATAGAAAAAGGGGGAGGCTTCTTTTACACACTTTTGATAGGTGTGTAATCTAAGGTGATAGGCAATAACCAAAGTTATGGCCTATATGGCCAGCAATAGATAATTAAATGAAAAATAGTTTTCACAATTATAGGAACTAAAAGTCCAGTCATGCTTTAAATAGCTATTAATTTATAGTTTCTAGTGCCTTAAAAATGTGCTTAGCTCTTTTGGGGGGGGGAAAGGCTATTTATCAATTCAATATAAGGTTTTCAGAGAAATATATGTATGTAAAATTGATTGGTATAATACCACAGGTAAAAAGCATTATTGACTCACGATTCATATTTGTCTTGAGTTGAAAAATCATACATATATGGCCATTGATTTTGGCTAAAATTTTACCACTGCAGGTATAGAACCCTTTTTAACGAATTATGACATGATTCAATTATAATTCGTGTTTTAATTCATTGAAATAAATCGATGACCAAAATAACGTTTTCTAGGTACAAGTCTATCCTAACTTTATCTTATTACCATGTTAATATATAGGCCTTTGGACTAAATAATTGACCTGTAATATCTGGTCCAACTCTAGGTTTATTTTATTATACCAAAATTATACAAATGCTGAAATATTATCCTCTGCTTTATTTTGAATTTTTTTTGGTTATGAAACTAATATTACAATATGGTATTAAAATGTAGCTCCAAATATTTAAAATGCTATTTTCCCCATAATTCTAGTTTAGATGGATAGAATACTTTTCTAAATTTCAATAAATTACACTCTTCAAAAATCCTACATAGTTTTTTAATGTTAAGTTTTGTTTCTGTGGTTTATTTATGATGTTTCATGTAGGCTGCTCAATCAAAATTCAGTTTACTTCGTTCAAGATGCCACAATGGGAAGTAGTTCACTGACTGGGGGATACAACAGATCTGGCCTCTAGCGCTGGCTCCAGGTAGCTATGTGACCTTGGGAAGATATTTGATATATCTGGGCTTCATTTCCCTCATATTGTAAAATACAGGACGCTGGACAAGCTGAAACGGAGGTTCCTTCTGGCATCACTTTCTATGACTTGCGATTCTCTTGCCATAAAGTCAGCAGAGGGAGCACTTTTGCTACATGTCATAAATTTTGGCTATTATTTCAACATCTTTCAAAAACTAAGGGGTTTGTGAAGAACATTATTGAAACTAAAAACCGACAATCCCAAATCACAAATCAGATAATAAATTTGAGAAAAGGTTAAAAATAGTTTCTGTTCCTTGAATTTCATGATTAAGTCCCAGAAGAGAATTGTTTTATAAAGGTCAAGGAGCTAAAATATACTGAAAAGTTAAGCAACTCTAAGTGGTAATATGTTGTTATGGTACCCAATTTAAGAGAAACACACCAGACCATACAACAGAGGCTATCTGGTGTCAAAGACGAAAAGTGAAAAATTCATCAATCGTAAAAAATTAGCAAATTGAATCTAACATAAATCATTCAAGTGATTGGTACGTTTTCTTTGGCACTTTTCATTAAGATACATTGGGAACAAGTAGGTAGACACAACCAGAGCCTAGAGGCTTGCAAGAGCCTGGAAACGTGTGCTATCAAGCCAATGACAAAGTTGTATATATAAGAACCAGAATAACTTTCATTCCTATATTAATAGATATCTTAAAACTGAGTATCCATTATGTCTTTTTAATTATTAAACAATCTCATATAGTATATTAAATTTTTTATTCCTTAGTAAGAATTTTAAGATCACAAAATAGTGTGGCAATATTTAGGTAATAGAATTTATGGAGTGCTGAAAATACTGGAATATAAAGATAATTTCTAGTTTATTTTCAAATACTAAACTTTTCTAAACCAGCTGGTTTCTTGCAGACAGTATTTATTTTTTAAAATAATTTAAGACAGCATAAGCTTGTACCAAGCATAAGCATTGTAACAAAAGTGCAACTTTTCAGCAAATCCTCCCCAAAAGATATTTTAACTCAAAATATCATTAGCACATATTTTCTTCCTACAAAAATAGCATGTCAGACATCATTAATTGGATGTATTAACAACTATGTACATAAGAGCCACCTTGTAGGCTAAGAGTTTAACGTTGTTTAAACACAGCGTTTGAGGCAAACAGTAGCAACAGCAGCAGCAAATGCACCAAACTGACTAAAAGACCCAGATATTTTCTTCTCTCATAGTCAGACTGTTGTGTCTCACCCCTTACATAACATTCAAGTGAGATTTCTCACAGTGCTACCTTGGCAACAAACTAAAAATATCTAGACAAGGTCTTGGTTTAAGCCTTATTAAAAAAGCTTTCTTTGTGATTATCAGGTATCTGGTTTGGTCTCCAGAAAATACATAGACTTGGATATAGGAAGGCCTCACAGAGCTTCATTCCACATCTTTACAGCATTTCCAATAAAAACTGATGAGTTTAATATTTTCCTCCCCTTTGGTGATTTAACAGAATGTAGGATAAATCAGTTTGGACCTGTTTTCTTTTTTAAATTCAGTGCACATTTTTTTTTTTAATAGCAAGATTATCAAAATCTAGGAACATGATGGATTAAATAATGGCAGAGTGGGAATAGATGCTATATATATGTATGTATGTACGTGTGTATAGACACGTACATACACGTACATACACATATATATATACATACGATGAGTCGATTGATTCATTGTCAGTTTCTCAATAAAGTGCCAGCAAAGATACTAAGAATAATTCTGGCCTTCCTCATCTATCTCCTTCCCCGACTTGGTTCTGTCGATGGCCCAACTCCGTGTCTCTTTAAACAAGAGCAAGTTACTAAGGGATACCATTCAAACCACTCCAGAATAAGTTGCAACATGAGCGACTGCATTCTTTCCTCTTCCTCTGAAAAATATATGCTTTTTAAAGAGCTGAACATTTAAAAATACTGAAGAGTAAATTCAATCTAATTTCAGGCAGAAGTCTCCTGAAGCAGGAAGGACAGCTTTGAGTCATTGACAGATAACTACTTGCTGTTTGATGTCAACTCCTCGGCCACCTTTCCCATACCCTGGTTCAATCAGCTCATCCACAGAGGAGACTCCTCTCACTTTCTCGAGAATTAGGTTCTGTATTTTAAAAGACAATGGAACGTGGCCTAAAGGTAGGCAAAACTTACTTCAGGGAGTTCTTTAAAGAAAAAGGAATCAATATCTAGCGCGAAGGTTCTTTTACAACTGGTGGGGGAAGAAAGGGATGTTAGTGTGTGGAGGGTGGGGTGAAGAATGAGCAAAATAAGAACTCCAAATGTACACAAAACACCTGTTTTTTTTTTAAAGCCGGTCGTGCATCAATTACACCTCCTCCCTTAAAAACGTTAAGGGCGTTTTAACTTAATATTATTCCGCGTGAACCTTCGTCCTTTCTAAGAAAGGGACGCAAGGATTCAGGGAGTTTCCTTCCCTGGCTGCGAGGGATCTTCCTGAGCAGAGCTCTCCGGGTTCCCGTGCTCGCGGGGGCCGGCAAAGGGCAGGTGGGTGCGCCCATGCGGGTGAGGGGGATGCAGTGACCCAGGGGGCGCCACCTCGTGCGGCAGGAGGGTCGCGGCGGCTGCGGCGCCCGCCTTCTCGGGAGGGGGCGACAACACCGAGGACAGGCAGGGAAAGGCGGCGGCGGCGGCGGCAGCGGCGGCGGCGGCGGCGGCGGCGGCAGCTGGGGCGGGGATGCCGGGGTACAGCAGCGGGAACGGGGCGGCGGCCGCCGCCGGGTACAGGTACTTCTCCAGGCTGCTCTTGTCCAGGAAGGGCTGCACGTAGGCGGCGGCCGCTGAAGGCGAGAGGAAGTAGAAGGGCAGGCAGAAGGGGGCCGCGGCGGCTGCCGGCTGCGCGAAGGGCGCGCCCCCGCCTCCGCCGAACGCCACCAGCGAACTGAGTAGCGCGGCGTCGGGTCTCAGCAGCGCGGCCGCGGCGGCGGGGTCCGGCCCCAGGAGCGCGGCGGCCGCCGCCGCCGCGCCGCCCCCTGCGCCGCCACGAGAATCCAGCCTCATCCTCTTAGGCGCCGGCGAGTCCTCCCCGGGGGGCTCCTGTTTGATGGTGACGCGGCTCGCCCCCGCGCTTTTGCCCTTCTCGCGGTCCGGCCTGGCCTCGGCTTCGCCGCCGTAGCCGCTGTCGGTGTCCGTGTCGTTTTCGGCGGCGAGCTCGGCGCTGGGCTGAGTCCGCTGTATGACCGGAACGCAGTGGGCGAGGGGCTCCAGCTTCTGCCCAGCGCGCTCCAGGCAGGGGGCTGCTGCGGACCCAGCGGGGGCGGCGGCCGAGGGCGCGCCTGTGCCTTTGCTCAGAGGGACCTGTTGAGTCAACAGCTGAGGGGTGGGCAAGAACTGGGTGGCCACCGCGTGCAAGTGGTTGATCAGCTGGACACACCGCGGCTCCCTGGGTGTCCAGCTCTCAAACCGGGAGAGGTATTGCAAGACTTCTTTGGCGCATGTTTGAAATCCCGAGTGGAACGCATCCAAGTCGGACTGAATGGGCGATTTCAGAGATCGCTCCCCTAGGATGAGGAGGGGGTGGGGATGGAGGACAGAGGAATGGAGGCAAGGAAAAGGAAAAAAAAAAAAAACACCGACGTTAAAACATCTGCTTATCACGTGGGCCCTGCATTGACTAAAGTGATCTCGGTTTTTCCTCTGTATTCGAGTGATATAATCCACCGGTTGCAAGGGGGTGGGGGTGGTGGCGGGGGTGGAGAGCAGGGGGGCGCTCTACTCCCAGCTGAAAAACTAAAGTGGAGAGAGGGTGCAACCGCCACTTTAAATAAAAATCTGATTTCTGAGTTGTGCTGAAAGCCTCTAGGATGCTTCGGGAAATGGGCACTTTCAAATGAAGAGAAAATATTAAGCAACTGCACAAATGAGAATGAGCCCGTGGGACCATGGAAGAAAGTGGGGTGGGGGAAGAGTCCTATCACTGCTCTTCTGTGGGCTTCCAGGCTTCATCAGGGTGGGTTGGCCTCCCAAAACTGACTTACCATTCTGTAAAGCAATTATCTTCTGATGCTGCTGCTCGGTTAAGGCTGTTAAAGCTTTTAAGTGTTTCAAAGTTAATTCCAAGACTACCGCTTTCTCCAGATGCCCCAGAGTCTGCAGTGGTGCAAAAGAGAATGGGGTACTTGGTTACTTAAAAATACATTTGGCTCGATTGGCTCTCCATTCAGCACAGCAACTTAAGCAAACACTTTGAAAAGTATTATTCCTATACTTCTTGAGCTTTCCACAAGACAGGTTATAAACGATTTCTTGCCTTCAGTTATGAGCACCTACTCTTGAGTTTGTGAGAAACTCTACACTATAGAACAAGTTGTAAGACATCTGATATTTACATTTATTCTTATATGTCTGGGAGTAGTACCAGGCTATTAACGCCCTAGGAGAGTAGCAAAGAAGGAAAATGTGCATCTTACTGTCAACTTTAGATGTTCAGGCAGTAAATCTTTCAGCTGAGCAATGCATTCATTAATTCGGTCTCTTCTTTTCTTTTCTATTAATCTGTGTGGTAATTTGTAGGTATCCTTAATATATGAGAGTCATGGAAGAGAGAAAACAATAACAAACATTCATTTACTGGCTATAACAATATCCCTTCACCCGCCAAAAAAATACATATGTGTATTTTTTCCTCTGGACTGTTGTGAAATGCAATTTAAATTCAGGTATGATGTTTAATCCCCCCTGAGAGTATCCAGCAAACCACTTAAAATTCAGTTGGGGAAGCTCAAGGGCTAGAATATATTTGCGGGCAGAGCTTAGCTGTGAAATCAATGTCCCTAATTAACTATCCAGGTAGGTTATGCGGGAACATCGGAAACTTACTCTTACCTTGCTATCATCTCGCTTCATGCTCCTTTTGGGTTTGCACATATACAAAGAGGAATAGTCCAGTCTGAAAAACAGAAATCAGCATCAGGCACCCATTCGGGAGGGGCTCTGCCCTCACCCGCTTCATATCACTTTCTGGAGAAGAGAAAATATCAAACTGAAGCCCAGACAGATATTCCCAAGGGTGCGTGCACCTTACCCTATAAAATCTCTATGTTCCAGTAACTGTCTCTCTTGCAAATGAGGAATTCCTTCGTCCATGTTCAATCGTTGTCCGTTTCCTCTGTTTCGATTTTTGGGGTTCTGTTCTATAATCTGTGGGATGGTAGCTTTGGGAGATCTTGGGGGGATCTGTGCGTCCCCAGTCTCTTTCTCTCTCTCTCCCTCTTCAGTGCAGTGTTGAAAGTGTGAAGCAGTTGGTCCCCCCCTCCCACCGCGCTCGCTCTCTATAGCACACACACGCACACACACGCACGCACACTCGCGCCGGCCCCACTGCGCTGGTAGTTTGCTCTCACTCCGGGCAGTGTTTGGCCACAGGGCACGCGCGTCGCCGGCCAGACCAGCACCCAGCTCACGTGCGGAACGTACCATCCGCGGTCCAGCCCGGAGGGGGGCGGGGGAGGAGGGGCCAGACCGGGAGGGGGCGACTGGAGATGGCTGAGAGGGAGAGCAAACGGCGGGAGGGGGCGGGGACACCTGATCAGGGCCACCGGAAAGGAAAAACAACTTCAGCCAAGCTATTCATCTTCCCAAAGGCGATGCAGTCAGCTGGGGGAGGGGGAGAGGGCGCCGGGGGGTGCGGGGCAGCCAGGGCTTCCTGGTTTCGGAAATGTGACTCCTTCAGTCCGTCCCTCATTACGGCGCTGGAACGTGAACGTGGCTTTTTGCTTTTCCATCAACGGTGTTGTTGGTTTGGACCAGAGAAAGGAAAGAGAAAGAGAATTCGCGGTGGGTAAACTTCAGTTCTCAAGGAAAATTTGGAGACTTGTTTGCTCAGCACTCAGTGGCCTGGGGGAACCCTTAGGCCCTCGTTGGAGGTTGCCCCGAAATCCTCTCCCTGAAAGATTTAAGATAAATGAAATGTCACTGGGTCAGGCTGTCGCAATCCAAGTGTCTTTTAACGACACAGTGTCGTCCCTGGGCCACCCAAAGTTCTCGCAGCAGCCGGAATTGCGGTGCCACTAATCACAGCAGCAGATGACGACGTTTGGGGCCTCTGGTGCTCTCGGAAGAACGAGGCGGGGAGGGAGGAGGAGAAGAGGGGATAGTACTAGAGGGGCTACCGCAGAAAAGCAATGCAGCATTATCACTAGCCCGCTAAACTCCGCCGCCTCTCAGCCCCTGGGGTGGCGCTGCGTGCTTCCTCTCCACTTCTCCCCGCTCCCCGCTCCCCACCCCCTCACCCCCCCGTGCGATAAGCGACACCGGGAGTGTGCAGAACCCACGTTTACTACCGCTGGCACCTCCAAAGCCTCCCTCCTTAATCCTGTCTCAAACGGGTACCAGCACAGGGCCAGCAACGTGATCCGACCTGCCGTTGCTGCCACATCACTGCGCGGGGAACCCGTGTGCGCGCACGAGCGCGCGCTCGCCTTTTAGCAGCGGCGACCATCTCGGGGAAGTACTAGCCAGCCGTAGCTCGGCCACTTTTCCTCCAGAACCATCCTTGGAGCATGACTCACTGCTAGTGAGAGTTACCAGGAGGTGTCCAGAGACGCGCACTGCTGCCCATCACAGCCGGCGGCAAGGGGCCTTGGAGGCCAGGGGCAAGAATGTCCTGCGGGACTCCCAGGTCTCCGACCCCGCTGCTGTTACTCGGGTCTGCCGGAAAGGGGGTGGTAGGGTGGGATGGAGAAAATATATATTACTATCTCTGTATATAGATAGCTATAAAACCTAAGGTCTTTCCTTCCTGCACCAAGAGTAAAATCTACATTCATTATTGCCAATGGCACGTGAACCAAAGGGAAAAGTATGCTGAATGCACACGCACTGGGGCGCAGCAGGGACTGGGGCCATCGCTACGTGTCCCCTGGTCCGCCCCGCCGGGCGCGGGTTCCGGGGACGGATCTGGGTCGCGGGAAGCGGCGGCTGGGAAGAGGTCACGTGTCTGCGGGAGTCGGGTCTCGTCCCGGCCTCCGGGAGCCGCCCGGCCGCGGCCGTGGTGCGCGCTGCCGCAGTCTCCCAAGTCCGGGACGGAGACGCGCGCCGCGTCTGGCTTCGTGACTCCCGCAGCGGCGGCGGCGGCCCAAGCTCACCCCGGCGTGAGGAGACGCTCGCGGTCCATCCGCTTCGTCTGTTCAAAGGGCCCTCGAGATCACTCGACTTCCTCAAATAGGGGGACGTATCTTGCACCAGACAATTTAATAATGATAATACTTAAAAGTATGTTTAAATATGATTTTATTTTAAACCTCGATCCAGCCTCTCGTTTCCAAGTGATAGAGTGATGAATTCCTTTTGGTGGGGAGGACAATTTGGAGCCCTAAGAGCGATGTATCTCTGCAGCACTGTGTCATTTTGTCCTCTGGTTCTAAATTGGCCAATAAAAAGCCTGGGGGTGGAATGGGGGAGACCGTGAAGGGGGGTGCCGGTAACATGAATAATTTAAAAATTAAAATACCAGCTTTTCTTAGAGGTTTCTGAATATTTGGAGAAGGAAGAGGTTGTAAATATTTTCTCCAGAGCGAAATTTTCACTTGAAAAGATGGATGGAGTATTTAGTAAAAATAAAATGAAGACTGGATCACTGCATCTGCGCTTTGTTGGGTAGAGCAGACAAGATACAAGGCAGACATCTGATCCGGGCAAACCTAGGGACTGTCTGTGGGCAGACACAGTCGCAAGTTAAAACAGGAGAAATAGAGAAAGAAGCCTACTGCGTCACGGATGTGTTAATTTTGGATGTAAACTTCCCATAATTTAAAAGCACAGGCCTGTTGCTGCAAATGAAGCCTTTTATGATATCACTTCTATCTCCTCTTTCCCCCATCCCCTCTGTACCGTTTTCCTACCGTATCCAACATTTTTGTTTCCCTTTTTCTAATACTCAGCTTAAGCTGAAAATGGAATCTTTTCTAATTTTTAGCCTCCTTTGCTATTCTAGTACTGCTTTTCTTTTTGTCTTCTTTTTTTCATGCCCACTTTTTTACTCTTGTCTCCCTTTTTCTTCTTTCTTTTTTCTCTTATTAATTTTCCCTGTTAAATGTCTGTTGTTGCTCTTCCCCTGTAGTTTTTGTTCTCTTACTTGCTTTTTTTTCTTTAATCTTTCATCTCAATGACTCTCTTTGCTTATCCACTTCCCTTAAACTTTAGTCCTACTTCTTTTTTTTCTCAAACTAATGCCTTCTGGAATATCAAGCATAGTTTAATGCCTCTAAATTTCCCTTTGCTACAAGGAGGGTATAACAATAACTGACTATATAGCATTTACAATTAGAGAACCAGACTCCATTCTAAGGGCTTTTCATGTATTCATTAATTATTTCCACAACCAGTAAGGTAGGTATTAATATTGTCTTCATTCTGCATATGAGAAAATAGATATATAGGGAGATTACAGAATGTGCCTATGGTCCTAGAGCCAGTATTTAAGTTCTGACAGTGGACTCCAGAATCTGTGCCTTTAACTACTACCCCTTGTTGTGAAAAGAGAGGACCAAAGGTTAAATGGTAATTAGCTGCTTAAGGGTTTTAAAAAAATTTACCAGTATGAATGTTCACCTGTGTGTTTGCACACGCACACACAATTTGGAGAAGAGATGGGGAATGGAGAGGTGTTAGCAGTAGAGCTGATGGCAGAGAAAGAAAAAAGTATGAGAAAAAGAAGGGTGACAGCCTTTCTTCAGTGAGCGATTCATTTGGCACCTAGCTCCAAATTTATTGATTTAAACCCAAATATTTTAATTAATTGTTATAATTTTACATAGTGGGACAAATGGAAGTACAGTATAGAAAAGGCTAATAGTGACCAGCTGCTCACCAGTTTCGCTGAGCAAACCAAGCCAAACTCTAATGTGAAGGCTCAGGTTAGTAATAGGAAAAGTTCACCTGTGGTGAGGTTAGGAAGGGAAAAAAAAAATTCCCCTGTCTCACAAAGGAACAGAAGACTAGAATGCCCTCTTTGGTTGGGTATGTTTAAAAATAGTTTGAGTCTTATCTTTTTAGGAAGGTTTAATGCTGTCCTGCTGAAAGCTAAGGAGATACAAGATGAGCTCAGAGCCCCTTTGAGCCTATAATTAAAGAATTCTGTGATGCCTTGCTTTCAATTAAAGATACCCATCTTTTTTCTTTTAATAGGTGAGAGGGAAGCAGCTTCTATTGCTTTTCTTTGGTCAGGTAGGGAAACCATTACCTATGGAGACTCTAATGAAAGGGAACACTTATCCCAGTTCCCACCTTCCTCCTCCCTCCCCTCACCCCCATGTAAGTATTCTAAGCCCTACACTCATTATATTCACCTAGTGACTTTGTAAAGTCTTATCATGTTTGCTTGCAAAGTCTTGGATTTCCAACAGAAACAACTCTCCTGAGAGGAGTATAGTTTCTACAAAGAAGAGAGGTATTTTTGCCTCTTTGGGGTTCTGTAAGCCCTACTGCTATTCTGGAATAATGAGGTTAACTGGAATGTTTTGGGACCCCTGGTCTAATCCAAACTGACTGTGTATCTCTAATGGCCTAGGAATGTGGAGCCTCCAGCCTGTAGTGCTGTGAAAATGTTCTCTTAGATGGGCAGATGCCTTTTTAACTCACCTCTGTTTGGGATGGTGGACAAGAATTCGACATCATTTTACATCAAAAAGGGGAATGTACCCCATTAAGCAGAATTTATAAAAATATAAAAGAAAGTTTAGGGTCGATGCTAAAATCAAGGTGGTATGGAGATGGGGGTGAGCTGATGGGGGTGATAGGTCAGGGATGTATGAAAGTGCCTTTGGGAATCCCTTCTCTGGGCAAGCACACTGCTCTCAGGGGAGAAAGATTAGTGTTGTCCGGCACACCACTGGAAGAAGGTGGCCTCATACAAGGATCTTAGAAAGGAGGAAAACCCCACTGCTACTCACCAGAGGACAAACATGACTTGAAAATATTAATAATGCTATTTGCTTAAGGTACTAGATTTAAAATCCCAGAATAGAAGGTTGAGTTTTTCAGTCATGTACTCAGCCAATCAGCAGGAACAGTACAAGTGTCCCTATTTAATTTGTAAAATAAATTTTTGTAGATTACCAATTAATGTCTTTGTGTCTGTAAACATACGTATGATTCACTTTTATATTTCTGTAACACTGCTCAAGAATTTTATATACTTTTAGTCTTTGCATAGCACCAAGGAATGGGCAATATTAAGTGTAGAAATGAATTTTGTTACTGCTGAAATCATGTGTTTTTGAATTTATGTGATTATCATAAACACACTTGGGTGGTCCTTAATTTAACATATGCTCAAAGTTCCTGGAGTCCTTACATAAAAAAGACAGCTAGGAGAGAGCCAAGCTGAAGACCACTATAGGGGTGGAGGGGTGGGGGCCTCTTTGGCTCCTCGCTCCCTAAGTATCTGCTTGATCCCTCCTGCTACCCATGAACTTCTCATACTGACTGAGGATGATCCAGAAAGAGACTAGGAAAGCAGAATGAGGAGCACATGACAAATCACCTCTAGCTGGATAGTAAAACTTAGAGAGGCTACATAAAGAGGGGGTCTTTTAACTCTTGTGTTTCCCTTGGTACTGCTGATGAAAATCCTTAGAGTCTTCAAGGAGATTCATGCTAACATATTATGAAACACAAATAGTAATAAAACATGCTAAACAGCCACTTATCTCACCTTTCATTATGGGCATAGTCCTCGAATCAATTTTCAGATGGTGTCCAACCAGTGCAGAGAGCTATCTATAACAGAATCTGGTAATTTATAAAGGCAACAATAAGACTAGTTAAGGAGGATTTAACCAGCACTTAGAATTATTGGTATATATTTTATTTAACAGTTAACTTAAAACTTAGAATTCATATATAATTGATAAGAAAGGCAATATCATTCTAATATTTTATTAACTTATGATCCTTTTTCACAGGAAACTGGTGGTAATTTAGGTTAGGTGTACATATCAGTTAAGAACTGTATTTGAGCCAAAGTATAGCAGCTTAAGAATTTCTTTTTTAGTCACATTAAAGAATCTGGAGAAAAGATGCCCAGAGGTAATGTGATATAATAATAGTGCTGTCAGTTCTGCTTTTCTGCTCACTTTCCACCAGCTTTCATCCACCCTCAAGATTACCTCATGATCATAAGATGGCTGCTGAAGCTCCTACAGGAAAGGATAAAAGCGTGCTACTAGCTGAACAAGCCCCCTCTAAAGAGTTTTTTCTGGCTGAGGCTCACTCAACAACAGAGGGTTTCTTTTAGTAAAGAGGGAGTGGATAATAGATATTGGGTTGCCACTAGCCATCTCTGTGGTGGTCCAGTGAAAGGAAAGGGCTTGTTCAGGTGCTCTTCTTTCTTCATCACTGGATCTTTTTTCTCTACTATACCATATGTGTTGGCAGTTTCCCTTTATTGTATGAGTGTGTTTAATACCAATTTCAGAAAAATTTCAGTCTTTCCATCTGCAATTGCACAAACTTAACAGACTCCTTAAGCACATGCTCTTTAACATCTGTATTTTTAAGTTTTAATAATTGCAGAGATCTGCTTAGGGAAGGAATTTGACAGAATTTTCTCTTCTTCCTGTAGAATGCAAATTGCAACTGCATGTTTTCTGGGAAATGATTGTTTTCCTTTTTACATAACGGCATCTGTCCTCTGGTAGTTCTATGTCTGTAGCTATTCCTTCTGCCCCTGGCATTTGGGTTGCAGAGAGAACAACTTTCAGCAAAAATGCACTCACTGATCGTCCTCACCTAGAGGATTTTGCAGTACTTGTAGCCACACATGTAGGATATAAAAGCTTTAGGGTCACAGGATTAGAAGAAGAGCTTTGTGACTGAGTTGGGTTCTAGATGGAGAAGAGAAGAGATAGGTGAGTTCAGTAGCATGGGAGCAGAGAGGCCAATCTCAAAGGCTGGAATTGGGAGGTGAACTCTGGAAGAGAATGCATGTTTGGAGCACTTTAGCGTGGACAGGTATTAAAGCAGGTGTCTTAGAAACAATATTTAGATCTCTCAATTCTTTGAATGAGGCACCATTAGCTTCACTTTAGAGATGGACAAACTCACGTTTAGAGACTTTAGGTAACTCGTCTTTGCTGTGTAGAAAATAGCAAAGCCAGGCAATAGGGAACCTAAGACATAAGGTTCGTTGCTGCGTGTTGTCACTGGCAGGAATCTAGGCTTCTGGCAGACACCTTTTCTCAGCCCTAGAGGGCATTCCCCATCCAAGTCTTTCACCTTCCTTGGAAAAGCCCCTCCAGGTTGAGGGAGCCATCACTAGAGACCATTTAGAGGTGTTGCTAGATGAGAAAAATGATGGGAGGGGGCATTCTTTCCCATTCTAGTTGTGGAGTGGTGTTCCTGACATTTGAGTTGGAATTCTGGGTATATTTTCTTACAGATAGATACATGGAATAAGGTTGTGGTTAGATGACTGGATAAAGCTGCCCAATGTCTTGGAATCTGCTATTCAGTCCTCATTGGTTAAATGAATATTTACAGTGCTTATAGATCCCATGCAGTATTGAAGCTTGCCTTCAATGACCTTATAATTTAAGCAGGAGAGATTACTAAGAAGAGAGTTCACTAAGAAAGCTGAATAGTTATCCTAAAGCCATTTCATGTTCAAACAGCAGTACTCAGGTACATTTGCTGCAGTACTCTTTGGTGTATTTGAGGTACACTTATTAGCTTTGTTTCTGTAGTAATGCACTTTAAAAATGATTCCAGAAAGTGCAGTCGGTGGCATCAGTCTCTGGGTAAAACTTATCTTACTGTAATCAAAACATCCCTGGATGGAAAAATGGGCAAAGAAAATGCTGTCTTTCCTGTTCCCATAGCCTGTTTAGCTCATTATTACCCACTCCCAATTTGCTTTAACTTCCTAATGTTGGTAGGAATGCCCTTTAAACATACACTCCCTCCAAACATATATAACTTTATTTTATATGTGTTTGATCTGCTCTGTCTCTGATTCTGCCATCTTTGTTACACATATTGTGATCTCTTCTCTTGGCTTAGTTTTTAAACATTCTCTCTTCAGTGGTTTGCTTGCTTGGTGCTCCACATCTTCTGTTGTCTGTAGTAACCTGCTCCATCTCAGCCCTGAGCCCTCACCCTGACCCCCTGCTTGGTCATTGCCCTAGCAGGTTTCTTGTAAGGGGAGATTTGGACAGAAGTTGGCTTGCCTAATTTTCTCTGTTACAGAGCAGGTTGGAGCAGTTTGTCAAAAGATAGTAACTCATTAAAATGGCCCATGTGCTCCAGGCTATTACATTTCACATTCTGCAAAAGGATATATCTTCTTCATCTTTATGCTGTCGACTTCTTTAGTTCTTCTTTGGCCTCAGCTCTTCGATCTGGAAAGAGGCCTGGCAAGGCTGGCAACTGGGGCAGCCTGATATCCATGCCCCTTCCAGTTACATGGACTGGATTGCAAATTTATCAAGATTGCCTGACCTTAAAACCAAAAACATGGTGGTTTTTGACCCCTTTATGTCCCGCAGTCCCCTCAACCAATGAATAACAATATCCTGTAGAGTTCGTTTGTAAATATACATTAAATCCATCCTCTTTTTTTTTCTTCTTCACTGCCTACACTCTAGACCAAGCCCATATAACTTTTTACTCCAAATACTGTAATGTGAACTTCTTAACTGCCTTTAACAGTTGGAGTTTAGTAAGGAAAACAGAGCCACTCTAGATATTTCAAGTAGCAGGGATTTAACAGGGGGAATTAGAAGCACACATAACCTTTGGATTCATAAACTGGGGTAATCAAGGTTGGGAAGAACTGCTGCTGACCTTCAGGACATTTTGACAAGAGTTTAGGGGAAGGCCTGAATACCACTGAGCTCAGCAGCCTGTCTTGCTGAAGAGGCTGACTTTCCACTTCAAACCTCGCATCTGCACCCAGTTGCTGCTGCCACTGGAGAAATATAGTGTGTCTCTTCCACTTTCCACGTCTTGCACCAGGGCCTCTAATTGGTACAATCTAAGCTGGAACCCTGTGGGCAACAGAGAATAGAAAATATCCTTCCCCAGCTTCGCGCCTGTAATGAGAGCAGAGTGTAGAAGGCAGTGGAGCTAGGGTTGAGCTGACAACAGACATCTCACACCCCGTATCTACTGTGTATGCCTACCCTCTCTTCACCACATCTAATTTGATTCTGTATTATGACCAGAGAAATCTTTCTGTCCATGCAATTCCCTTGATCAAAACCCTTTCTGTTAAGATAAAAATAATTCTTCAGTGGACTGAAAGACATCGTATGTGACTTGGAGCTCGCCTACATCTTCAGTCTCATCTCTCTTTCTCTTCCTCTGTTTCTACACTCTAACATACCAGCTTTCTTTCTATTTTTCTTTCTTTGCATTTTTCTTTCTTTCTTTCTTTCTTTCTTTCTTTCTTTCTTTCTTTCTTTCTTTCTTTCTTTCTTTCTTTCTTTTCTTTCTTTCTTTCTTTCATATACTCTGCTGTTTTAAGGCCTTCATGAATGCTGTCCTAATTGATCAGAATGCTTTCCGCCCATTTCCCCAAGTCCTGTCAAATCTCTTCCCTCTACTTATCCTTCAGGTATCATCTGAAGCATCACTTTCTCTAGGAAGGTTTCTCTGAGTTCCTAGACCAGGTTTATCTCCTTCTATAAGCTCCTTTGTACCTTGTAAATTTCTTTCATAACATTTATACTATTTAAAAGACTCATAAGATTTTCCACTGTCTGTTTCCTGGTAGTTTGTAAGCCCCATGAGGAAAGACACCTGAATTATTTACTATTGTATCCCCAATGCCCAAGAGTGTTGAGCACAGAACACTCAGTTGTTTTTCTGAATGACTCCTGGAGGTGCTCCACCAAGCCATCTATGCAATGAAGACTTGTTTCAGGAAAAGGCTTGAATGACAAGTCATAACTCAGCTACATAGTATTTGAAGGTCTTCATACTTGCTAGGGGTGGAGAATATGATGTTGGCTGATCCTCTCCCATCCTGCTCTAGGACTTTCATATGTTGGTGCAGATTTTATCGTCAAGAGCACCCTCACTGCACTTAGGGCACTGCATATTTCTTTCTTGTCTTTACCAGGCATGAGATTAGGAAGCAGACAGCATGAAGGATTGTTAGGTGCTCCTGATATAGCAGGAAACCCAAGAGCCTGGCAGGGTCTTTAGTGAACTGGGTCGGGGGGCGGGATGGGTAGGGCCTGCGCCTCTGGAATTGCTGTTGGTCACTGCATCAGGATGGACATGTTCTGTGCCTAGAAGGCAGTAAACTCTGGCATCATGCTCCCTAACAGTCTTGGTAAATTGGCATTTCTCACTCACAGAATTTTACTTTTTTCACAGTGTGCATGAACAAGGCAGAGAGACTTTAGGGGTTGGAGCTAGTCCTGCTGAATTCCACAGGTGCTCTAGAGACCAAGGGTTGGTGAGGTGACATCCAGGGCATGGCTCTCAGAGCTCAGAAATGCAGAGGTCATCATGGCAAACTGTATTTATAGATCTGCTAGGCTGAGTGGATCACAGGAGGGGTTCCTGGGGTAATGCCAAACAAGTACTGTGCCAGAGTGTAGGAGTCAAGTCTCAGACTGTGAAACAAAGTAGGAATATTGAGAGCCAATGAAGTCATCAGAATGCCAAACTGGTAGGCCAGAGGAGACAAGAAGTGAGCGCTCAGTGCAGACAAATGAGAGCTGGACCAAGTCATGGGAGCCAGGAACCAGGTGTGGATGAGATGCTACTTACCGCTGTGTGGGAATTCTTAGGGTAGTCACTCATGCTTCTGATAGGCTGAAAATAGGGTCAAGACCACTTCAATCCTCATCCCCAAACCTACTTCGCATTTACTCCTGGCACATATATTTGCAAAAACAGCGTTCCTTTTTTCCTAATAACGAGGTTGCAGAATAAGACCACACTTACCAAACACAGCCCTGGTAATAGCAAACCATCTGCAGGCCTACATCTGAGTTTACATCTGTTCAACTATCCTGCATTGTCAGAGATGATCAAGTGGGAAAAATTCTGAGTCTATTGTGATTTTAGATAGCTACACTAATAACTTCTGTGACCTATGTTTTTTATTATGTTTTAGAAATTCTGCTCCAGATGTACCAAAGGTAATGAAATAGACACATTACATATGTTCTTTTTCATGTTATTTCATGTTTCTGCTTATGGTGGCAGAGTGATGTTAGCTCTGGCTTTAAGATTAAGAAGACATGGGTTCAAATGCTGTTTTCTCCCTGACTAACTGTGTAACCCTGGGGAAATTATTAATATGTTGACTTTTCTCAAATGCAGCACAATGATAGCAGTGCCTACCTCTGACTCATTGTTGTACAGCTTGGCTACACCTGTAGCATAGTAGGTGAGCAAGCAGTAAATGGTAGTTATTGTTTTCCCCATTTGAGCTGCCTGGTCAAAATTATGAGTATTGTGGAATATGGTTTGAACATAATTGATAGATTAAGTAACATACCTTAAATTCAAGAAATAAACTCATTGCTTTCAATTATCCTTTTTTTTTTTTTTGGCTAATAGGTGAATAATAATAAAACAGAAGGCCAGACCTGTCAATGTGATTTTCCACTAATGAGACATAATTTTGTTTCATATGCTAGTTGGAAATGGGCACAGCTTTATGCTTTTAAATCATACTTTTCAGACAGCTCTTCTGGGAGGACACACAGTTCCATAATCATGCACAAATAAGGGGAAATGCTGTCAACCCATGCTTTGTCATAAGTTCAAGCCTTGTTTAGGTCCTAAGTGAATGACATGGGTGAAATAAGCTTTACCCTTGTTAGCTGGCCATGAGAGATATGTTGACTCCTTTCTTCTTTATGCCAGCTATTCTAATAATAATAGTAAGCACTTTTAGAACAGTTATTCTGTGCCGTGCTCTGTTTTAGTATTTTAACTCAGTTAATTGCTTTAAAACACTTTGAGATAGGTACTGTGAAAATGCCATTTATAAATGGTAGAAACTGAGGTGCACAATGAGGTAATTTGTCCACACACAGCTAATAAATGGCAGAGCCAGAATTCCAAGTAGGCACTGTGACTACAGAGCGAGTTCCCACAACCTCCCATTTTACTGCCTCTCTGTGCAACAGCATGCCCAAGAGCCAGAGAAAAATGGAATGTTTTTATTCACCATCCATGATTTTGTTTAGAAGACTGAGGGTCCGTGGTGCCAGAAGGAACATTTGAAACTGAGCATAAGGTTAAGCTTTGCTCCTACCTGTTTGCGTGACTATGAAAGGCAACTATTAAACATCTGCAAACCTCAGCATCCTCATGTATACAATGAGGATAGTATACGCTTGCTGTGAGGGTGACTAATAATGTCTGACACATAGGGGATGCCCAAGAAATATTAGTACCTACCTTGAATACTAAATACCTAAAAATATCCAAATATGCAATTATTGCTGGTTTCTTTTCTTCTGAAAAAATTAATTTTTTGATTTCTTTTACTTTTCAGCTTTAAAAAAATTGGAGAAAATTTGATCACTCAATTAATAATTATAGAATATTTTTTATGTGGAAGGCATTTCCTAAATTGGGGCTGTCCAATGGAACTTTTTGTGGTGATGAAAAAGTTTTATAACTTGTGCTGTCCAATATGGTAGCCACAAGCTTCATTTGGTTATTGAGCACTTGAAGTGTGATTAGTTTAACTAAGGCACTGAATTTTAAATTTTATTTAATTTTAACTAATTTAAATTTAAGTTTAAATAGCCACATGAAGTTAGTGGCTACTATTGCATAGCAAAAGCCTAGATGCTTTAATCAGGTCCAAGTATTAGTTGAGCAGCAGATAATTATTTTAAGAAAGCCAAGACAGTTTCTTAGCCTGTTCTTCTACGATGTCTATGATGCTCAGCATCTGTGTAGGAGGGAAAAAAAATCAATTATCAAGCATAAATTCAGGCAAATAAAGAATAACTATAGTCATCAACCTCTCTAAGTTTTATGATATTTGACAGATCAATTTAAATTTTGTTGGAACCCAAAGGACATATGTTATCAACATTCTAAAATATTGGTCATGAATTTTCTATGAATATTTTAGTCACTACCCATAAACAGATAGTAATATAATAATTTTAATACTGCATATAATACTATATGTCTATTAGGTTTGGATGTAGGCAGTGGTATGCTGGTAAATGTTTAACCGGTGCTCTGAGAAAAATGTGTGAGTGTGTATGTGTAGAGTTTATTATGCCTTTTTCTATTATGAAGTATGCATAGCAAAGCACACATAATAATAAAATATACATTACTCCTATAAATTACATATAGCCAATTAATTTTCACTGAATACTTTTATTGATTTTTGTCAAACTTTTATTTCTTGTCAGCCTATGGTTGTAATTAATTCACAAGTGTAATTCCGACATGAATGTTGGTTAATGTTTTTGTTTATGTTAATGAGTAAGGTGAAAGGGAAGCAATGAAGACATTTGTTAGAACCTCAACTCATTCATCAATGATATGAGCAACTCTTTTTTACTAACTGATAATAATTTTCACATAGTGGAAAAAATGTCCTCAATTTTTTTTTGCTATTCACAATATAACGATTATGGACATGACGCACTTTTAAGTTCAATCCACACGACTAACATCACTTTCTTGAGGCTAACACTTGACAAAATAATAAATCAAGTCCTAATCTGTAGCACTTAAAAATTTCCATGGTGTAAATGCTCACCATGACTAGTTTTGAGCTGCCAGTGCAACATAACTGCTAGTGGAGTTGTGAAGCTGCCACAGACATAACTACCCTCAAGTACATAGGCAATAATAAAATGCAGCAAGTTAATTAGAAAGTGATGAGTTTTGATTATTTTTTCTTAATATAATTATTTAGTTATAAATTTGTATAACATAATTTCTAATAATGCCTACTTTTAGAATTAGTCCTGTGTTCATCAGCAATTTATCGAGGGGCTACTCTGTGCCAAGACTAAGTGCCAAGGCTATAAATTTGAATAAGGCCTGTCAATATTTGTGCCTTCCAGGGTGTGCTCATCCCCTCTTCTAAACTTCCTTTTTCTCCCTGGATGATCTCATCGAGGCTCATCATCTTTAATATCATCTTTATGCTGATGACTCTCAAATTTATGTTTCCACCTCTCTCTTCTACTGCAAGCTCCAGATTCATAAATCCATCAGCCTACTTGTTGACTCCCGTTAGATATCTTACAATTATCTTAAATTTGACGTGGCCATTCCAGCCTGATACATCTTAACGTCCACCTTTTGCCCTAAATCTATCCACTTGTTTTTTTGTTCTTCACCATTCTCAGTCAATGACACAACTATACACCAGTTGATTAAGGCCCAAATTTAGAACAATCCTTGATTGTTCTCCTAAATTACTTTCTACATTCAATCCATCAGCAAATTCTGTTTCTTCTATACCAAAATATTTTCTGAATTTGGACAGTTTCATCATCTTCACTGCTATCATCCTAGTCAAAACCATTATCTTTATGGAAAAATTCCCAACTTGGTTTTCCTTGCCTCTACTTTCCCTTATACAGACCTTATACACAGTATGAAGAATAAACACTTAAAAATATAACCCAGCTCATGTTTTTGCATAGTATCTCTCCAGTGGTTACTTATTACAATTGGAATAAAGTCCAAATTTCTTTCTGTATCTACAGTCAGCTGAATAATGGACTCCCAAAGAGATCCATGTCCTAATCTTCAGAACCTGTGAATAAATAATTTTTTAAATGGCAAAAGAGACGTTGTAGATGTGACTAAATTAAGGATCTTGAGATGGGGAGATTATCCAGGTGGGTAATCACAAGGATTGTTAAAAGTGAAAGAAAGAGATCGAAGAGAGTCAGTGACGCAACACTGCTGGCTTTGAAGATGGAGGAAGGGCAAGAACCAAGAAATATGGACAGCCTCTAGAAGTTGAAAGAATAGTTTTATAGAATTGGACAATTGTCTGACAGGTGAAATAGATTATCTACTAAATCTTTTTCATTTCCAAGGTCTGTGATAATATTATTCATAGTCTAAATTCCTATTAAAAATTATGAGTTGGGCACTTTTTCTTCTTGGGCAATGCAGTATAAATTCTATTTATTTTTAAGTTTACCTTTTCAGGTTATTCAACATAATGATGAATTTGCTAATATATAATCACTTCTAGAGCACTATGTAGGTATGTTTTCAACTATTATTTCAATTAATTGAATAATAGAACAAATTAAATGATCGACCATCTTATTTTATTATTGGGGAAAAATGAATTCTAATAATGGGAGACAGTGCCAACTCAAATTCATATACTATGAATTGTATATAGCCTGACTATTGTTCAGTTTAAGAAAAACTAGAATTGACACATCTGTCAAGCTCTTGTGACATCTACAGTTGTGTAACCAGAGTAACTTAGACTTTACTGGCCATATAGCACTATTGTATTATTCAAGATTCACCCCACTGCAAGTGACAGAAACCAAACAGAAATGAGCTGGAGCAGTAAAGGAGATTATTGGTCTGTGTAATCAGTGAGGGGACGGCAAGGTGACAGAACTAAAGACATGAATATGATTAGACCTCCTTCTCTACATCTCTCATTTGGAGTTCTCTTGGCAAACTAGCTTTAATCTCTCCAGCCAATTTCTTCTTCAGGGCTAAAACTTTGGTAGTAGTGGTTGCGGGGAGGAGGCTGACTGCAGCTTAAAGGCACAGGGATTTGTAACCAGAGAGAAGAAGGGTTAATCTTTCCAGATTCAGTTCAGGAAAGGCCGGGAAAAGACACTGACTGGCTTCCTTGGGGGCACTTGGTCAATCTTTGTGTCCTGGAAGGACCAATGAAGAGTTCTCATCCATTAGCCATGCTAACAGTTCTGCCCTTATGATTGGGGGTGAGGCGGAATCTATATTAAAGGAGAGGAAGGAGGGCAGGGCAGGAGAAATACAAAGGCGTCTGCTGCACTCAGACCTTAGCATTTGCACCTTTTTTTTTTTGCCATGAGCTCCCATAGAGCAGATAACAGGAAGTTCTATCTTGTACAGGAAGTTCTCATTTAATATCTTGATAGGTTCTTGCAAACGGTAACTTTAAGTGAAACAATGTATAAGGAACCAATTTTTCCGAAGCCTAAATGATGTAAGCAAGAGTTAAGTTCCTATGGCATATTTCTGGTCACAAAAATCTCACCAAGCTTTTAAATGAAGACCCAAAACATATCTAAAATTAAACATTGAAATAAATGTGAGATATACATACATTTAAGAACTATCAATAAAAGCAAGTGAGAATGTGATTTTCCAACCCACCATTCTAGTTCAGGGTTTCTAAAGCTTCTCAGGATGCAAAGTGAGACCCCATCATGGACAGGACACCCTTCCATTGCAGAAGACACTCACACATATACCCACACTCACTCAGACTAGGACAATTTAGACACACCGATTCCCCTCATGTTTGCATCTTTGGGATGTGGGAGGAAACTGGATTCCCAGCAAAAGCTCACACAGCCATGGGGAGAACGTGCAAACTCCACACAGACAGTGGCCCTGGCTGGGAATTGATTTTTAAAAAAATTCTCATCAATGTTATAATGAAATGATGTTGAATGAAAAGATGTTACTTGGGGACATGCTGTACATAGCCTCTTTTCGCTAATACTTCTGGAAATCCCTAAGAAGCCCAGAAGTATCCAAGACTCAGTCTTGGCTTTCACTCCTTACTGTGGATCTCACAATCCTGGACACAAAACTCCTCATATGAGGCAGGAATGGCACCATTGCTACAGCCTTAGATTGGGCACTGATGGAGACAAGTGCCCATTCCGTGAAGTCAAAATTGGAATGCTCTCTTATGTCCCTCTGTCAGGAGTCTACAGTTCTCACTCCTGCTATGAATTTGTTTCATTCTAATGAATGCTTCTTCTAACAGTGAGAAGAGGGAATGAATGCACAATATTCCTTGTGCCCATGAACAGTACAGTTCATTGGCTTGATGCTCAGTTGGCTGAGCCAGGACCTCGTAACCCACATGCATGTGTTTTACCCATTTGCCACCCAGAAGCTGAAACTTTGTTCCTGTTACTGTGTCTGCTGCTGCCATGTCACCTTTGATGACTTGGCATTTTTGCTGTCTGTGGAGTTGGAAGTCAGCCTCTCCTGGTGTTGGGTAAATTATAAGGGTGGAAGCCTAAATCTAAATAGGCACTTGTCACCACCTCCCCCCACCCACTCACCCGCTGCAAGTGAGAAGTGAGGAGAAGGATGGGGCTTTTCCACTTGCATAACAAAATGAGCAGGCGTTAGTGGTGCAGCTTTCTAAAGCTTATCTATAAACTCTCCTCCAGAATGCACAGCCTGTCTTGGTGGGTGTACTGGGATGGGATGGATTCTGGTTTCACTTCTCAAGTTACAAACAGATATAGGAGTGTGCTAGTAATCTTTGCTGTTAAAGTGAGTTCTTGAAGCACCCCCAATCTCATGCTCATTCTGACCTCTGTTGGGCCATTTCAATTTAAGAGGTTTAAGGGACATTTATACAATTCTTTGATATCAGTTAATTTAGACACCTGCATGAATCCTCGAAAGACAGATTCACCTTAACCTTTGTACTGATAAGAACCTCGCCCTCTCCACACATACTATTAACTTTATAAGCCATGCAGAGAGTGAGTTAAGACAAACTTACTGTTTGTATGTTTTTATTATAACAGTTTTTTTGAGGTATAATTCATATACCATAAAATCCACCCATTTAAAGTACGCACTTAGTTTTTAGTATATTCATTGAGTTATGGTGCAGCTTTCCAACCATCACCACAATCAGTTTTAGATCATTTTTATCACCTCAAATAGAAACCCCGTATGCAGTATCAGTCACTCCCCATTCTCCTTCCCCATTTCTTCTCTCTCCCCAGCCCTAGGCAACTACACATCTACTTTTTTGTGTCTATGGATCTGCCTCTGGATGTCTCAGATAAACAGAATCATATAATATGCTGTCATTTGTGACTGGCTTCTTTCACTTAGCATAATGTTTTCAAGGATCATCCATCTTGTAACATGTATTGGTACTTTATTCTTTTTATTGCTGAATAATATTTTGTTGTGTGGATATGCCACATTTTATTTATCTGTTCATCAGTTGATGGACTTTGGGTTATATTTATTTGGGGCTATTATGAATAATCCACTGTGAACATTCCTGTACTAGTTTTTGTTTAGGTAAGTGCTTTCACTTCTCTTGGGTATACCTAGATGTGGAATTGCTGGTTCTGTGATAACTAAACTGCCAGACTGCTTTCCAAAGTGGCTGCACCATTTTGGTGTAGGAGGCTTCCAATTTCTCCACATTATAAGGGAAGTTTTAATGGAAGACGTGATAAATGTGAAAGTGAGGCATAGGAAATCATAATCTCTATTTATTGGTGATAAACTCAATAAATTTTAAACTTTTAAGACTTGATTGATTCAACCTAAAAAGTAGTATTTAAAATGCATACTTTTACTCAGAAACATATAAGTCTAAGTAAAATACAATAATAAAACTTCAATGTGCAGTGTGTTTATTCCACAAGTTTTAAAAAGTTACCGATAGCAAGGATGAATGTACCTGAAAAAAAGTTTCAGGTTGGTAGGGTTCAACTCTTTTCCCCAAGATGCTCTTCAACATATAGGTAAATTAGATACAACTGAATAGGTGGGGATGGCGTGTTGCTTAATTCTACTTTCTGGAAATATTCACATCTGACCCTTAGCTCCGCCAAGACATCCTGTGACATATAAAATAAAGCAATAAACAATGTAGCTAGGATACAGAAAATATAAAGCACCATAATATTTTTCCATGACAAAGAAAGTAATACACTGCTGGTGGGACTGCAAATTGGTACAGCCACTATGGAAAACAGTATGGAGTTTCCTCAAAAAACTAAGAATTGACCTACCATATGATCCAGCAATCTCTCTATGGGGTATTTACCCTAAAGACTTGAAAATTCATATCCGCAAAGATATTTGCACACTGATGTTCATAGCAGCATTATTCACAGTGATCAGGATGCGAAAGTAACTGAAACGTCCTAAATAGATGATTGGCTAAAGAAGCTGTGGTACATATATACAATGGAATATTACTCAGCCATAGGAAGAGATGAAATACTGCAATTTGCGACAACATGGATGGACCTTGAGATAATCATGCTAAGCAAAATAAGCCAGGAAGGAAAAGTTGAAAACCACATGATATCACTTATATGTGGGATATAAACTAAAAGCAACAAATGGACAGGACAAACAAACAGAGACTCATGGGCATTGACTATAGATTAGTGGTTACCAGAGGGTAAGGGATGGGGGAGGAGGGGGGAGTAGACGGGGTAAAGGGGGTCAAATATGTGGTGACAGAAAGAAATATAACTATGGGACGTGAACACACAGTGTAAATGTATACATGCCTTACTGTTATACAGTTAAAACCTATTGGATTTTGTTAACCAATGTCACCATAAAAAAAATTTAAAAAAAAAGTAACAGAGGTGCTATTCAAATAGGACTTAATACAACAGCATTAACTTCCTCGTGAAACAACTGTAAGTGATGCAGAACTTTTTTTCTCTCCATGCTCTTTTTCAGCAGGCCTGATAATGGAAGGCTTTTAAGGGAGCAAGGGCTTGCTTTTCAGTTATCTGTCTCTTTCCATCCTAGGTAAACTTTTGCAGAGGCATTATGGTTAGGTGGTTAAGGCTGGTGTAGTTTGAGGGCTATGCAAGGCTCTCAAAATATATCTGAGAGGATGGGGTGTATGTTCATAACTCTGTCTTTGCACTGATAGAAACTTTTTTTAAGAAATATTGTGTATAAGACAACTTTTTGGAACTGTAGAATATATCTTAATTTTTTACATAATGAAGTAAATACTTCATTTCAAAAAATAAAAATGACTAAGAGATTATTAGGTAGTTGGTACATTTATTCTGTATTTTGGAATTCTATATGTAATTTTCTGTCAAGACGCAAAGATCTTATCTGTGGATAACAGCCCATAAATTAACATGTCCACTTAAGGACCTGTATGAGCCAAGCTCTGGCTAATTTTCTATTCTACTACTTTTTTTGTTATTTGCTGAGTGTTGGATTATCTCTGTGGCTTTGTGTGTCTCAGCCTTACCTTGAGGCTATTTTGGAGTCACCTGGCTTCTTCCCCAGATTCTCATTAGGTGAAATGGCCTAGATTCATGCTACTCCGGAGTGAATAAGAGGCTGTCTAGTTTGTATTTTTGTTCTGGGCACTGATGGGGAAGAGACCTTAAACCAATCTGAATAAAATCAAGACAGTGAATCATCCTGTCGAATGTTTTAGAACTGACTTTCTGGGATAGATATGAACACTGCAGGCTCATGTGCTGATAAAGAATGGAGTGGATGTAAGTGAAAAATTCAGGGGTTGGAGCAAGCTATAGTTCCTCTACAATTTTGGCAACTCGTATTCTACAGTATTTAAACTCAATTCCATTTTGTTCAAGCATGATTTTATAAAACTATGTCTATATGAAGTGAAAACATGAACTCAAAAGCTTGTAACATGTGATTTTTTGTTTGTTTTGCAAAAGCTTCATCATTATGAGAGTTTCTCAGTTATGTGTCATAATCATAGAATCTCGGTCTTATGTGATACTTCCATTCACAAATGTCTCGAAAATAAATAACGACTTCACAGGAATCACAGTGAACAAAATGCTATATATGCCCAGTAATTACTGGCTAATCTTAGTGCAATGACCACTCTCATCTGAATTGATACACACTCAGACCTGCCAGGTTCTCCATGCAAATGCCTGGATTTTTAAAAAATCTGAAATTCTTTTTGTTCTCCACTAAGAATTACTCCTGTTTAAGATTTGCAATAAGAAAAACTTCAAGCCATCTTGGATTTTAAAACAATGGTAGATTTTTCTCTGGAACATTTACCTTATGTGGAGAAGTATTTACTATAAATTGATAAATACAGGGCTTACTTCCTTTTCGTGATGTGTAAAAACTATTTTTTAAATTGGCTAAAGTTGTGATGCAGTTTATAAATCCCACCTCAAAAGTACTATGTCTATTTGCTTGCATTGCCCAATAAAAGTTTACTTATTCTTAGTTCTCATGATCAGAAATCTTAATGTCTTGTATTTTTTTATACATCTACAATGTAATAATTAGTTACCAAATTGATGGTTCAGAATTTCTTTGACAATAAGATTTATTTTTTATATTATCAAAGAAAGATAAAATTTTGTCTCTAATGATATAAATATCTAACTCATTTTATTTTAGCATCAAAATTAGGCTTTGTAGAAGCCAAATACCAGCCTTTAAGCCCAGCTTTATCTTTTTCTTGCTCTGATGTTGAGTAAGTTAGTTAACCTCTCTTAGCCTCACTTTCTTCATCTGTCTTTTACTGCTAATCGGATATAAGTCATAGGTTCCTCAGGAGAATTAAGCCGATAAATGGGCATGTCTGGTAAATAATTTGTACTCAGTACCTGTTACCCGATCTTGTCAACAACAGCAATGGCAACAATTATAATACTTTGTAAATTTTATTCTATGTGGGGCATTTGTTGTAATCCTTATTAGCCAAATAATGTGATACCTCATTACTCAATTACTATATCTTTTACTATGCAGGTAATATATGTAGCTATGCATGCATGAGCATACACATAAACATACAAACACATACACACAAATGTCTATATATACTGCACCTAAAGTTTTTAAGGAGAGGCTCTAGAATTTAAACCCACATATTTGGATATATATAGTTCCAAGGTTAGTCCTTTTGCACATCTTCTCAAATGTAAGAAGAAAAACGGGTGCATAACTATGCTATATGATATACTCTCTCAAACTTTACAGCTCCCTCTTGACTGTGTCAAGAAGGGCTCAAGGCCAAGCTTGCATTAGCCATAAGAAAGAAACACTTTGGACAGAGCGAAAAGTGAATTTGACTCTGGGGCACTGGGTGCTTTGCCTACTTAACTCATACACATCACACTTCACATATAGCCCTATAGCAACATTACACAGCTAAATATTTCACACTAAACAACATATTTCAGTGAAAGCTTTTGATATCTATGTGACACACTCCCAAATATGGTACCCTCACATTATAGTTTATTAACTAGTTCTAGTGTTATAGACTGATGCTATGAAATGGGTTTAATTATTTTTTTCACTTAAGCTAATGATTTTATTTCCTCAGGAATGACTAAGTTATTTTTGACCTATACATATAGTTTAAAGATGCTTCCAAAAAGAGCTTGTTTACAAGTGTTCTTTTAAAAAAGGAAAGTCAAGTGAAAAGTTATATTTTTTCTTTTTGGGCAAATCTTTGTAAAATTTTAATCTGAGGAGTCATCTGCATTATAACAATCCACTTGCCTACTAAAAAATGTGTTCAGAGAAATCCTTGCAATCTCAGAGCTGAGATCTCCATTGCAAGAAGCAAGCATAAAACCCAATGTTGTGAGCACTAGTGAGTTTTAGAAGGAGGCATAGGCCTTTTATGTTTTTAGACCCTTAAAACCTGGAAAGAGACAGTCATCATTGGGATTTGTGCTGTGTTCTGCATGAGGATAATTTTGCTTCTGGGAAAATAAGAGCCAGGCCAAAATCACTCCTGGGATTTTGAAGTCTGAAGTCACTTGTTTGGCTCTGCTCCCTAGAGAACTCAAAAATGCTATTCATCAGCCAGGGTAAACAGTGGTTGAGAAATAATTTACTGTAATAATTATTTCCAGAATTTTTTAAGATACAAAATTTTTTATATTGCTTTTCAGGCACTCAGATGGCAACTCTTGGTGGAGGTTTCAGGTGGGAGTTGGAAATGAAGGGACTGGTATGTATGTTAGAAATCTCCATGATTGTTCTTTCTCTCACAGAACTCTTAAGCACCCTGTTAGTCTTTTCTATGAAAGTTTTTTTTTATATATATAATCATGTTTTAATGCCAGCATGAGATCAGCTTTTGTTAAAACCCCCAAGTAGAACCATTAAACATTATTAAATCCTTTCGGAGATGTTACAAGAGGACAAGGAGAGAAGTGAAGGGATGTTTAGGTTAGTACTGGCATTATTACCCTATTTAGATCTCTTCTCAACCATGAAAAAATAGATACATACATGTATTAATTTTTCTCTTGCTGTTACACAACATGACTGCTTCTTATAATCCTCAACTGGGTCTCTAAGCTTCTGTTCAGAGGCACATTTTCTTATAAAGTTGCACTATCCCAATTTAAGAAATTATTTATTCATTCAACACAAAGTTATTAAATAGTTAGTATGTGTCAGCCACTGTTCAAAGTTCTCTGGCTACATCAGTGAACAGACAAAACACCCTGCCCTAATGGAGCTTGCAGTTAGCTTCCACAGAACATACATTTTGTCTATATTCAATGAGATCCAGTCTTCAGAATATTTAAAGGGTACCAAGGGGGTCTACTATAAATTGCTGGTAGAATGGCTGCAAATTCACTAACAGACATTTAGATATGCAGAAAATAAATATTTAAAATACGTCTAATATGCAATCTAATCTTTCTTATGTGCCTCTGCCTGTTAGAAAATGAAAACAAAAGAGCTAGATTTTTTTTTCTCATCTAATACAACCATTTAACCATTGCTTTTAGGTAATGCTTAGTCTCAAGATTAAAAGACAGAGAGAGAAGAAACAGGCAGTGTATCAGACAATACATTTAAATGCTGGAAGAATATCAATATTTTTTTGCTATTTGTAATCCAATAACTATGAACACAACGCATTTTTAAGTCTAACCTTCATTGCTGACATTTTCTCCATTGTTTTCTTAAGTCCAGACAATCAACAAAACAATAAGTCAAGCCCTGACTGTAGCATTTGCAGTTTTCATGGTGTAAATACTCCCACATGGCTGATTTGAAACTCCCATCGTGACATCACTGAACATGGAAAAGATGTACTACTCACTGTCATGTAATATTTCCACTAAACAGCTATGTCTTCATAAATAACTCCAAGATCATGGATACTAATAAACAGCTAGTAAAAGTATTTATTAATATTGTTTTTAATATAATTTATTTTATTATAAGTTTATATAATTTAACTTTTAAGGATGGCAATATTTAATAGTTGCAAAATTTCTAAAAATTTAACAATAGAATCTCACTAGTCATAAGTCAGGCTAAAACCATAGTAATCATAAATTATCTCTTTAATTTCCTTGTCACTCTCCTTCAATCTAGCAGCAAATAATATTGACTCTATCTCTAAAATATATGTTGTTTTTAACATTAAATAATATTTCATTATATGGATATACCACTACTTGTTTAGTCATTCACCTATTGAAGGAAATCTTGGCTCCTTCTAGTTTTCTCAAATATGAATAAAACTGCTACAAACATTCGTACACAGGTTTTAGTATAAACATAAATTTTCAACCGAATAATGTAAATGACTTGAAGTGTGATTGCTAAATCATATGTTAAGGCTATTTTTAGACTTGTAAGAAGCTGTCAAACTGTTTTCCTAAGTGGTTGTACCATTGCATTCCCACCAGCAATGGATGAGTGTTCCTGTTCTCTGCATCCTCGCCAGCATTTGGTATCATCAGTTTCTGGAGAGCTGGCATTCTAACAGATATGGAAGAGTTTCTTGTTATTTCAATTTGCAAATCCCTAATAACATAAGATATTGACCACCACTTAGTGTGCTCACTTGTCTCTGTACATTTTCTTTGGTAAAGTGTCTTGTTTAGAACTTTTTCCAATCTTTTTTTTAAATATATATAATAGAGCTCTATTGATTTAAAATATATCTTGAACTGCTTGCTCACTTCCCTACTATCATTATAGATCCCATCACCATCACCTCTCACTCATATTCCTGCAAAAACTTCTTCACTGCTCTCTTTGCCTCTACTCTAATATTTCTACTATTTATTCTCTTCTTGGTAGACAGAGTTATAATTTTTAAATGTGCATCACATCGTTGCACTTCCTGTCTTAAACTCTTCAACGTCTTCCCATTGTCCTTAGAAGAAAATTCAAGCTCAGCATGCCCAATAAAGCCCTACATCTTCTTGCTATAGCTACGCTTACGACTTCATCTTGCCATTGTCTTACTCAAGCACTATATTCCAGCCACACTGGCCTTCTCCCTTTTCCTAAAACATGCCTACTTTGTAGCAACTTCAGGGCCTTGGTGCTTGTTCTCTCTGCCAGGAATGCTCTTTCTTCACAATATTTCAGGGCTGGCTCCTTCTCATCAGGTCCCAGTGAAGTGTCATGATTAATTTTATGTCAATTTGACTGGACCATGGGATGTCTAGACATCTGGTTAAACATTATTTCTGGGTGTGTTCAATTGGTTGACTGAGTAAAGCAGGTGGCTCTCCCCATTGTGGATGGTCATCTTTTAATCTGTTGAGGGCCTGAATGGAACAAAAGGCAAGAAAGGTTGAATTCACTCTGTCATACTGAATATAGATCCTCTGCCTGTGGTGCTCCTGGTTCTCAGGCTTCAGCTGGAATCTACATTGTCAACCTCTAGCTCTCAGGCCTTTGAACTGCTCCACTGCCTTTTGTAGTCTCCATTTTGCAAATGGCAGATCATGAGACTTCTCAGTCTTCATAATCATGTGTCAATCCATTATAATAAACCCATCTCTCTCATTATTATTGTTGTTATCAAAGTATTTAAAGTATGTATCACTGCCTAAACGTATTGTGTGCATTTATTTGTTTGCATGTTTACTTTTTATCTCCTCCATTAGAGAGCAGTGACTTTGAATGTCTTATGCATTGTTATGTTCTATCACCTAAATAATGCCCAACACATGCTAAGTACTTAAATATTTTTGAATGAATGTATATATAAATGAATAAACACAGGAACTGGTGGCAACATGATTCTGAGCCTTTGTTTATTTTTAGAAAATATTATAAAAGAGGCTTGTAATCAACTTGATTATAAGGTACAACTTTATCTGTAGATGGTATATTTCCTTGACTGCTGCCACATACCAGTAAGAGCTTCTGTGAATTCTGGGTACTGGTCCATCATGAGTGCCAAGTAGCTGATGACCCAGTGGTCTCAATCATCAGTAATATTGTGGCTAAACTTGCTTTTATAACAAAGTTTAAGTTGTAGGAAGTAGTCATTTATGTTTATATAGTGATGAATGAGCTCAGATGCAGAGCTGGGAGCTTGGAATTCCTGAAGCAGCCTGATGCTTGGGGGTCCAACAGCTCACACAACCTTTGTTCTCCTTCATGAAGAGGCTCCACATAGTTATCTTTGTTAAGAAGAACTTGGAATCGCCTCAGGAAGACCTTGGAATAGCCTCAGGAAGACTTCCAATCTTTGCTTTTTCTTTTTAGTGGTTGTCTTTAGAGCAGATATATTATCTATGGCCAAAACCTTATCTCCAGCTCACCTATCTTGAACCCGAGCAGTTGCTCAAGAAGGTAATTTAGAAAGGTCCATTTCCATATTTTTCATTTTTGATTGAGATCCCTGATATGTCAAAATATGGTAAAGTTCATGAAGATTTCTGCAACTCACCCTCTATTAATCTGAAAAACCAAGTTTCTTCCCTCTGCTGTGAGATTTTGAAGGCAGACTGCATGTCTTTCTTATCACAGCACTTTGAGTATCTAGCATTGTATACCTAGCACTGAATAATGACCTACGGATGAAAGACAGGATTTTCATGTTCAAAACACTATCACATTGGATATGGCACCTCGAATCTTTCTAAAGCAGGGTCTTGGTGAAGGTCTATGGAGTTCTAGGAGTCAGACATTCTGAATAGCCCCTGTCCCCTTCTTCACCAATTTCTCTTAAGGAAGCACTGAATAAAAGAAAACAAGTTTTGAAATCAGACAGATATGGCTTCGGGTTCTGACATGAGTTAAATGACTAGTTAAATGACCTTGGCAAAATTACTTAACCTCTCTGAGTTTTCAAATCTGTAAAATGGGAATATATTTTACATGAGAATTTACTATGAGAATTAACTGAGATAAAGTATGTAAACATTTTAGCCCAGAACATGGTATCTACTATGTTTTCAATTACTGGAAGCTATAGATATAAATCTTATGGAACACTTTTTATGCTTTTTGTGTCACATCATCAGCAAGCATACTGAGAGGCAGGGCTATATCTAGAGCAGAATAGGATGGGATCCAATATCATAGGGCCATAGCAGATCCTGGGCCAGAGTTGTGTTAGGAAGAAATGGGGTTTGGGCCTAGAGGTTGGGGCACTGTGATGGTAGGTATATATAATGAGAAAGTTGAGCATGACAGTAGGACAACAGAGAAAATGGTCTATAGAACCTAGGAATAGATCAGTTTTCATAGTTGGGAAATTTTATTATGAGTGATACCTGGATCTCTATCAAACTTCTGCAAAGTCTCTATTTTTCATTGAGTATCTACTTTTCAGAGAAAAAAAAAAGAGCAAAACTATGTTCTATGACCATTGAATTAGAAAAACATGGCAGTCGTCTGTTTTAAACTAATGATTGGTATATTCATCCTATGAATGATCATTGGGAAAAATACATTTCTTCTTATTTTGGGTAGATAACATAATAGAAAGTGAATCGTGAGTGAAATTACTGGTCCAGACTGATTAAGGAAAGGTGAAGCGGTAGATAAGAAGATGAAAACTAAAGAAGAAATTGTGAACATAGAAGGGCCAGAGCTAAAGGGATGAGAGCAGGAATCTGAAACAGAAGGAGATGGTATTGTGTTGAGCGAGAACAGAGGGAAAAATGAGAGGTAAGTAAGCCTTAAACAGTATATAAATAACCCTAGCTTTATTCTTAACTGGCTATCCATACAACTTTAAGACCTCAAAAAGAATAAAGATCTTAACATTTAAGAAAATGTCCTTTGTCACAGTAATAAACTGATGCCCCTTGAATGGTTTCGTAATACATGTGTAGGCAACAGGGTAATTTGGCAGAAGAGGGAGAGTTAATGTGAAAGAGGAAATCTGAGGTTAGAAGAGCATTAAGGCAAATCATTCACCAATGAATATAAAGGAAAAAGCAAGATTTAATAAAAATTTGGGGGGACAAAGAATAGAGCTAATGCTAGTTACACACGAAGCTTACTGTGCCAAGCTTTTTATGTGTAGCATCAAACTGATTATCACAGCCTATAGAATGAACCCTATGATTAGCCCCATTTAACAGGGTAAGTTGGTGACTTGTTTGTGATGAGAGAGCTGGGAGGTAGGGGATCTGAGTTTTGAATCTAAACCCTCTGAGATATTCAGTCTCTTAAGAGCTGAGAGAAGATGATGAAGGTAGGGAGAGGATTGGGAAGGAAAGGTACAAAGAATTTTAGAGTAAAAGTAAAACACAGCAAAGAATAAAAAGAAAGCATCTACAAAGGAGCAAGGGAATTAATATTTATTGATCACCTTGAGTGACACAGGTGCACATCTATAATTTTTCATCACACAAGAAACCATTGAAATGGACATGATTTTCATTTACACAGATGAGGAAATAGAAATGCAGAGAAGTCACCTGTTAATCACTTAGTTTATAAATACTGTAGCCAGGATTAGAATCGCTGTCTGCAGCATTAGAAAGCCCACAGTATTTCCATTTCAACAGCTGCCTTGGGAAAGGAAGTGCAAAGACTGGGTGTGAGAGAGCAGAAATGGCATCTCCTTCGAATGGTGGGGTAAAAATGCAAATAAAGCATAACTAGAAAGACAGAAAAAGGAAATGAGAAAGGGAGGACCGCAGGGTGATAATTAGGCTTCATACCACCTGTTTTCTCTTTGGCCAAAGAGATCTTCAAGGGTCTGAGTGAAAAACAAAGCAACTGAATGGCTCAGAAAGTCAACAGAGACACTTCCATCAGTCATGACATGGAGTATTCAGTGATGTTGAAACATGTGATATGGAGAAACCCCCAAAAAGTGACAAGAAAGAGATTCCAAGCAATTGACATCTCATTGATGGCAACAAATGTTTCATAGGAAATAAAAATTTTAAAAAAGATGAAGACAGAGAGATCCGGAAGACACTGTCTAAAGGTGCTTGGCAGGAAGTACGGTTACTACATAGGATAGAGTCATCGCTGGGTATGAAAAACAGCCCTATGAAGCTGGCAAAGTAGGTTTTATTATTATCACTTTGCATATAAGGAAACCATGGCCCATAAAGTTTGAGCACTTGTTGTGGTACCTGAGCTGTAGAATCTAGGTGTCTGACTAAATCTAGTGTGGTTAATACTGTGCCATTTTTCATTTAATGAACTACATTTCTAATGATGAATTTAGGGTGTTAGATAATGGAGGAAGTATTTTTGAGCAGGGGTCCTTACCTTGTCCTATAGCAATAGCTCTTTTTAAACATTCTTTAGTTTTTAATAAAAACAAGTCTACTTTATAGATGAAAATGACATCCAGCTCAGTCTTATTAGTGTTGTTTATATAGAACCTTAACCTTGTATTGGCTAATAATTAATAAAGTGGATGCTGACTTCACAGAGTGATTGCAGATTTTACTGTGGTCCTTTTGTCTACAGCTGTCCAGGATACAATGATCCTCTGGAAAGCAGTTCTTTGATGGCCAGCTCAATATCGTTTAGAGAAGTAAGCTGACTGCTGGGAAATATACCCTCTCCCAGGCCCTGGAGTCTTTATTTCACACTTAAGTATATCTGAGTAAAATGGAGTGAATTATCTCTGGCCCATTTAGAATAGAATCAACTCATTTTGACACATAAAAATTCACATTGGGTGCAGTCACGATTCTCAATGGTATGCTGATACCCTAAGCTGTTTAGATTACTAATTTTTCCTCTTTTAAAGGAAATCTAG
The DNA here is from genome assembly GCA_004027375.1 of Macroglossus sobrinus. Taxonomy (NCBI): domain Eukaryota; kingdom Metazoa; phylum Chordata; class Mammalia; order Chiroptera; family Pteropodidae; genus Macroglossus; species Macroglossus sobrinus. The sequence goes on from PVKZ01001372.1 coordinate 320,823, forward strand.
GAGAATGCTTTCTTCCCCACCCTCATGATTTCTGTTGTACCAGGATAAATAGAAGTTATTAGAAATCATGGTCAAAGTGATTTTGAAGTTCACTATTGAATGTCTCTAGATACTTCATGCTATATTCTGTGCCTCTGTTTCATTACACTGGGGTAGAATAAATATTCCCCAATTATTGATAAGACTAAGTGGTTCAGTAGCAACATAGCACACATCTAGGCTCTTCATAAAGAAATCAGCTATTTCCTGAGTTCAGATGTGTGATGTGCTTATATCTCCGTTTAACGTATTTTACTCAGAATTAAAAGTATTTTTACAGGAAAATCTTATGAATTTTATTATCTACCCTCTCATCTGTGATAAAGTCATCTTAAAGAAACAGTTACTTTATTATATTTTTTTTGCTTAAAAAATTTCAAACCCAACGAGAAATGAAGAATAGGTTTTGTTTTAGAAGGTAGAAAACATGTTTGTTTAAGATAATGAGACACAAGTAGGCTATTAATTAGTGTAGAAAAGATCTCTGAGATCTTAAATGCTAACCCCTATTTATCATTCAGCTCTCTTCCCCACTGGTTGTTCTCCTCCCTCCCCACCTCCCTCCCTTTCTCCCTTCCTCTCTCACTGTTTTTCTTATTTTCTTTTAAAATTCTTCTGTATTTGTACATACTTATCTACTTCCTGCTTTGGGCCTTCTCTTCCCCAGGGCAAGGCCCTGTATGAGTCTACCCTGCCCAGGTTCTATAAATAGACACATAACGTCTGACATCCCCAGACAATAAGCTGGTCTGGATAGAGAAGATTCAACAGCTTGGTTGTGGCAATTTCAGGCTTTGAGTGACAGATTTCTTACCATTTGCATCACAGAATCTGTCAAGAACTAAGTTGGGCCATAGTCTTCTTTGCACTATTGCCTTTAATTAAGACACATTATGGACACAGCAGTCATGTGACCAGCTCTAAGATCAGGAAAGGCAACACTGTCTCCTGGCTGCAGGCTTGTTCCACTAAGCCCTGGTCATACTGGATGGGAGAGAGGTGGAGCTAGCTTGAGTGCAGAACCAGTCTATGGGGTGTGATAAACAGATCAACAGAGGATTCTAGGACCAAGAGGTCTGACTCTGCTGGAAGGTGCCCTAGGTTTGGGAAGGGCTCTTATAGGGCAGCAGAGAGGCCCCAAGGCTAACTCTCTGTCCAAGGAATTAACTGAGTCATTCGGGTGGGAATTTTGCTAATACTCTAGAAATAATGGGTGGTAAAAATGAGGAAACTAGCATAGGCAGGGCAGAAGCCTAGGCAACATGACCAGGCTAGAGACTGGCCACCAGAGGAACATGGTGTGTTGGGGCAGGGGATCATAGTGTCTTGGGGGTAGGCCTCCTATGGGGCAGGTAGAACAATGTAGGGGATAATGTCTGGCTGGGCCACCTTTGATTCTGTCTATCCAGGTGACTACAGGAGGTCTCCTAGGGTGGCTCAGGTTTCAAGAAGCAGGATTCATTCTGTACCCATTCCTGAAGCTGATCACATTCGTAAACATGGAAAGGACTGATATGTGGATGGAGGAATAGGAATAAACATGGTCTTTGAATGCTCCTGTCCAGGATAAAGAATCCCACATGGAAGCAGAATTTACAAGGAGACAGATTGGTTGAATGAGAAATAACAGTTTCCTAGGTCTTCTAACAATGACAAGTGCTCCTTGTATAGTATTTTCAGCAATCTAGACAGTGCCTGGGACACAATACCTTCTCATTAAATGGATAGTCCTTGTTAAGGATCTCTTGGTAGAAAAGGGGTCCCCTCTGAAAAGGGTCTGCATGAGGAAAGGAATTGGCTCTGACATCTGTCCCTGAGGAGCATTTATAGATGATTCTGCATATTGGAATGATATGCAGATGGCAAGACTCAGCACAGAGGTCTGGGAGTCAAGAAGGGGTGGGAAGCTGGCACTGGATCTGCTCAGAGGTGGAGCAGGCTGTGTGGTGGGTCATCCAGGCCTCAGAGGATAGGTGGAATTGCATTTTGAAAGAAAGAAACCAATAGCAAAAGAGTATGTCTTAGTCCATGATATTCAATATTTGATTAAGATAAACAGAAAAATGCTCTTGTGTACAAAGGGATACTTGTTTTATATTCCAAACTTATCTCTTCACCAAATGATTTTTCACTTTCAAATGAACTTCCAATTTACTTTTTAAGTCAATTAAAATTGTTTGCACACCCAAGTAATCACTACAATCGAAACACACACCTACCATCTATGTGTTATGTTGCAAGAGAAATCACTCTGCCATTTAACATTAACTGCCAGAGCAAACTCATCTTTACATCAAATGCTGTCAGTGATTTTTGAGAAATGCAAACAGCGGCATTTGATATAAATAATACAAATGTAGTGGTTTATTTATTTATTTATTTATTTATTTATTTATTTTGATGAAAAAGGGAATGCGTTGATTTTTCCTTTATAGTACAACTTATCTATGGCAGCTCCTGAACCATTTTTTCTTCCTTATTTATAATCTGATATCACCCTAGTTCCCCTCACCTATCACCTCTACTACTACCACTATGGTCAGAGCCACTATCATCATCTTACTACAAGAGCCTCACGAAGGTCTCTCTCTCTGCTTCCACTCTTCCCTTCTTCAACCTGTTTCCAATAGAGTAGTCTAAATGAGCATTTTAAAACAAAAGTCATATCCTGTCACTCCTCTGCTTAAAATCTTGCCATGGCTCCCATTTTACTGACAGTAAAATTTAAAGTATTGACCAAGGTCCAAATAGCCTTCATGATCTGTTTCCATCTCTCTTACCTCCAAATGCCTCCTTGCTTCTCTTTCCTCATTCCTTTCCTGCCCCTTTGCTGTTTCTTGAACTCATCAAGTGCCTTGTGCCTTAGGGCCATTGCTTTAACTCTTTTCGTGGCCTGAATCAATTTTCCCCCTTGGCAACTCCTGGGTTCACTCCCTTTGTTCAAATCTTTGTTCTCAGTTAGGTAGGCCCTGACCACCCTAATTCTGCAATTTAGCATCCACCCTGCACTCTTGACCTCCCTAATCCTCTCTACGTTTTTTCTTTCTCATTATTTATCACTTTTTAACATACTTTATAATTTACTCATTTATTATATTTATTGTCATTGTCCTTCTAATAGCATGTAAATCACACAGAGATAAAGGTCTCCATTTTGTTCAAGTGTCTAGAATAGTATCTTGTATGTCATAGGCACCCAGTACATATTGTTGACTGAATGAGTGAACAAATGCATGTTTTCAATGAATCTTAGTTTATTTAGACTTTTATCATCCTTCTGTGTAACATATCACTGGCTTGTCTTTTTGCTCATTACTTCATTTGTTCTTTGGGCACCTGTTACTATCACATTTGATCATCTTTTATGCAAATGATATCAAATACTCCTTTGTTGTTGTTGTTGTTGTTTGCTTTGAGAAAAAATTATTTTCATATTCACCCATGTAGTTGTGCTTTCTTTTTATAATTCATATAGTTCAGTGGGGCTTCTCACAAGAGCCTCTCAGCCAGGTCCTGCTTTTGGGCAAGTGAAAATCCAGTTTTCCAATGAGTTTGCTATTCTCATCTTCAGTTGATTATTACAGCCAAGTTCCTCTTGCTATTAAACTTGTGGTTCTTTTGCTTTAACTTCAGTCCTGAGTTTTGTATTTATTCTCTCTAGACATGGATAAAAGATATCTCTTCCCCAGAAGCTTTTCATGTGAGCTGAAGGAAGTAAAACTACCCTTCAGTATTCTGCTCTATAAACAAAACAGCCCTAACATCACTAATCTTTTTCCAGGGGATATATATTTTTTCCTGAAGACATGTCACTTTAATAAATATATTTCAGAAAGTGGCACACAATTTTGTACCATGACAACTTACTGAATGCTTAAATTTAAGTGGTGAGCAGAGATTGCCTTTATGAGGAAACCACAGTATAATTTAGTTTAAAAGAATTTTTCTTGGTTTAAATTATAAACTGTTGAGAGAAATTCTTTCTGTTGGGGTGCTAAGGGGATGTATCGGCCTGTGACTACTGGCTGTAACTATATCTTGCTTTCATAAAGGGAAAGCTCACCTGAGAATGGCACCAGCAAAGAGGGAAGTAAGTAACACCACCAAGAAGACATGAGAAATGACACCTGCTGACATCATAGAGCACCCAGTTGTTCTGATTAAGTCCAAGTACTACATGCTTCTCAAACTGGAGGACACAAGCTCAATTCTGTACAGAGAGGATGCAAAACAAGAGTATCCAATACATCTGTCTGAAGCATCAAGTTTGTTACAAGATTTGGAAGAACAAGTACTTTAATAAGAACCACCCACAAACATGGGAGAAAAGAATAGCAGGGGGGAGGGAGGCGTAGAGGACAAGGGCCCCAGGTAAAAGAGTCCAGTTTCTGAAGTTTCAGCCAGATGGGGGCTGAGTGGTGGACCTGCAGCTAGGCTGACTTCCCTCTTATTCCCCAGAGGGCTCCAGGCAGACCTTCAAGTTCACCAAGCATTTTGGGTACAATGCTTTTAAAGTTCATGGTGATATCAAATACCCTCCTGATGTGAATCCTGAACAAAGAAAGCCATGGAAGCTGGCATACCTTCATCATTCTCTAGACCAAGTCCTCTTACCCAGGGGTCCTTGCACACACAGTAAGTATTTCTTGCACTGTCATCACCCGCAGTTGTTTCATCCAGCCTCTGGTCAATCGCCCCCACCATGTGGCCAGGATCCCTAGAGTCAGCATCTTTGAGTTCAGCATTTAAAATGCAGGAAGACTGGCTTGACCTTCCTGGAGTCTTTGGTTGTAGCCCTACCTTGGCTGTCCACAATTTAAATGGGCCCTACCCTGCTCCATCTGCCATGCAGCTTCTTTGATGGCCTAAAGCAGAGCTTTATGATTTTGACAGCCACCTCTGTCCCATCAGAATGTTCCAGTCCAACCTCACTTGGCAAAGCTGCCCTGACTAATAGTGTTCAGGAGCTCGTAATGGCCAATACAGGGCTCCTGATTAGCACAGACAAATGCAAGTTTATGTGACATGATGACTTGCTAACTACACTGACAATAGTAACAATGCTAATTATGCTCACAAACTATGCTAATAAGCTATACTAACTGTGCTAATTAAATATACCAACATTACTAACTATATTAGCTGTATTAACAATGCTACCTAAAAATACTAACTAAAAAAGTTTAAAGAAAAATGAGAAAAACAACAAAAAAAGATTGAAAAAAGAAAAAAACAAAAATGAGAAAACAAAAAAATTGAGAATATTAAAATGACAAAAAGAGAACAAAAGAAAAATTAAAAAGACAGAAAGGATAAAGAAAGAAAAATGGAAAAAGAGAACAAAAATAAGAAAAAGGAAAATAATAATCAAAAAAATGAGAAAAAGAAAAGAATAAAGAGAAAAAATAAAATGGAGAAAACCTCAGGCTGTGTTCCATAGTGACTGTACCAATTTGCAATCCCACCAACAGTGTATGAGGGTTCCTTTTTCTTCACATCCTTGCCAACATTGTAGTTCTTTGATTTATTAATGATAGCCATTCTGACCCATGTTCATGGCAGCACAATTTATAATAGTCAAGATGTGGAAGCAACCTAAATGCCCATCAACACACGACTAGATTAAGAAGTTATGGTTCTTGTATACAATGGAATGTTATTAGGCCATTAAAAAAATGAAATCCTACCATTTGCAATGGCATGGATGCACTAGAGATTATATGCTGAGTGAAATAGGTCAGATAGAGAAAGATAAATACCATATGATTTCACTTATATGTGGAATCTAAGGAGCACAAAGGACAAACTAATTGAAAACAGTCTCACAGATATAGAGGACAAGCTGGTGATGGTCAGAGGGGAGGGATTTGGGCTGGGAGAAAGGCATGAGGGGTTAAAGAAATACAAATTAGTGATTGATAGACAGTTATGGGGATGGGGAGCACAGCATAGGGAATACAGTTAGGATTAATGTAATGACTAGGTGTAGAACCAGAGGAGAGAAAGAGCAATCAGGAGGATAGTTTATAAACTATATAAATGTCTAACCAACTTACTGTATCCTTGAAACTAATAATAAAATAAAATAAAAAAAGAAAAGAATTCCATTAAAAAAAATAATGATAAAATGGGGGGAGGAAGGGAGAAAACACTCTAATTGGTTCAAGTCCAATAGATCACCAAAAACCAGCTTCCTGTGCTATAATAAAATAACTCAGTCCTACTAAGGCCTTATATCAGAGTTTTCTGTTTTTTTTTTGTTTTTTTGTAATTCCATCATATCAGTGCTTTATAAGATCAGAGCAAAAAACAAACCAGTCATAGCTGAAGATAAACTACAGGGGTTTTCTCGTTTTTTGGTGTTGAGACCTCTTTATTCTAAAAAAAAAAGGATGCCAAAGAGCTTTTTGTTTATGTGGGATATTAAAGATTGGCATTTACTTTATTATAAATTAAAATCTGGAAGATGCTTCATTTATAATTTGAAAATCTAATAATTTTTGTCTTTTACAGACCTTATAGTGTCTACTGTTAAAACATTTAATTCTTTATCCTTAAACTCTGGTCTCAAAATGATGCTATATTATGATATTATGATACTATAAGAAAATATTCTATTGCATAACACATGATAAGGTATGTTATGGACATCATTATATTTTTGCCAATAAGATCATGAGCAGGTTTCTCTTCAGAAGTTAGTGGGTTGACATACTCAAAGCATTGAAGAAAAACTGCCAATCAGAAATTCTTGATTTGACTATGGCCATGTCATCCTGAATGTGCCTGATCTCTTCTGATCCTGGAAGCTAAGCAGGGTCGGGCCTGGTTAGTACTTGAATGAGAGACCACCAAGGAATACCAGGTACTGTAGGCATTTAAAAAAAAAAAGAATCCTTGATTTTAAAGGCAAAACTAGGCTTCAAAACTGAGGGAAAAATTAAGACATTCCCAGATAAACCAAAGCCAGAAGAGTAATTTACCACTAGACTCACTCCTCCTGAAGGGAGTTCTTCAGGTTATAAAGGACACTGGGCTCAAAGCCTTACGAAGAAATAAAGCTCTAGCAAAATAAATACGTTGGCAATTATAAAAGCTAGTACTATTGTAACTGGTTTGTAGCTCCACTTTTTCTCTTCTGCTTGATTTACATATTATCTAATATACTAAAAACCATAATTGTTATTTATGATTTCACACGATATAAAAATGAGTGGTTTTTTAAACATTAATGACTGAAAGGGGATGAAATCAGAGCTATACAGAATTTAATTTTTAAATTTATCTCAGCTTATTTTCCAGGGGCATTCTCTTATTGATTTAATTTATTTCACTGTCAAATATGAGCCCAAGTTCTTTTCTATTGTATTGAGGCCTAACTGGTCCTTTTCCATATTGCACATGTATTCTTGATTGATTTTTCTTTTCTCTCTAGGAATATCATTTTATATTTGCCCCGATTACATTTTATTCTGTTTTTATATGATCATTAAAAATCTGGTCAAAGAAATTTTGAATTTACCTCCTTTCTTTGTAGTACAAATAGCTCCATATGATTTAGAACCAGTCCCATATTTACTAAGCCCACGTTTGATTTCTTCTTTCATGTGTAAATCTAAAGACAAGCAACCCCACTCCTAACCCCACTCCCCAGACTATGGAACACCACTCTACCCATTAGTGACCCTCAGCCATGAGCAACTTTGGCCTTAGCTTCTATGCCATCCCAATAAAAAGAAATGGCTATTTTCTTTGGATGTAGTTTATTGCCTGGTTTATACAAACATCTCATAAAAATACATAAAGCATGGGGGTCAGGGGAGATATACACAAGAGTCCTTAATTGAGTATTTTTATTTGAAAAATTCTTAACTTTTAGTTGGAATAAGAACAAGAGGTATGCTTTTTTCCTATCTTAAAATTAAGAAATAGTTTAGAAAAACTTTGGCATAAATTTTGAGATAAGCTGCCTGCCAATTTTGGGCCCCAAATGCCACTTGTAGAGAGCTGAGGAAAGGGTTTCCTCCTCATAGAGAGTTTATTGTCCTTCCTGGTCTGACCAAATCCTTTGGCTTTTGGAACATCTTATAGATGTGCCCCTTCTAGATTTTGAGGATCATAACTATAAAGCTGATATTTTAACGAACCATGTTTTAACTGCTGCCGCCTTGTCATGTGTTCTAATTGAGTATTTTCAATTTCATACTTATATCCTGAAGCAATTTAAATTCCAGGATACAATTTAGTAAACCAAAAAAAAATTTTTTTTTAAATATATACTAATGAATGGGACTAATTACCACTGTGTTCCATGCAGTGGAATGCAGCCAGTAGATGATTAACAAATACTAATTTATTATCATAACAGTTAGCCCTAGAGGCAAGGGACATGGTTTTTTTTTTTTTTTTCCTGAGTCACCATGCAATCAGAGAAAAAGCACTTTTGTACTTCAGTTTCACAATTCTCAAAAAGAAATAGTTCTTGTTCATCATTATTAACCCAGGAAAGAGAAAGAAATGCAGAGGGATTACTTTAATAATTGTCTTAGTGTTTGAAGGTGGCGTCTGGCCAGGTGTTCTCAGGCCCAACTGAAGAATTAGAATAAAATGTGTTTGGATTGGGAAGATTAAGGTTAAATGATGAAATCCTGGAGTGCCCTATCTAGACACTTTTTAACTAGGGCTTTTCTTGCTTCAGATGGCCACCGCAGGAGGATGGATCAGATGACCTCTCCTACAGTCTTGTCTCTCTAAGTCAATTTTAAGGAAATGGTTACTGGCCAGAGGTAATAAACTGCAAGGGTAGTTCTTTTGCATAATCTCTTAATAATTATGTGGTCCAGTATGAAACTACTGACCATTTAAATGCCTGAACTCAGAAATTTAGCAACCAGAAAATATGGTTGAAGGTAACTATCAAAATTACCAGCAGCTTCACTGCTTGCGTAACCTTTAACCCAGAAAACCCTGGACTTCTAGAGCAAACTGGAAATCAGCCAGCCAGATTCAGCCTGCTGCTGACTTTGTACGGCTTGTGAAATAAAAATGGATTTTACCTTTTTTACATGGTTGAAAAAAATAAAAAAGAATAACATTTTGTGACCCATTGACAATTAAATAAATTCAAATTTCACTGCACATATATAAAGTTTTATTTGAGCACAGTTATGCCTATTTATTTATGTACAGTTTTTGTGCTATGTCAGCAGAGCTGAGTAGCTGACACAGATACCATATGGCCTACAAAGCCAAAAGTATTTATTATCTGTCCCTGGAAAAGTTTGTCTATCCCTGATCTAGAGAATCTATCTGGAAGAAGTGACCCACAAAACTGGAATATGCTTGTCACACAGTGTTATCTATAATAAAAAAAAGGAAAAGTAATGTTTCCAAGTATAAAGGTATTATTAAATAAACTGTGTCATATCCACTTCAATAGAACTTTTCAAAACCATTAAAAATAAAGGCAATGACTATCTACCGATATTGAAAAATAAAATAGTTATGTTAAAGTAGAAAAATATCAGAGCACAAACTTGTATAACTATGATTATAGCCTTCAATTCTTTAATTAATTCAGTTATTCAACATTTATTGGAGGATAGAATGTTGTTGAGACATATACCTTATACACGAGAGAAAAAAGTAGTAAGTGTTTATAGTGACTGGGTAACAGTGATAGATTTTTTTCATTTTTTTGTCATCTTTATTTCTGTTTTTTTTTTCTGTATGATGCTTATGTTACTTACATATTAAAAATATTATCAAAAAAAGATTGACGAAAGCATCGTAGTGAACAATAGGACAATGAAACAGCTCTCCACAAAACTGAAACTTTCTGGTGGGCCTCGCAGAAGACCCCCACACTGGGGACTGCATCTTGTTCTGCTCCAACAATTTCTTAGCCTTTATCTCATCCTTTACCACATTGTTCTTTATAAAATAAAAGAGCAGGCTTCCCATTTTCTACCTCCAGTGACCAACCCAGGGAGCCAGTAGGCATGAAAGACTTCTCTTCATTCAAAATAGATAGTCAAGCTTATTTACCAACAGTTGTACATCTGAGGAAACTATTATTCCTCTGAAGATATTTAAGTGATGTTCTGTGTCCATGATTACCAAAGAACTCACATCTGAGCAAGGTTGAGTGGGAAGTTTTCTGAAGTAGAATTGGTTCTAGAACCTAGATGGTAAACACACTGCTCCTTCTCACCTCTCTCAGTCAGAATAATGACCGTTAATTAATTACATTACACTGCAGTCTTTAAAATAATGGTATCACCATTTCTTAACATAGCTTTTTCAATATTTCAAGACATTAGGATGAAATTAATGGTAAAGGCAATATATTCTTAGGATTAACTAAGTGACTGGCAAAAAAACAGTAAAGGAAAAGGCACTAAGAAATTATTATGCACATAAGGCATCTATTGAACAATGAAGAATAGAAGTTTAAAAATTGCCAGAATGATCCAAAGAGTCATCTACCTGTCCCGGGTGCTGAGGCCATCATGGCAGTAGCAGGAAGACATAATGGGTGTATTGTGGGCAAGCACTGGTGGTTGCTACACACGAGTAAAATGATGTTGGCAATATAGATGGTCTTCTTACCTCTGGATACAGTTCTTATGCTGATCAGATACCAGCATAAGTGGGGACTGGAAAACTGAATTAAATTTAGTAAGTATTTATTGAACACCAACAATATCAGGGTTAAGAAATAACTGAAGACGGTGCTGTGTTCTGGGTTGCAGGAGGAGGTTGGTGTGGAGGGGCTGGGGCACTGAGGTACCATGGCTGTGATTCAGATATGAGGAGATGGTGACAGTAGAAAAGAGGAACAAGAGGAACATATGAGACACATTTCAAAGGAAAAATCTCTGACTTGGTGATTAATTAAATAGGGGACATTATATAGAAATTTCCCTGAAGGCAGAGTTTGTACCTTAGAGATGCCACAGTGGCTAACACAGTACTTCTCATCTGTGTTGCAAATGAGATTTGAATGAAATTGGTTGAAGGATTGTTGTCGTGCCCAAAGAAATGTGGTACCATTAACAAGATTAAAAGATAAAGAAATAAAGATTTTTTAAAAGAAAGATTATGAGCCTAGTTTTAAAAGAAAATAATTTAAGGTAATGATGGATCATTCAACATCAACTATCTAGTTAGCTAATTGAAATTAGAGAAACTCTTGAAAAGTATTCCTATATTCAGCTAGCATTTCTTTAGTTTTGCAACTCCCAAAGAATTGATTCTGCTTTTTACTAACAATTTTCTGCTGCTTGTTTCAGCCTTTTAAAAGTAGTTAGAAGGCTCTCAGTTAATATGTAAATCAATGTTGTCCATTAAAATTGCCTAAATTTGAAGTAACGACAATCACTTATAATGGGGAATATTTATTAAATATATTAATGATTTTCTCCATATTTTTAAAATTCTTCCAGAAGCACCCTTTTGCCTTGAGAGGATTTAAAAATGTTATAAAAATAATATAAAGGACAAGGAAGGGTTAGTATTTAGCCTCTGACATAAAAATAAGATTTTCAAAAGTCAAAGGTCATTTAAGTCAACTTTTGTCCCCAAAGAGTTTTCTAAAAATTTTAACTATCAAGACTAAGCCATGAGAATTCAATACATAGATTTTCTTCCACAGTGCAGAGAGTAATAGCTCTTCCCCTTAAGACAGCTAAGTTACAAGGATGGCTGACAAAGAAGAAAAGAAATTATGATATAGAGTAAGTAGAGAGGCTGAAGCCTGCCCCTTCTGGTCCAAGGGAAGGAAGACAAGCATTTGAGGAAATCAGATATCAATCTCTCACCCATATGTCCCATGTGAGGTTGAAAGCTCAGCGAGTAAGTAAGGATGTTTGAACTAATGCCCTACTTTTCTAAGGGTATTGAGGAAGAGGCCGTGGCTCCAAGAAAAAGCCCCAGTCATTGGCTTGATGCACAACCAAAATGGCATGAGAGAGATGGCATGGGAGTAGCAGTGTGGGTGGAAAGACGAGTAACCCACCCACATATGTGTCCATAAAGGGGACACTTGGTGAGGGAGTTTCAGGGGTACAAAAAAGAGCTTGTAGACCAGCAGAGTCTTAGGGACAAAGAAGAGAGGCTAAAGAATATAAAGACTTAGTGGCAAATGACATGGACCACGAACTTCAACGCTAGAACTCAGCTTTCACCTTCAAAAGCCAGATAGCACCTGCCATGCCTCAGCAGTCACCAGTCCAAGAAGCAGCCCTCCCGCCCCCACCCCCACAGCATCTCCCCCCAGCTTCTATAAGGATATAGTAGCCTCAGGCCTTTTTCCTACACCCAGAAGTGGGGAGGTGGCTTCTGAATGCCTGAGCCCTTATCTGAGGTCATCCAAGCAGAAACCGAATTATCGGAAAAGACTGCAAATGACTGGACAGGATTAACATCTGCAGATTAACAAAAGATGTACCCACTGGCTTCTCCCACACTCCTCCAATTCTCCAACAATGTGAGGACTCATGCAGCAATATGAAAAGTTATAATGAACTAAACTATTTCTTTGTATATCTGAGTATATGCAATGTGATGTATATTCACCACTACTACACATCATTAAAATTAGGAGTTAAATGAGAATTGACTGCTATAAATTATTCTCAGCATAACTATAAAATTAGGATGAAGCTACACTAAGAAACCTGTCTTCAAATGTATGGCATTAATTCCAATTGTTCGAAGTAAGAACTGTCCTATGCTATTAATAGACCATTTTCCTCCAATAACATTAAAAGCCAACTTCAGAATACAGTGCTATTTTAAGAGTCTTCATGTATTTACTAAGATCCAAACAAGTGGACTGATTACCACTATTAAAATCCTTTCAAAGTATCAAAGCCCTATAAGAAAAATTTATATCAACATCCCTGAATTGTATGCTTCACCTCTTGTTCTCTAATCATCTATCGTCCATACTTTAATTTTTCTCTGTGGTCTATGATTTACTAATTCCAAGTAAGCCAGAGGAAATTTTTGCTTCAATTCAAAATCTGATATTTTCTGTTTAGAATTCATTGAATAAATCGTTATTGAACAAGTCTTTTCCAAGTTAGATATGTTCCCCCCATTTTAGCTCCACTTATTAATCAGATGGGGGAGATTGAGACAGCCTTACTCATTCAATGATAGAAGTAATAATAAATGTAAGTGCTCATCATTTGTCAAGCATTGTATGGAATTGTAATTATTTTATATATATTATCACATTTTATCATTACAATAACTCTACCAGTAGATATTATTTTTATCCTCATTTTACAGATGAAATTGAGACATAGAAACATTTAGTATATTGCTCAAAAATCATGCAGCTAGTAAGTGGCAGAGATGAGATTCAAACCCATTCAGCTTAACTTACTAGATTCTTCTCTTAACAGTGTCATTGTACAATAAGTCCTCACTTAACATAGTCAATAGGTTCTGTGACTTCAAGCAAAAAGATACATAACAAAACCATTTTTACCACAGGGTAATTGATATAAACAAGAATTAAGTTCTTATGGCATCTCATCAATGTTATAATGAAATGATGTTGAATGCAAGAATATGATTTAAGGACATGTCACATTTTAGTCTGGTTGCCTTACTTTTCTATCAGAGCACTGTAGATCATACTATTGTTCCTTAGTTGCTGTGGTACATTTCTGGACTCCATTTATTCATTTATTCCATGTGTCTAGAATATTTCCTAGGTATACATCACAGTAGTAGGCACTAGGTGCGGGCTAGAACACAGATGAATGGACAGCTTAGTAGAGGAGATGGATTTGTTAACAACTACCATATGAATGATAAAATTAGGTCTAACTTGAGGTTCAAGGAATGGAAACGACATTGAAGATGATTGAATTCTTCCCAGGGAGTCTATTGAAAGTCTCCTGAAAGAGTGGAATCCAAAGTACAGTTTAGAGACCCCTAGAGGTCCCTGAGACCCTTTCAAGGAGAGTACAAAATCAAACTATTTTTTAAATTATAGTAAAAAATCATTTGCTCTTTTTCTGTGTATAGTACTATCTTCCCAGAGGCTACTTGATGTGTGTGCTATCACAACACAAATGCTGAAGCAGTTATGAGAATCCAGAGGTCTTTCTTCAATCTAGAGATTTACAAATATTTTAAACAGTGTCCCATTTTTACTATTTTTTGTTTTAGAAATTGTGATTATTTTTATTAAAATATTTATATTATCAAATGAGCTTTTAATTTTGTTTTCCAATGGGTTAATAAACATTTTAAAAGATCTTAGTTTTAACTTTTAATGCATTTAATATCAATATATATGACCTAGATAAACAAAATATCTTTGGGCTTCTTAATAATTTTTTAAGAGTTTAAAGGAGTGCTGAAACTAAGCCAAACTTTTGAGAACCACTTGGACAGAGGAAAGAATATTGGATTTGGTGTCCAATATTCTCCAGCGCTGGTTCTACCATCTGCTGCTCATCACCTCTGTGCCTGCCAGAAGTGATCTAAATACACCTTGTTTCTCATTCATGTAAGAGGATAGCAGCCCCTACACTCCCCTTAGGTGTAGATCAAAATGAGATAAAGTATGTGAAGTTGCACAGACGAGAGTCTGTCATAACATTTGATAAGTAATTGAGCCTGCTTATATCTGTGTGAAGTATATCCATCCACCTTAGAATTTTTTAAAATGTGTATGAAAATAATCCAAGGACATGGTAAAAAAAATCCAAATATTTCAGAAGGGTTTTGTTTTTGTGAAAAACTTTTGGGAAAAAGTCCGGCCTTTAGCCCATCACTCCCACTTCCCAGAGGTAAATATCTTCCTTTATCCTATTGCCCTTTACAACTCTAAACAATAAGCTTACTCCTCTATTTCTTGATTCAAAATTCTAGTGTTTCATGGGTCCCTGCTGTGAAAGATGAGGATATGGCTCATTTGTATTCTCCCTAATCAGATGTTAATATATAATTTTAAATATAAACAAGATAATTAGGCCTCTATTTGCTGTCCATCTACCTTCCTCCTCCAACCTCTTTCTACCCCCACTGTTTAAACAGTTTCTTTATTCTGTGAAAGAAGAGGATACAATTTTATTAGCCTCCCTCTGTCTTTACTCCTTCTCTTCTGCATCCTACTTCTGACAGTGTACCATTCACATTGTCAAGGGTGATAGCATTTATTTCTCATCTGTATCAAATAATTTTTCCTATAGCTGGTCTATATGTTGATTGAACTATCACTAAACAGCATTTGCATTACTATGACTTTATAAACTCTGTTCACTGCATATTCTTCCCTACAGGCTCAAAGCCAGCTGAAATTTTTGTGCCACTTGAAGGAGATTTTCCGGCCTAAAAGGCAAACATGTTTTTAGTATATCCTCAAAAATATCCCACTTTTTAATTATTATATTACAAGAAATCTACTTTCTTTACAGAGATTTCTCACTCTCTCATTGTCTCTCTGAATCATCTGACCTCTTGTTTTAATTTACTGTTTTGACAGCTTCCAAATCTCATTTTATGGATGCAGTATCTTCATTGATAGCCATAAGGATACTAGAATAAAAACTTTGACCAGTTCTCTTTTCTGTTTCCTAAATTCTCCCTTTCCTTTTGAAGGCTGTTCATTTGGATCCTTCTGTTTTGTGCTGTTGATTTTACTTACACATTCTATGATCCTTGGTTGCCTGTTCATACTTTGACAAAGAGACAGGATATAATGACTGGCAGGCTTCTGGTGATTTCCAGCTTCTAGAATTGGGGAAATTACTCTGGAGCATGACTTGCCATCCTAGGAATCTCAGTTTGCTTCATTTCTTTAGAAAGGAGAGTGGGAATAAATGTCAGGGTAGAAGGAAGGGTATTTTTCTGCATTGATAAGTGGAGGTGGAGATAGGGAAGATGGGTATAACTATTTTCTAAAGAGATCTTTAGTTAAGTCCCCACTTTTCAGGTCCACTTCTGAAATTTGTCCTCTATACCTGCAGATTCAGAACCCAGAGCCTGCCTAGACTGTCCCCTGAATCTAGAACCCTTCTTTTTGGGGACAACCAGGACTGTTACTCTTGTCAACCTATTCCTTTCCTCTTCCCCAAATCCAGGTATTTGTTGATGTCTTTCATACGCTAATGATTCCTTCCCTTTCTTCTTACCCTTATAAGCTTTTTCTTTTCTTTCTTTCTTTTTTACTTCTTTATGGCCATTTCAATAGGTTCTTGAAAAAAAAGATTGGCAAATACATATGCTCAGTCATTATCTTGTATCAGAAGTTCATGGTATGTATTTCTCATAGAAAGCTGTTTTAAGGACTGATGAACTAGCCATTGTATCTTCAAATTTTGTTTCAAAAAATTTGGAAGCTAAATCCCAGTACATTAAAATATATTGCTCTGATCATTTTTCTTATTTCTTTTTGTTATTATTTGACTGTGGCTCATGTATGTGGATGGTTAAACTTATATAGTGTCTTCAAGGATGAATGAGAAAAATGAAGATTTATTTAATACCATAAAACTGGTAAACAAGAAAAAATTCATTTGCAGCCATCTCAAAAACTCAAATGAAATAAGAAATACATGCAATTTCTGTATTAAATTCACAAATTTCTTTTCGTAGGACTTGGAATACAGATCTCTCATCGTTAAAAGCATCCTTGGAGGAAATGGCCAGGGTTTCTGGGTCACCAAGAAAATTAATTCACCTTGTTTACAGCCTAGTAAAGATGAAGTAACTCCCTTGCAGTTGCCATGGAAAATATTAGACATTATTTGAGAGTCGAATTCACACTTTCAGGGCATCATTACTAACTTATTACACACACCTGATCTTTAAATACTTAGTTAAATATTGATTGTTCTTTAAGCTCTACTTGAACTGCACATACCGATCACATCTACCTATTTTTTTTTCAGTTTTAACAGCTTTATTGAGGTATAATTGACATATAGTAACTTGCACATATTTAAAGTGTACAATTTAAAAAGTTTTGACACCAGTATACACCCATGAAATTATCCCCACAATCAAGATAATGAACATATCCATTGCCTCCAAAAATTTCTCTTGTCCCTTTGCAATCCATTCCTCCTGCCCCTCTGCACCTTCCCTGTTGTCTCCAGGAAACATCAGATCTGCTTTCTGCCGCTGTAGATTGGTCTGCATTTTCTAGGATTTCATGACACCCTATGTAATTTCTCTGTCTAGTTATTTTCTCTCGGAATACTTATTTTGCAATTATGCCATGTGGTTGTTTCCACGTTAGGGCTATTATAAATAAAGTTGCCATGAACATTTGTGTACATGTCCTTATCTGGATGTAAGCTTTTATTTCTCTTAGGCTGGGTTATATGGCAGATGTGTTTAACTTTTTAAGAAACTTGTACTATCGTGCATGCCTACCAGCAGTGTATAAAAGTTCCAGTACCTCCACATTCTTGTCATCCCTTAGAATGCTCAGTCTTTTTAATTTTAGCAATCCTAATGAGTGTATAGTAATATCTCATCATGGTTTTCATTTGTATTCCCCTAACAACTAATTATATTGTACATTTTTTAGGTGCTTATTTGCCACCCATATATATTCTTTTGTAAAGTGTCTATTCAATTTTTTATCCTTTTTTTATTGGGTTATTTGTTTTTTATTAACTGTATTTGAGAGTTCTTTATGTATCCTGAGTATGTCTTTTATCAGTATATGATTTATAAATATTTTCTCCCAGACTAATCTTTTTATTCTTTTACTATTTAAATAATTTTAATTTTTGTAGTCTTTATGGGAATTTTTATTTTTTAAACAATAATGATAATCATATCTACTAGTAGCACATCTAGTTTGGTTATCATAGAGAGCTATGTGGAAAGGCTGAGGTAATGGTTCAACCTTGCAAACCTACATTTTAAATAGGCAGTATATTTGAACTGTTAGTTATTAGGGGAAATACAATTCTATATAATTCACAGAGCTTATTCTTAAAGTTAAAAATTTATAAAAGCTGTAATTTTGATAGGTTTTAAAAAGTGAATTATATTCTGAGTTTGAAAAATGTACTTTAATTCCTTAAATTATAAAAATTATTTTAGATGTAGAAATTCTTTTAGCTTTCTGTGTCTCTCCCTTTTTTTATTTGAGTATTTGAACCTAAATTATTCTAATGAAATAATTTATTCAGGCTCTCTTTCAACCCTTTTATAGATAAAAACATAACATTAGATTGGCCATAGAATATTGGGTTATTTGAATCACAATCCGTAAAAGTGAAAGGGAGATTATCAGTGATGGCTCTATCCCTTCTAAAAGGCTCTCTGAAGTCTTAAAATGGTATAAACTTCTGCTAAATTTAATCCTGAAATTAAAACAAACTTTAGATAGGCTGTTCAGGCAGTGTATTTTAAAGTCAGCATCCTAGACTTGGCTATAACCTTTTCTGCAAGCAGTGGGAAGAGGAGCATCACTGGGCAACTCTGCTCAATAACTGCATTATCAAAAATCTTTATTGCTCCTATTTTTGTATTCTCAGGTGCTTGTGCAGATTAAAAGTAGATTTTCCTCCAAAAATAGTTGAAGTTGCATAATCTAGATATTCACTAGAGGTAGCTACTTTATCCTCTATCATGGAAACACCATTCCCCCAGTTGCTTAAGTTAGATACTTAGGAACTATTTTCTTTCTCATCTCCAATTCTATTGCTTTGTCTCCCTGATGGATTCTTACATTATCCTTACTCCTGATGTCTCTGCCTCAATTCTTTCCCTCCACCAGTTCATTATCTACACTGTAGCCAAGGGATGCTTTCTAAAAATATGTATTTTTTAGGTTTATATCCCACATATAAGTGATATCATATGGTTTTCAACTTTTTCTGTCTGGTTTATTTCACTTAGCATGATTATCTCGAGGTCCATCCATATTGTCGCAAATGGCAGTATTTCATCTCTTCTTATGGCTGAGTAATATTCTATTGTATATATGTACCACTGCTTCTTTAGCCAATCATCTATCATAGGACACTTCAGTTGCTTTCATGTCCTGGCCACTGTGAATAATACTGCCATGAACATTGGTGTGCAAATATGTTTACAGATATGGATTTTCAAGTCTTTGGGGGGTAAATATCCAGTAGAAGGATTGCTAGATCATATGGTAGATCAATTCTTATTTTTTTTGAGGAACCTCATAATGTTTTCCATAGTGGCTTTACCAATTTGCAGTCCCACCAGCAATATATAAGTGTTCCTGTTTCTCCACATCCTCTCCAACATTTGTTATTGCTTGTCCTGTTTATTACAGCTATTCTAACAGGTGTGAGATGGTATCTCATTGTGGTTTTGATTTGCATTAACCTAACAGCTAGCGATGTTAATCATCTCTTCAAATATTTGTTGGCTATTTGTAAGTCCTCTAGGGAGAAGTTTCTGTTCAGTTCCTCTGCCCATTTTTTTGATTGGATTACTTTTTGTTGTCGTTATTGAGTTGTATGAGTTCTTTGTATATTTTGGATATTAGGCCCTTATCAGAGGAGTTGCTTGCAAATATATTTTCCCATTTAGATGGCTGTCTCTTTACCTTGTTGTAAAAACATAAATCTAAACACATTACTTTGCTGCTCAAATCCTGGCCATAGCTTTCGACTACTTTAAGAATAAAGTTCAAATTTCTAGTGTGACTTTGCAAGGCTCTTCATGTCAGATTTTATTCTTAAGAAAATAACAATACAAGAACAGAAGGACAAAGAATAAAATAAAGTTTAGATTATAAACTTCACAAATCTCAGTGACCGAATGGATACAGGGTTGTAGCAAAGGTCCAATGAAGTACTTTGTGTAAAAGGGCTTTGTAAAATATAAAACATATTTAAATGTCATTATCATATTAGTATTATTCCTATCTGTCTCTCAGTGAATCTCTAAAAATTATGGAGTATCATAACTTCACTTTTAAGTGTCTTGCTATTCCATCCTGGGTTTATGAAACCCTGACACATGGGATTGGTTGCTACATGGCTCTGGACACTCAGATAAATTCTATATCATTAGACACCTTTGCCTGCATCTCCAGTCCTTAGAGGTGATCGGTCTTGAGAAGTCATGCTATCTAGTAACTTCAGTTAGGTTATCCTGGGAGAGGGTCTGTGAAGGTGATATAAGTTCCCCAAAGATTACACATGACTTAAATCCACTGATCATCATCTGCAGCTTCCTTTCCCATTAAAGAGCTTCTTGTTTTCTCCTCCTCTTCTCAGTCTCACCTTGAAAAGCTGATTGGGCCTTTGGAGACCAGAAGTTTTGAGGCAATGGGTTCTAGTCATGAATCCTTTGGTTGCAAGGAACAGAAATCCCAGAAACTAAAAAATCAAGAACCGTAGTTAGCTTCTCCATATTTTAAGTGCCACATGGTTTCTCTTACATCTGCTTCTGACTATATGCCCTGTTCTTTTGCTTTAAACAGCTCTCTCCTTATTCATTTTGCACAAGACCCAATGTGACATCATACAATTCTCTATATATCATGTATATTAGGACTGGTGGTCTGTGACATATACTAATGTCAGGCCTAGTTGCTCATTTCTCAATTCTAGACTTTCAAGAGAGGAATTTGATTGGTCCAAATAATCATTTGAAAAAGGTCTACATCTTAGTTGACTGGCTGACTTATGGATTAAATCTCCTGGGTTGGCTATTTAACAATTGTCCAATTACTTGAGGGTGTGAAGACAAGGTCACGTGTTTTGATGCTCACTTAGTAGACATTAAGAGTGAGAACTACAGAAAATGATATGGTCAGGGTAACAACTAGGCATTCCTAATACATGAGTGTAGTAGTTAAGAGCATGAACTATGAAGCCAGACCATGTGGGTTTAAATCCTGTCTCTAGATTGTAACTCTGGACAAGTAATTTTACTTTTTTGTGCCTCAGTTTCCTCATCTGTAGAATGAAAATAATAGTAGTACCTTTCTAGTGGTATTGTTGTAAGGATTAAATACGTGTGAATGTGAATACAAGTGTGTGCTTAGTATTTGTTAAGTCCTATATCATTATTAACAATCATTATAAGAATAAAAATCTGAAGTATACAATGTTGCAAATTAAGAACAGCTATGCATGGTTGGTTGAATAATAACTACCCAGACAGGGTGTAGACCAGCTTAAGTGGGAGGTGTAGGAAAGAAAAGCAAATTAATGAGCACAGTAAGGATGAATTCTGAATTTCTGAATTCTGAAGTTTTGGAGACGAAAATTTAGAGAGAGATGGCGACAAAAGAGAAGAAAAGAGAACAGAGTGTGTCTGGCTCAGGTGCAGGCAAATGTCTCAGCTGCTAAGACACAAGAAGCTCAGATGTGTCTTTTAGGTCATAGCATCTGCCACAGTTGTTCCCAGCCAGGCTGACCTCTGTTCTGTTCTCTCAGCAGCAGCTGGTCTGGGATAAAAATCTGAAAGCCTTCTGAGGAGTTTAAAAATACTAGAGTCTCTACATTAATGTGTGATATTAGTGTAGATATCTGGATTGGATTAATTCATTAAATCATTCTCTCATCAAATATTATTTGTCATTCTCTGTGGGTGAGGCTTATGGCGGGGGTGGGGGAGGATGCAGCAATAAATGAATATCTGATAAAAGCTCAGAGACTCAGAAGCTTACAGTCAAAGAGGGAACATGATATCATACAAAGAACCGATGATGACATGGAAAATTTCAAAAAAAGGAGCACAGGTGCTCTAGAAAAAGGCTTGAGGGGCAGGCTTCCTGAGAGATACCTGAGAGAGAGAGAAGAAGAGTGCTCTTGGTATGGAGAACAGAATATTTCTGTTCAAAGGCCCAGCAGCAAGAATATTTCTGTTCAAAGGCCCAGCAGCAAGAAGAGAGTAGTATTTGAGGAAGGAGAAGACCGTAGTGTGGCTGGATACAGGGCAGTGAGGAGAAGGTGAGAGTGGAGGGCCAGCAGGGGAGTCATGCTAAGGGGCTTGCACATTTATACTGATGGCAATGGGAAGGAGTGTAAGAGATTAAACTTGTCACATGTGAACTGCGTCTCATTCACACTGACGAATTGCCCTCTCCTGTTTTTCTGGGGACAGGACCGGGTGCTGTGGCCTGGGGAGTTGGGGCGGGGGACATGGTACTATCAGGACAAAAGAGGATTCAAAATCGAGGTGGGCCTATATAAAGAGAAACCCCCTATACGTCACAGTTTTGCTTGGTGGTTCAGTGTTCTTCACCCATCATTAGTAAACAAAAGCTCTGCATGTGTGTGTTTTCAATTTCTCTTGACTGCTCCCATACAGCATCAGAAATACTGGCCTTGCTATATGGCCTTTGTTCCAAAGGCCTCCAAAGAGTCCCTACAAAATGATGCCATCAAACCGTATAAAAGGCTTTAGAACGAACAAAATTTCATGCTCCTAAGTTCAAGGCTACCTTTTGAAGGAGGCAACAGACCAAATTCAGTTGTGTATCCCTCTTAGGTTCTCTATAAACCCTCATACACTGTTGCAGTTTCTCTGCTAATGTTCAGAACTTGGGTAATTGAAACCTTTATATGGTTAGATCCTGATTTAGTCAGACTTGTTTTCTGTCTATCTGTCTGTCTATTATCTATCTATCTTTTAACCTATCGTCTATCTATCTATCTATCATCTGCTGTGCCATGGTAAAATATTTACTTAGGCTGCTGTCTTTTTGTATGAAGAAGTTATAGTTTGTCCTGATGTGGTAATGTGTGCCCTGTGTTATGTTTTCTGATGGCACAGCAAAAGATTGCTTCTCCTAAGTGCTCTATGCTGTGAAAATTAATAAAGAAAATATCAACTAAAATTGGAGTAGAGAAAGCCTATAGAGGGAACTTTTATATATAGTCAACTACTCCAAATGGGAAGCTGACAATTACTTTAAACAAGAAGACCTCAATTATAGACCCCAACAGGAGACATACTTTGCACTCACAAACAGGAAGTGCAGATACTTTACTACTCCAGCAAGAGAAAGGAAGGTTTTTCTTTTGCCCATCAACAAGCCCAGTTAATGGAAACACCACAGCTTAACCAATGAGAAACCGTATTCACCTGAATTCTTAACTTTCCTTTAATGAACTTACATTTTTTTCTTGCTGATGACTTCCTTGTCCCACACTCCTTTCTATAAAAGCCTTCTATCTTGTATAACCACTTGGAATATCTCTCTGCTTGCTAGATGAGATGCTGCTGAAATCATGAATCATTTGGTAAAGCCAATTAGACTTCTAAGTTTACTCAGTTAAATTTATATATTATATATTATTATATATTTATTATATATTATATATTATATATTTATTATATAAATTGTAACAGAGCTCTCACACAATAACATAACCCTGTTAGAAAAAGAAAACTTGGCAAGGTCAAGGATGTAGTTGAAAAAAGTTGGTGAATTTATGTTTTATCTTCTTTCTCTGCTTCTTCTCCTGGAGGTGTGAACAAATAATGAAACTGCTAAAAAAAGAAAGGAAGCACACAAGAAGGAGGCTGCACAATTGGCCCTTAAAGATTCAGAATCTAGATCATTAGCTGTGAATCTGAGTCGGAGGTGCTGAATATTCATTCACACGACTGTGCACGTAGTGGCGAGATTTCTTTTCTTGACACAATGAGCAGAGTGTCCTGACACCTTTAGACACTAGGGAGCTTGCAGAACCCACTCAGAGGTGACAACAAGGGAATGGACTTTCTACTTTCACATCCCACACCACCCTCACAGTTTCAAACCATCATACAGCATTACGTACATAAGCTCATGCTACAAAATATAAATGAAAACACTAAATTTAACAAATTTAATTTCTCACTGTTATCTGTCTCCTGGACTTTCTGGGTATATAACATATTTTTCTCCAATCTATAATTTAGCTTTAAAGTTCATGGTTAAATAACTAAGCAATTTTAATCCAGAGACATATTCTGGAGTGAAGAAACATTATTTTAAGATACACAGAAACTTGAGAGGTATCTGAGATCTTTTGAGAGGAATGAAAATTAAATCAGATATCTGTCTTTTCATCTACTTCAGAATTCTACAGCAACTCTTACATAGTTGAGAATTCAAGATAGTTGAAGATATTCAACAGAATTTATAGCTCTGGAAAGGATGAATTATAAATTTCCAAGTAGAGACAATCCCTATTGTCTGCCAGTCTATTTAGATGTACAAATTGATGTATCCACCATAATTCTTGCCTGTTTGGCTGTGCTCCATTGAAGAAGATATTGTTCGAGGACAAAAAGTAGGTTAACAGAAAGCAGAATGATTCTCTTATATGGCACAGAATCTCGCACAAGTTTTATTTATTTATTTTTAAAGGGGATCTATTTTCTTTCTTACTTTGGTCATACTGGTTTTTAAAAAAAGACCTGTGATTTCTGTGAAAACATTTTTCCTTACTTAGAGTTTAGTACTCCTTTTTCTTTTTAATCCAAAAAAGCTATTCTCGATATAGTTGGGAAATTTTTCATTTTATCCACTTCTTTGTTTACTCAAATTCTGTGTTCTCTTTTATTTGAAGACATGATAGTAGCAAAAATTATGTTGTAAAACAAAGTTATTATTTAGGACCAAAGTCCTATTCCAATATTCTGGCTGTTGAAGGGAGGTTGGTCAACACTGTATTATTGTTAGAATTGTTTTTTCAATGGTGGCTTAAAAAGGGGGTGTGGTAAGAATACATTCCAAGATCATAATTTCTCTTGATTCTACAGAGTTTACAAAAAGCAATTAGGTAGGCAATCAGGCAATCTTATCTAAAAAGGTATGATTATGAAAACAGAGACACCAATTACAGATCAAAGTTTAATTACTTTCTTTTTTTTTTTTTTTTGCTTTGTAGGATGATCTGAGCAAACTTGTCCAGTGAGATAATGGCCTGAAGGAAACTAGTAAACTAAATCTGACACATCGATGCCTCTCATTTGAAACAGCCATAGGTGGAGGATAACATTATGAAATTTAGAAATATGAACTCAAAGATAGAGTTTAAAGGAACCAGAATTTATATGTAGAAATAAACACATTCCTTTCAAAAGAGTCACTTTGGAAGGCATTGTACTTATGTAGTGTTGCTGTTGCTCTAAGTATTTTTGTTAATTATTTTTTGAGGATTGCTTTTAAACCTCGTGCGGTATGTTATGTTTAATACTCTATATGGAAGCTAATAGCATTCTAAAAGGATGGGTTTAACTTTTAGAACAATTGACAGCTGTTTGAAGGTGAGTAAAGCATGTGGCAGGATGGGAAGAGTTGAATACTAAGAATGAGTTAACATAGTTTTGAATGCCAACACAGCTAACAACTGGTAATAAGGTCGGGGGCAAGTGGTACAACTAATTTGAGCCTCATTTGTAAATATGAGAAAATGGAATCATTCATTCATTCAATCATTCAGTACAGTCTATTGAGCATTCACTATGGTGTGCAGATAACAGGAGTAGAGGGATGAGGTAATTATCTCTGACTAAATTTCTTCCCCAAGTTGATGATCAATCTTTAACCAAATAAAAATAGCTAGGTTTACATAAGCATTAAGTAATAAGGAAGATTATCTTGAGTAGCTCATAAACCATCTTTGATAAAACTTTCCAAAGAAAAGTTCCAAATGTTTGGCAGCTATAGCTTTGCTTAGTAAAAGTTTAACTGCTTTTTTTAATTGACAAAGATAAGGGACTGGGCTCATTTCAGATGCATTATTTGGCACCTGGATTTCTTTCTTTCTTTCTTTCTTTCTTTTTTTTAAATTTGAGGCAATGCATTGAGATAATCTATGGAGGGTTTGAAAAGTACAGATGCTGTAATGCCAACCCACTTCCTGAATTAGAATCTTGTGAGGAAGGTCTATGTTATAGGAATTTAAAAGAACATCATAAGTAATTCTGATACACAATCAGAGCTAAGAACCACTGGCTAATTATAACTCAGATTTTTAGAAAGCTCTACCTTTACCTTTCATATTACACTCATCTCTTCTCATAAAACTTTCTCTTAAAAAGTATCTTAGTAGAATCTAATAATGAAACTAAATTTAATTACTGTATGAAGATTTGGTCCAGAGATTATTTCTTTATCTACCAAGTTGTAATATCCTTTTAATTGAGTAAACACTATGTATCTGATTCTCTGTTAGTTTTTAGGTAACTATAAAATAAATCCAAAATCTAATCTCTACCCCAAACGGCCAATGTTGAAAATAGAGGATCATGTTGATAGTATTATGAAAAGGGTGTACAGAACACTCAGATCTACTCTAAACCACAGCCACCCACCCTTCCTCATGAGTTTCTTGAGGGATATGAACACTTAGTGAATGTGGTAAGTTGTTAGCTGAACTTTGGACCCAAACACCATTGATGATTGAAGTGTAGTTCTGAACTGGATCACAAAGCCCAAGCTGGCACCCATCCTGGGCCTTATCACAACTCCTCGTCATCATCTCAAATCACACTGTATCTTAAATGGCCCCACAGAAGGAAGAAACTAGAAAAAAAAGAATCAAGGGATCATAAATAAGCTTTCCATTGAAGCAGCCTCTGACTGAGCCTGCTCTCTTCGCTTATTGGTGGAAACTTGAGGAAAGAAGGAGCAAGCGAGCTCCTTCTGCTTCTAACCACTGTGTTGGTGGGTGCTCTGGATTCTAATAAACTCACAGCAACATGTGGGGAGTGGTAGTCGAGGTGTGAAG
Source organism: Macroglossus sobrinus (assembly GCA_004027375.1). NCBI lineage: Eukaryota > Metazoa > Chordata > Mammalia > Chiroptera > Pteropodidae > Macroglossus > Macroglossus sobrinus. The sequence continues at coordinate 347,570 of PVKZ01001372.1, forward strand.
TGGAAAATGGTAAGATTACTGCTTCATAGCCTATAGATGACAATCTGGATGGGCCAAGAGTAAGGTACTCCCTTTCTGGATTTGCAAAGCATTGTGTATAGTTATAAATTGCTGTTATTTATTATACTCTATTCTGTACTCTATTTTGTTCATTCTCCCTGTGCTAACACTGTTCCTAGTACAAGTAGGTAACAAAAAATGCTTTATAAATGAAGTCTATCATATAAAAATTATAGAATGTAAGAGCATATTAATAGAACTTATTTGAAACATACAATGCTATAGAAATACAAAAAAGAAATAGTTTAATGGCCTGGATAGTTAGGAAAATCTTCATGGAGAATTTGAGCTTGAGGTAGACCTTTATATAGAGTAAACCTTATATTTACACAGAGGACATCTGACCCATGACAGTGACTGTGGACCCTCTATGGATGTTGGAGAAGAGGGATAAATCAGTTATCACTTTGAAAGATAGTATAAACTGAAAATCTGACAAAAGACCATCATTGGTCATTATATAGACCATTTAATGGCATAATTCATTTTTCTTATAGATGAACCCCCATATAAGAAAGACTATTATAGAAATTAGTAACTTAATAGAGAAATTTTATCTTATAAACAAGAAGGCTGCTGAGAGAGGGCTGACCTCTCAGGGGCTGGCAGGATATTTGGATGTTTAGAGTCAGTCAGCTTCTCCTTACCTTGTCCTCGTCTGATTATTCCATAACTACCCTGGGGCAGAGAAGCAAAAAAGTGAAACTAGAATGAATTATCTCCAAGGACTAGACACAGGGAAAGAGCTGTTGGCTGCATAACATGATGAGGCAAGTCTGAACCAGCAGGTCTGACCTGACAGATTCCAGAGTCCCTTCATAGATGAATAACCACAGGCATGAATGATAACTTTACTATGCCACACATTTTCCAGCTACACAGTCTGTGCACCTGGGATTGTGAAATGCTGTAGTAGTAGAGTCTCTTTGCCCTTTGTACCTTGCTATACCTTGCACACAATTCTGTCCTTGCACATGTAACACTTTATTACATTTTTCTGTTTATGGTCTGCATCCCTCCAAGTTGAATGTGAGCTCCTTGAGGACAGGAACTTGCCTTTTTACTATCAGTGCCTACTGGGTTACTTTGTAATATTAGGCAATAAATGTTTATTGAAAGAATTCAAGAAAGACTCAGCCCACTACTGAGGAAGAGGTACCAAGAAAAAATAAACGATAAAGTCACAGTTAGTACTTGAAAAGGAATCCTTCCTATTGCATTAAAGGATTGCAAGAGTGTTGAGCTCAGCTTGAGGTGTGTCCTGATCAGGTTCAGGAGTGGGATTTAATCACAAGGATATGTCCCAAACACATTAGGTGCCCAAATTCCACCCCAAACATAACTAAATCAGGCATGTAAAAGAAAACACGTTTTAAATGCTCTATGGGTGATTCTGACCCACATCCCTGGCTGAAAACCAGTGTATGCAAGTGTCTGTTAACATACTATTTAATTTTACATTTTAGGTGAATAAAAGAGTGATAAATGTTCCAGGTAATTAACTAGTTGAGCATGATGCTCTATTAGTACAAACACACCTAAGCTGGTGTAGATTATAAAACAGCACTTGGCATTTCCCCATATGCCAAATTACAAAAGTATTGTAAATAGAAACCTTGGAAAATGTCTATGCTGTCCTATGATGGCTTTGTATCTTCCTACACAGTGTAACAGAGAAATATCTGTTATTTAATATTCCTTTCTTTTTAGAAATGAACTCATGGTTCACTTGTCACTTTTATATGTTTTTCTTATGCTGTTGCAGGTCTGTAATTGCAGAGAGGAGGATGCTTCTGGGCAATACTGAGATTCACCTGAGTGCATGCATTAGTTAGGGTCCCTTTGGTTTCAAGGGAGAGAAGTAACTCGATGAAACAAAAGGAATATTTATTGACTTATTTATTTTTTAAAATACTCAACAAATTTTGATCAAGCACCTAGTGTCTGCCAAGAATGATGATGCAGTGGTGAACAATACAATCTCCTGCCTTGCGATGTTTAAGGATAGGCTTGCTTCAAGCATAGTTGTTTCCTGAGTCTCAAACTATGTCATAAAACTTCTCCCTCTTCTGACCCCCATCGTTTTGACTCTTCTAGCCTCTGTTTCTTTTTGCTCATTGGTCTTATTCTCATCTATTATAGAAAGATTTCCTCCAAGTTGTGGAAAAGAAACCCTATGGCAGGCAGCCTCCCTTCAAAAAAGGAGAGGGGACCGTACCCGCCACAGCATCCTTATCTCATGCCTAATGGAAGGAGTCTGATTCATCCTGCTTTGGCTTCGTCCTTCATATACCTGATCCTCAAACCCAGGGTCGGGGGCAGGGATGCTATGATTGGACAGACCATGTCCAAAGGCCCACTCTGTGGTCATCAGGTAGGCAGCAATCCCACAAGAACAAGTTGCAGTGGTTGAGGGGGTCATTCTCCAACATAAAAAGGGATTTTAGACCCAAAACAATGACATTCGCCATACCATGTGTGATATTTGAGGGAGTATAATATTTGAGAAATGTGAACTTTTTCTGTTAAGTTTAGCTAATCTAGCTTAATGTTAGAATATAAAAATGTTTTAAACATGCAGTTCAGTAACTTCTGTGAAATAATTTGAAATAAATTAGAGAAATCATGGGTGAATTTCCTATTTATTTTGATGTAACCTTCACAAGGTGATAGCAGAAGATTAAAAATAAAATCACAGTCCTTTTATGATTTGCTAGGGTAGGTGACAGACAGCATTTGAGTCTGGTCACTTTCCTGAAGCAGTGAGTGGAGTCAAGGTTTCCATGGGAGTGCACACTAAAGAAATAGAAAACACTGGAAGAAAGGATGGGGAATCATCTTTTCTAGGGGTCATTATGGAAAAGTCCCAGTTGTGGACTTGGATGAGAGTACAGTGGATGGTGGTGAGAAAAAAATAAAAATATATTGTGAAGCAAAGCACTAATTCAGTATCTGAAGTTTCAGAGATATCAGGCAGTGAGTTAAAGAACAGAGAGGGTTATTCTTTTCTGTGGAGAGTGTAGGAGGAGAAACAACTGGAACAGAATTGCCAAAGCGAAATTGCAGAGAAAGATAATCCTTAGTAAGAGAAAAGTGAATAAGAAAGAGGGCAGGGCTAGGATAATTGCTAACAATTATTGATTACTTATCCAGGCCGGGAAATATTCTCTGTGTTTTCATGAACTATTGTAGTTATACTTCATAGCAACCTTCTCAGGTAAGTGCTTTTAATATTCACATTTTATAGAGAGGAAATCGAGGCTGAGAGAGATGAAGGAACTTGTCCACATCCCATAGCTGGCAAGAATGAAAGCTGAGATTGGAACTTAGGCAGACAAGTGCAGCATTTGCACTAATAATCACACAAAAATGAGAGAGAGTTCATAGAAGAGTGATTGGAGAAAAAGAACATGGCCTGCAAGGATTTATCTTAGGGTCAAAGATGTTTTTAAGGGTGGCAATGATTGCATATAAAACAAATACAGGAGATTGTTAAATCTATGGAAACTTGCATATTATAAAAATGATAAAAGATGTCAATCTGGCTTAGAGTCAGATAATGACTCACTTATTCTAATGAAGGAGGAAGATTAGTGGCCAGAGTGAAAATCATATAGTTTACTTATAATACATAAAATTTTTTAAATGACTTTGTGGTGTTTTTAATGTTATTATTTAGAAAAGCTGATTGTAATTCATCTGAAGTATCTCAGTTGTATTATTCCTAAAGATAACTCTTAAAACAAAAAGTGTATAAACAAAATATGCAATTCTAGGATTTTAAAGAAATATTATTTATATCAGAAATATCTAGATTTAGATGAATCTCATGTGCAAATTATATTAGGATTTAGGATGTATCAGTATTTATTAAAACCACATAAAGTCCTTTACATTGTACTGAATACTGTGAGACCAACAGTGATTAAAAAAGTCTGGTTCTGCCCTTGTGGTGCTTGTGGTCTAGACCCTAGATATTACCTGTTCTTGCTACCCTGGAGCTTGGCAGAGATACCTGCATACATAGCACTGTACTTCCTTAACATGTATAATCATCTGTATGTGCAATGTACCTATACAATTTTCCTATGTAATAAAACATCCAACTTATCAAGATGTACACATCAAATTTGTGCAGTGTTTTGAGTATCAGTTATATCTCAATAAAGCTAAAAAAAATCTAAGTCATTCAGCTAAAATATAGATAGAAAGAACACTGGACTTAGAGAAAGAAGAAAAAAATGTAACCTCGGGCAAGTCACTTAACCACTCTGAAGAAATTTCAACTTCATTGGATTTGGTTAAATTTTAAGATGTAATATGTAAGAGTACTTTGTAACATATATATAACATTGCATCATATGCATTTGTGACATTTTTATTATTGTGATTTACAAAAGATTGTTTTTTATTCTTTTAGAGAAACTTTTCAGAAAATGATGCAGTGTTATTAAAACTTATCTATACTTACAAGATAATAGTGGTAAAATGTGCTATGGGAGAGGATACAGAAGAAGCATGGCTCTATATCTGAAAACCTGCATCATGTAGAATAAAAATATTGATAACTAATTTATTATATACATATCCTAGAAAAGGCCAAAAGATATAAATTCTCTTAACTGCCTTCCTCCCATTCCTGCAAACTTAACTGACTGCATTTTATCTAGTCATATTCTTTCCTTCTGACTAACTGTTCTGCCTCAAGAAATTTATCTGATCAATTGTCCAGTAAAAAAGTCAAACTTTTCCTTGATTTTACATTAATCCTTTAGCTTTAGCTTTTTCTCTTTCCTCCCCTTCACAGCTAAGCTTTTTCATAGATTCCTTTACCCATATTTTTCCTCTTTGTCATCTCCCAATCACTCTTAAACTCACTGGAATCTCAAAATTGCTATACAGGATTGCTCTTGGCAAAGGCAACTAATGACTATCGTGCCACTAAAGTCTATGGTCACTTTGTTTATCTTACTTCATTTCTCTGTAGAGCTCAAAGACCGAGTGAATTTGAGGTACATTAGGGACATTCGAATGGAGATGTGAGTAGGTAGTGACATTTGCAGATCTAGAGCTAAGGAAAGAAGTCTGACTCCTTAGGTTTAGGAATGTGCAGTTTATGAAGGAAGAGGACAAAGAAAGGAACCCTGATGAACACCAACATTTAGAAGACCAACAAAGGAAGTATAGGACATGAAGAAACTTGAGGAGGAAGGTGTGGCAGTTTTAAAATATGTTTTTGGTTTTTCAATACTCTTTCTTTCAATAGATCTTGAATGTGGGCTGGACTCAGTGACTGCTTTCTAAAGAATAGAATGTGGCTCAAGTGTTGCTAAGTGACTTCTGAGGCTGTGTCTTGGAAAGGATAGCTTTACCTTGTTCTCTCAATCTCTGAATCTCTTGCTTTGGTTGAAGCCAGACAAATGTGTTGTGAGGATATTAAAATAACCCCATTAGAGGCTGATGCATGGAGAGGCTACATAGAAAGGAGTTAATTTTCCAGCCAGATGAGTGATTCACTTTGAAATCTGATGTTCCTGCTTCGGTCAAAACTTCAGATGATTCTGTATCTTTCAGGTGAAACTCCAGAAATTGTGAAGAAACAAACCATTCCTGTCTGAATATTAGACCTACAGATACCATGAAATAATAAGTAATTATTGATGTTCCAAACTATTTATTATATAGCAATAGATAATTAAAATGAAGGAACCAGAAAGTCAGGTGGAAAATGAAGAGAGCTTGGTAAGATAATTCAAAGAAAAAACCATCAAAGAAAAAAAAAACTTTTATTTCTATTGTTAATTACCTATGGATATACCATAACTCCCTGTATTTCTCTTTTTATTACATTTTTAAAATTGAGATATCATTACATACAATATCATGCACAGACCTTAAGTGATGGTTCAATGAGCTCTCACAATTGCTTACAGTCATGTAACCAGCACCCAAGGCAAAATAATAGAAGACTTCTATCATCTCAGTGAGTCCCCTCTTGCTCCTTTCTAGTCAAGTCTCTTGTCCCAAGTCCAAATCATTCTTTTAATTCGATTATCACAGATTAGTTTTGCATCTTTATTTTTATATAAATGGAATTATGCAGTATTATTTTGTGTCTGATTTCTTTTTCTCAGTCAACAGTGAGATTCGTTCATATCATTGCCTATTAGTAGTCCATTCTTTCTTATTAATAAGTAGTATTCTACTGATGAATATACTATGATTTGTTTATCCATTCTTCTTGTATTTCATAATTAAAATAAGTATAGTTATTTCTTCATCATTGTGGACACATCAAACTTCTTACATGGACAAAATTACATAGAAAAACTTGACATAATAACTTCATATAAATAGGTGGAATGCATTAGAAAACTATTGATAGTTTTCATATCTACAGTCTCCATAGAATGAAAAAGTTATAATCACACTGTTGACCATAAAAAGCACAACGCCCATTTAACTTGAAAATGCAAGCGGCCATGCAAAATCATAAATGGGTCACTTTTTTGAGAAAAAAATTGAGCCATAAGACATATTTAGAAATAATGACTTAGAAATAAAGAAAATAGAAAAAAAAATTATTTCACACACACACACACACACACACACACACACACACACACACACGGTTCAGCAATATCTCAAGAATCATTTTATGTATAGAGGCCAATGACATATATGGGCCAAAGGTGCTGCATATCATAATAGAGTTTTTAATTGTTCTCTGTATAGTATTTGTTATTTCTTTAAATCAATTGGAATTGAACATTTTTATATACTTAATTACATAGTAAAGAAGCTTGATATAGACCTTGGAACTGTAATAATTTTCCTATGAAAACTTTTTGTTCTTGGTGAATCTAAGATCACAAGCCAAATTTCTTAAGAGCATTTTGTTAATGGCACTAGTTTTAAAAAGAGTTATCTTCCTAGTTCTGAATTTCTGAAGCATAAATAATTTGAAATAATGTTGAATTTGTGATATAGCAAAGGTAGTGAAACTAAGCTTTATTTTGTTATTTCTCCCAGAAAATCAAAATAATAGCAAACTATATATTAACTAATCTCCTGCAGCTTCTAATTTATAATATCTGTCAGTTTTGAATTATGGGAACAGCCAATGGAGTATCTGAAAACACTTTGTTTCTACTTTGCCTTTCTGCCTGGTAATATAAATATCAGAAGAGGTTATTGCTTAACCTATAAAACACAGACATTATAATTTATAAATAATAATAATAATAAAACCTGTTCATTTCTGCTAAACTATGCGACGAGCTGGAAATGGTGATTTGTCTCAGTAAAAAGGACATATTAAAGGAAGAGATTTCCATGTTGTACTCTTTAGGACTCTCTGATCCCATTTTAGCCTTGTTTACTCTCTATCACTAACCTTTTGACAATTTCTCTCATCCTGTTCTTGCTTCCACTTCCTCATACCAATTAAGTGATAATATACTGTTCTCATCACTATAATCTCACGGTATTGCCAAAGACCAGGACCCCTTAGATACAGATTTAAGCAAGAAGTTGGGAATTTGCTTTCTTCGCTGGAAGCTGAAAATTAAAGTTGGCAGTTGTAATCAGACTAGAAAGATTACGATTTATCTGGGCTATTGTTCACTGCTATTGGTTTCATTTGTCTCAGCTAGGCAATTAAAAGTAAGCCCTTATTGTAAAAATTTATATACAACTAACTCTTTTACAACTGTATGCCTCACTAGATCTGAAACTTAGAAAACAAATCTATAGGAATATCATCTTATTATTTCGTTTAACTGTTCTAATTTATATCTAACTTAAGGGTCTGAAGAAAAGGCTAGGAATATTTTATTCTTAACTAAATGACAGCCTAGCAGTATTATCAGCAAATACAGCCTGCATCTAGTTTATAAATAAGAGGTTTTTAAAAATTTATAAGGGAATGGTCTCCAGTGACTATTGTATGTATAATGGTGGTGAATTAAGATATTTTGGTGAAGTTCTCAGGTAGCTGTACGTTTAAAGCTAATAGCTAATTAATTGTATGATAGATAAAATGCTAGCCATGATCATTGTTTAAAATTAAACTTAAAGTCCACCCACTTGTTTGCCTAGAGAAGGCAATTAATGAAACAGGTAATCCACAATTGTTCACATTTGGTTCCTCTCACCTCTAACCATAACTAGGCCAGTGGCTTAATAATCTGGTTACTTAATAATTCTAATATTCAATTTTTATCTTTAAAAATGGAAATTATAATTATAATGTGATTCTAAGGAGTAACAGGAAACTATGTAAAGCACTACCATGTGTTTGTTGCAGAATACTCAGTAATTGGCAGTTATATTATTTAGAGCAACAAATAATTGGAGATAGTCAATTAGCTTCCCAAAAATGTTTACAATATTTACACAGAAAAATGACATATTGTTCTGTATTGTAATTTGGTGTGTTCTCAGTCAGGTCCTAGTCAGGTGGGTCTAGTGCTCATATCAGTTTTTATTTGTCTGTTCTCCCTAGAAATCTTAATGATATAATGACCCCAAAGTTGACAATGACTCTACCTCAGCCCTTCTGAAACTCTTGTGAGATTGAGGGTGGCTTCTACTGCTTCTGAGTGGAACACTGGCATGGGCGACTTTGATTCTGCTTTCTAAACTGCTGTATTTGTTCCATGGATCGTATTTTTCTCACTGATGCAGAAGGAAGGTAAAGGAAAACGCTGCTCATAAAATAAGAATGTGTTTTATACTTTTGAAGGTACTTTGTGCGGCCCTGGCTGTTTACAAGGAGAGCTGATGAGAGCTAGTGTATGATTCTGAAAAATACAAAACAAAACTGAGCATTGAGTTAGACTTCCTTTAAATTAGCTGAGATCAAACAATCTAGGAGTAGGCTTTATTCTAGCATCTTGGCAACATCATTTATTTTAAATACAGCTTTGTAAATGTTAAAATGGCCATACCAAAGTAGATATAAATACTCTAAAGTGAGGGGATCATTTCTTAGTGGTTTCACTGAAATTTGCTCTAAGTGCTACGGAGAAGTATGTGGGAATAAGAATAATCAGTTTTATTGATTTGTTCTGGGACTTTGGGCAGGAAATAAAACTATCTTGAACATCCTCATGTCCTTGCACACTGTAGGTGCTTTCAAAATATCTCAAATGTGGACTGAGTTAAACTGTCTGAGTCCTAGGTGCACAATAATCTGCCTAGGCACTGTTGTAGAGATTAGTGAAGACTGGCTGGGGACTCCATATAAATGATTAAAAGAGCTTTTAAAAACAAATACATGAGAGAGAGTTCACAATCAGCCCAGCATCTCTCTAAACAGTTATTTCAAAAGCAAATACCTCAATGGGAAAAATGTCTTTATTTGTCCGCTGGATTGCAGAATTCAAAACGAAAGAGAAGAGCCTATGCCTTTGTTAGAAAATAAACAGTTTAGCTTCTGGAAACGACTCACAGCTTGAAGCCCAGCAATGCCTATTTTGGATTAAACTGTCTATTAATTAATAGACATCCATCACCTTGCGTTGTACCTTTTGGAAGACAAAACCAAAGCCCCAAACCCCTGAGGTTTGGAGAGAAGACAACAGAACCCCCTCACGCCCCCGCAACAACACCGCCCCTCCCCTCCGCCACACACACACACACACACACACACACACACACGCACACGCACGCAGCCTGTCTAAAGTGCACAGGATTTAAGAAGCCAAGGGACCCGCGCCGAGTCCAGTGGGCAGCTGGGCCCGTGGGCCCAGCGCGTTGGCAGTTGGCGACCCCCCTCGACTCCCCCTCTACTGCGGGCTCCCTGTGGCCTTTGGAGGCTCGCGAGTCAGTTCCAAATGTTTTCCATATTTGTTCAGTCTCCGTAATTCGAATACCAGGGCAGGCTCTGCCCGCCCAGCGCCTTGCTTGGGGCCCAGCGCGCCGCACACGCTCCCACCCACCCACCCACGCAGCCGCCATGGGCAAGGACAAGCGGACCCGCGGCCAGCAGAGGCAGGGGGGGCCGCCGGCCGCGGACGCCGCCGGGCCCGACGACATGGGGCCGAAGCAGGGCAAGGGCGCCCCCAAGGAATGCGGGGAGGAGGAGGCCCGAACGTGCTGCGGCTGCCGCTTCCCGCTGCTGCTCGCCCTGCTGCAGCTGGCCCTGGGCATCGCCGTGACCGTGGTGGGCTTCCTCATGGCGAGCATCAGCTCCTCTCTGCTAGTCAGAGACACTCCATTTTGGGCTGGGATCATTGTAAGCATCAAGTCTGTTTTGCCTAAGCGCGTTTGCGGAACAGGAATGCGAAGCCGCACGGTCGAGTTACGACTAACCCAGCTGCATGCGCCCTTCCCCAGCTCCACTCCTCTAACTCGCGCTCTGCTTGGTGACTGATGCCTGCCACACTGGTTGGACTGGGGGCCAGGCTGGGCGTCGGAGGACTCGCACCCCCTCTCCTGCTCGTTGCTCTGAACGCCTCCAATGGGCCTGACTCTAACGCGCTGGAGCTGGGGAGGCGAGTCAAAGGCTGCTTATTTTGGTCATATTGAACAGCCTCCATGACAACAGCAGATTCACTTTGGCTTTTTCCTTATCCTAGTCCCCAGACCCCACCCTTGTCCCGAAATAAGTAATAAATAGTGAAGTAGTTCATTTTAGTAAAGGCAGGTTATGGAAAATCCTGTACTTGGAGTTGTCCCATTGGGTAGTATTAATTTTATTTTTTTTACATTTGAGGTTCCATTAGTAAGTTTTAAAAAATAATGGTCTAAGGCAGGAGACGCAAACAAAGCAAGCACAGCCTTAAATCTGCTGGAGGCTAAAGCGGGATAAACCCAGGGCGCCGGCCGTGGCAGAAGTATATTTGGGATAGCTAATGGATGTACTGTTCTAAGCAGAACACTGCTCAGCTGTTTTGAGTGAGTGTTGAGACATACAGCATACTTGGCTTAATTAAAAGAATTCTTTGATGTGAAAGGGGTGCCATTTATTGAGCACCTACTGTGTGCCTGTCCTGATAGAAGCCTTACATATATTATTTCTAATCCCCACATTACTCTTTTGGGATAGTTCTTATTCCATTTCTCAAATGAGAGAATGAGAGGACACATTCACCCAGGGTCATGGGTAAACCAAGCTTTTTGTACCAGACCACATCTGCATTTTCCTCATTGAATGACACTGCCACTACATTTGGTTTGTAATTTTAATATAGTATGTTATAGTTCCTTGCGGTTTCCTAAAATCTCATTTGATCCATGAAACAACACTTTGAGGTGGGAACTGTTTTTCCTCTCTGCACACGAAGAAACAGATTAAGAGAAATTAAATGAGATTCTCAAGGCACAGAGATTAAAAGTGGGGGCATCATACCAGACTAGAGTGGACACTTCTGGCTCCTAGTCTCCTATTGCATCATTACTGTTATTACTGACCACGGGAGCTATAACTCATACAACTCTAAAAATAATTTTGTACCGGGGTAGATGTTAAAAACACCCGATAAATATTCATCGAGGTAGGTATTTTGTAATTAAGATTATTTGAACTCACAAATTCTTGCAGAGTAATTTAAAACTTTTAATTTGTGTACTAAGAATTCTCATGAAATTATCATGATTGGAGTTTTCTAAATCAAGTGATTTTAAAAATAGCATTTCACTAATATATACTGGGTATTTTAGTCACCTCAGTGACTGTCAAGATCCTAGAGGGGAAAAATGTCCTTTAAAGTAAGTGAATTAATAGAAAAAGGACCGAAGTTCCTTCGTTCAGTGGTTTTGAATATCATTTGTGAATGTGTTTTCTATCTTTTCTTTATTTCAACTTTAAAAAACCTGGTACCAGAAAAGCAAATTGATGGGAAAAAATTTTTTCTCGGTGTCTAAGGCATGAACGTACAAATTGTACAACTTTGAAATTTCATGAGCTGCAATTAGGAACTTTACATGAGAGCTCCTTGGATGTGATACAAAGGGCATTAGCTACAGCAAGGTCTCTGTTCTTTCCAGTCTTCTCGTTTATAATCTAGGATCCACCTGAAGTTTGCTTGTAGTGACACCTGTACTGATGACATTTGTAATCTTAAATGTTCTTTCAATAGGGAATATATGTAGCACAGAACAGTTAGTGGAGGCACCCTGAAACAAGTGAGGGGAGTCTCTGAGGGGCCAGGTGAGGACAGACTCTCATCCCAGCTGGGCCAGAGCTGCAGGAAACGTTTCACTGCCTTCCACAGACACCGTGCTTGTTGTCCTCATCTCTCTGTCTGTGGTTGGTCATGGGGCACTCTTCCAAGTTTTCAGGGAGACAAGAAGTGCAGAAGCATAAACACTGCACCTGGTATTGAGTCCCAGCTCAGCCATTGTTCACTGAATAACCTGGGGCAGGTTACTTAACCTCTCTAGGTTTCCATTTCTTCATTGATTAAATCAGAATGGTAATAATAATTTCTACCTCTCAGGGTTGTCCTTAGGATTAAATAAATTAACACATGTTCTAATACTTAGAACAGTGCTGGCTAATGGTAAGCATTCATTATGTTAGCTCTTTATTAGTGATTAGTGAAGCAATCGTTGGTAGTGGCACTCTTCAAATTCAAGTGGCTCTCTTTTATCTCTAGTATTGCAGAATGGTCATTTTGGACTTGCTATGGTTTCCCAGACCAGTTTGAACCCTGAGGAGATATCAATTTGGCCATCTCACTTTTTCTGTTCTCAGCCAAGTTGCTATTAGCAATCTCAGTGGTATTATATTAGTCCAATACTTTCTGAATCTCTCTGGAGGTTTATAAAAATTCATTTGGAGGAAAGGAGCCCCCTTAGGATCATTTTCCCTAGAAATATGGGGTGATTCTGGTCTGGTTTATCTCCCAGGGAATACTGAAGAGTTTGCGCTCCTTAAGAGACCTGCTGGACCAAAGCAGTATAGGTCAATCCCTGGGCTGAGGCAGAGTGAAACTTTCTTCCAGAATTTAGGCTGAATTCAAGCAGAATCCCCAGACTGATATACCCACCCCACTGATAAATTGCATACTTTACCCTTCTATTTCTCTTTATATGGTTCCCTCTTCTCATATGGTACTTATTCATTTTATAAGGGTTACTATCTTATTACCTTGGTATTTGGGCATCACTATTCCCATAATAGAATCTGGGTATATGGACAAATCCAGAGGTTACTTCTTATTAGCTAATGTTTGGGTGACTTGACAAATATTCAGTGAACTTCTGGTTATAGGCTGAAGAAGCCTTTGGTGGTCTATGATCAGAGATTTATTTCCAGTGGAATTAAAAAAAATAGGTTATTTCTTGCCGATCCATAAGTATAACTCCCCTCATTCTTCATCAGAAAAATGACTGAAGTCTTCTTACTTTAGTAACAAAAGCTTCCTGTAAAGGAAAAAATAGAATGCAGCCACTATGGAGATTGACTAACCTGTAAAAGTGCCATTCTCCTCTCAAAATATTTTATAAATGGCTTGAAAGTTATAAGTCACACTACAATGGCAATACAAAGTGAAACAGGATATTTGCAGATGAACTTGTCTGGGTTAGGGGATCCTAGGTAATAGAAGTTTGTTTTGCATTTTATTCTATCAATGGTTGAGTAGCTAGGACAAGTAACTAAGCATTCAAGGTGGTTCGTCATTCCAGAATTCCTACTGATGAAAAATGCGTATGGACTGAAGGAATCTAAGAATTTTGGGGCCTTCTTACTCAAATTAATACAATTTTGGTGTAGGTGAAGCATAACATGTTTGAATTTTGCCTTACTTTTCTTCATTCAGTAACATTTGTCAGGGGTGTCCACCGTGCTTGGCATTGGTCTAAAAATAATGAATTATATACCAGGAGGAGATCTCCTGATGGACATGTGCCCTTGCCATATCTGACAGTAATGAATACTTCCAATTAGAAAACTTAACCTAGCAAATATTTTAAAAGGCCATTTACCTTTCAAAGAATTTTCACTTAGTGATTTATTTGCATTGGCATCTTTACTCTGAAGTCAATTTAAGAGCAAACTCTTGCCTCTCATCCCCATTGGGGATGCTCAGTACTTGTTAGTCCCTTGGCCCTTGTATGGAATATTCTTTGCCTTATTGTGATTTTTAGCTTCTCTCACTCTCTTTCCATTGCTTCCATAACCCACCCAGCTGGAAAAAAATCCTGAGAAATATACCACATTGATCACATTAGAACGTTTAAGGAAAGGGCTTAAAAGAAAGGGAAGAATGTTTCCTTTCCTTAATGTCATTCATAAAACTCATCATATGAATCTGTCATGGTTAAAAGTCCTGTCAAGAATAATTTCTGTAACAGTTATCAAATGTTAACTTACTCTAAGGAAGTCAAAATGCAGGTGTATTCGGATTTTAAAAATCTATTTTTAATTTGACTTAATGGAAGAGAAATTGGTGATTACTTATTTTAAAGCAGAATATACCCAGAAATTTACATGTAGATAAATGACACACAGAAAGTAAAGACCAGGTATTGTTATTTTCTGTAATTTATAAGTAAGAAGAAAAGACATGATGATTTAGCTAAAAGATTTGATCATGGTTATGGAAGAAAATAGAAGTGAGGAAGATTTGGCATTGGGTTTTGGGCAGACCATAAAACAGGTCAAAAAGCTAAAAGTGGTGTCAATTTTCAATATAGCTGTATTGACGTCTGAGCAACTTTATCTGGAATTATATTTTTAGGAATATGTTGTATGGTAATACATTATTTTTTTATTGGGGTTTTAATATAATTCCGTAATCTAATGTTCCCCTTGTGTTACCTCTGAGAAATAATTTTTATTATAGCAACTGTCACAGGCTTGTTAGGAGCTGAGGAATGATCATTACATGGCCTAACTCAATTTATTACAATAAATAATGGTAGGAAAATTATCTTATAGGCTCTCTTAGTAAGTATAAAAATAGAATGTAATTGAATTAATTGGGCAAAAAAATTAATTTTAAGTATATGAAAATAAAAGAGAATATTAAAGAATTTGGTAACATGTTTCCTGAAAGAATTTTAGGAATAAGGAAGTTTAATGATTGAACAAAATCATTTGATGCTTAGACTATTAGGAAAAATGTATATTTCACTTCTGTTGCTAGCCTCATACTAAGCCAAATACACCAAGATCAAGAGAGTGCTTATATTATGAGTAAGTTATCTCTGAATCATTGATCTCTTTTTAAAATATGGACAAGGGGGCATATCCTGATATTTTCAATCCTGTAGTGTGGATATATTCAACTCAGAAAGTTAGTCTGTGGAAACTTTTGAGATTTCAATTATCATTTGGTTTTATTATTTTATGATAGAAAAACTAATGTAAAGAATTTGGTTGTAGTCAATAAGAAATAGAGAAATTTATTCTCTTTAAGTATATTATATGTTCATGGGGCTCTATGTATTTCCTGACACATAAAGGTTATCCAGCATGTTTTGAATTGAATTCTTTCTATTCCATGCTTGCCATTATCAGAACTTCTGTTTGAACTTGTGAAAACCATTTTTAATTATGATTTGCAGATAAATTAAAGTTTATTGATAACATTTTAAAAAACTGTGAGATAATAATAAGGAATGTGCTATTGCTCCCTTTTCGATTCCTGGATTTAGGACACATTAGCTTAGCATTACAGAGATGTTTAGTTCATATTATAAAATATCTGCAGGATTAAAAAATGAGGTCATTTGACTTATTTTATATTACCCTAATTAGAACAAATTAAGACAAATTAAGATTGAAGTAGCTGAATGCTTGGTGTCTTCCTTCTGCAAAGAAAGTAATGGTATAGGCTTCCTTAATATTTGGTCTAACAGTTTCATAGATTGCCACTAATAAGATGTCCACTTTGAATTTGTTCTGAGAAAATGGACATTTTCTAAACTTTTTCTTGCCTTTAGTCTTTTCTATGACATTCCTATGAAGATATTCTTTAACTGGGTCTACTTGCCTGTTTTACCCTAAAAGGCTGTCATCAGCATTAAAGGTTACACACAGGGTATGTGAAGAGTTCAGTTGCATATTTCTATGTTGCTGTAGGACAGGAATGGAATCTAGTCATTCAACTTTAATTAAAAATCATTTCACTGCAGAATATATTTCATTTTTAGAATCCAGATCCTGGCAAACTAGAGAAATGCTGATCAAAAGACCCCATCAAAATCCAGAGCTGGATAGGACCCCATAATGTATTTTAACCCTGTAGCTATTACTTGCTGTGAATATTCAAGTTGAGGTTTATTACAGTGAGTTCAGAGCTGAAGGTGAACTTTCTTTCTTTCTTTTTTTTTTTTTTAAAAAAATGGATGTTGGGAACAGTATTTAAGTCATAAACTAAAAGCCTTTTTTCAGAGGCACATCTTTTAGATGGTTTGGATGCTGCCTCCAATCTCGGTGTATTGAGATAAAATTTGGCAGGAGTAACTGTCAGATGCCTAAGCGAGGCAGCTCATTCAGTCACCCCGGTTAATTTTAAAATTTGTGTGTGTACACTCACACATATGGCAATAACCAAAATATATTTTTCTTTCTGTCTCAGTCTGCTCCACCATGTTCAGCTTCTGATGAGGGCTTGCTTCTCAGTTTGCAGACAGCCACTTTTCCAAGCACATGATCTTTCCTAAGTGCACGTGCTTGGAAAAAGGAAGAGATTTCTCTCTCTTTCTCTTCATATAAGGCCACAGGTCATATTACATTAGGACCCCACCCTTATGACCTCATTTAACCTTAATTACCTCCTAAAAATCCTTCCTCCAAATTTAGTCACATTTTGGGTTAGGGCTTAAACAGCTGAATTTGGGAGGACACAATTTAGTCCATAGCACTTTCAGTGAAGAATATAAATTCATACAACCACCTCAGTGATTCTTAAACTTGATTTATAGCTTATTCATGAAGGCCCTATGGCTTGCATAGAACATCTAGAAATTAGAATATTTCTGATGAGAATTCTGAGCTAGTAAACTGACATGTGGTAGTGCAATGGGGTGGTGTGGCTTTGTGCTTATGCCAGTAGTGAAACATATGGAGGAAGGTTTTTTTTACTGCATTTACAGATTGCTTCTTTTGTCAAATTTCTATAAAAATAAAATCCAATAGATTAAGCTAGTGAATACAATTCTAAGGCTGGCTTAGGCATTTCCTTTGCTGCACTAGCTCTTGAAGACTTAAGAACTACTATGTAGTAAATCTCTGCCTTTCTTTACTGCCCTGGGAATGACTTGCTGTCAGGTCCTAACTGAATGACACCTTGGCTTCTGAGGCAAGGAAATGAGGTGGTTGGCTGAGCGGCACAGTTGGGGGATGCTCAAATTTCCAGCACTTAGATGAGCTCTCTGGCTTCTGATGGCAGTGATCTCATGTGAGATGTTTCTAGAACTCAAGGGAAGCCACTGCTATTTTCATTTTTGAAGATGATTCTGAAAATAAGAGTCACACTCTTTGTTCTGTGGGATGGGTCATAATAAAACCCTGAGGTGTTTCCACCTTGGACCCCATGGTGTAGCAGCCTGCATCTCCTTGGTAGATTCCCCTCTTTGGCAGGCCTTCAAGGGCTTCTCATAGGATCCTGTTTGTCCAACTTAGAAATCCTGAACTTGGCTCTGATTTATTCTTTCAAATGCTGCATAAATCCAAACCATCCCAGAGGGAAAGACAAGAATGCTCAATATGCCTCTTTTAGCAATTGGTCCCATCTCAGTTCCAAACTGAGTAGCAATGGCATGGCCTTTGTTCCAGAGGCATACTATAATATCCTTGGTTTGATTTTTGAGCATATTTAAGGTTGATGCTCTTTGATTTAATGTTGCTAGAGCCATATCTCCTGCTTAACACAGTCATGAATGTGCATCATTGCTATGTTCCTGGGCACTGTCAAAAGGCCAGAAAGTGGCTGGATATTAGAAAGCAAAGGGTTTATCGATAAAACTCAGATTCTGTTGAAGAAGCTCTGTTGGGGCCTGTTATTCTTGTTGCAGAAAAATGAACAACTCCCTGCACCTGGCTGGGAGTGCTGTGAGGCTGGGAGAGTCTGCAACAAACCTCAAGGATGCTGTTTTAGTGGAATCCCATTCAACCTTTATTTTGAAAGTGATTCAGCATTCATTGTAATGAGCCATTAAAACCCCCTTTAAGATAGGTTATTATCAAGGCCTCTCTCAGGTGGAAGATAATGACAGCTGACAAGAAAAAAGGGGGAATTGCAAATGTGTTAACTAGACTCTGACTAGAGACAGAATTTTAGCTTGACTACTAGGAAAAAAACAAAACAAAACAATACACCAGTTTCCTTCTAAAGTATCAGGTGTGGTGCACATATCAGGCCATTAGGCTCAAGCTGAGCTTTATCGCACATTTAGATAGCTCTGCCTGGAAAGCTATGAATGAGGCTTTTTCCAAGATAAGGGAAATAGCATTTCAGTCTTCATCATCTGTTGCAGGGTGGAGGGTGCTGCTTAGTTAGGGAGAAGAACGCGGGATGACTATGCTCACCTCAGTGAAAGGGCGGAGCATCCAGGGCAATTAAAGGACAAGCTACGACCCTATAAGATGAACACACTATAATCAATGAGAGATATTTCTTCTATGACTGCCTACTGCTGAGAGACAGAATTCGACAGTTTTGTTTACATGTTATATGTTCAATAAGTTTATTTCTTTCATGCTCTCAGGTAGTCAGATTCTGAAACAGAAGGATCAAATCCATGCAGGTTAGCTTCGTCTCATAATCCTTTCGTGAACAAGTAGTTTAAGATGCCTATTAAAGTGTTTTGACCTGGGTTAAGGGCTTTGAGACCAAATGTAATTTTTTAAATGAACATAGGGTGACCGTAACTATTGTGTTATAGAACCCTCGATAAATAATTCTCATTCAGTCACCGAATCAAGTGCGTCACAAATTTTTCCACCTCGAGACCTCCCTGAAGCCTCACTCCCCTTCTCCTTGCCCTCACACACACATCACAAAAAGCTCAGTGTCTAGCTAACCCATGTTGCCATGGAAGGGAAGAGGAGAAATGCTAGAGAGGCTGCAGGCTGCATGGGGACACTGACCTCCTCATGTTGAAAAGAACAAAACACTTTTCAAAAGAGAAGTAATATTATATATATATATATATATATATATATATATATATATATATGCTTCCATTATATCTTGTTTTGTTGGTATACATATATATATAATATATATATATATAAATATATATTATATATATATATAGTAAAAAGTACTCTCAATTAGAAAAGCCACAATAATATTTTTTAAAGGTTGAACAGAATGTTTTTTTAATTTGCACTCCTGTTACAATGTTATATAATTGAATTTATATTGATTCACTGTACAACTTCTATATACTGTACCATTTCATAAGTTTTTATTTATTGTACAATTTCAAATATATGAACCCAAGAACATTTATGTAGAATTATCTCTGCAATCATTTCTAAAGTGGGACCTAATTTGAGAACCTATTTAATTATCCCTGAGCAATAAATTCCATCTTATGACAATACTTTTGGAGTAGGCTACATTTACAAGATTCCTTTCCCTTCTAAAGATCTGAATACTCCCCAAATGAAACAAATGAATGGTAGGTTGTTTATTTTTCCCACATATGTGTAGCAATTATACCCCTCCTGTCGATTCATGAGAAATAATGGAACACAGTCTTTTCTTATGTTCTTTGAAAATGGATTATTTTGCAAAGTAGGTATTTATAGAACTTATTGGCAATTAGTTTCTGATAAATCACCAGAAGAATGAGTTAGGTGGTTGGTAAGCAACAGAACAGAACCCTAGAAAAGAAAGAGTACTTACTAGTACTTTGTCTTTCCAAAGACCTCAATGTCTGGGAAAGGACACAAATGTACAAATAATTACAATACAGGTTAGAAAACCCAGTATTAAGATGGTATCCTAAAGAAGGTAACAGAGTGGATGGAGGGTGTGATTAACTCTGTATGGGGAGGATCAGAGAAGACAAGGAGAGGGGACCTGAAATTGTAGGAGTGGTTCCAGCTTTGAAATAAAACAAATGTGGGTAGACTCCTGGCTCTACCGATTTGTAGCCATTTTCAAAAATTTTGTTTGATTTTTACTTTCCTTTTTTGTGTAGGTTTGAATAAGTATGGACAATTTTATGATTTTTTTAATTCTGAAAATTTCTAAGTCTACAATAGCATATAAAGAATAATAAAAGAATCTCTTATTTATACCCATGTTTGTCAAGTTTTAATATTTTGTCATAAACTATTTTTTAAGAAAGAAAACATTATAATACATTGGAATCACTCATTTCCATTCTTAATCATAGTCTCCTACCCTAACCTCCTTCTCCAGAGGTTCTATTATCCTGAATTTATATAAATAGCAGCATAACATTTTTGCTCACATTTCTTTTGAGATTTATTCATAATGGTACATGGATTCATTCCTCTTCCCATACTATATTTCATTATAGGAATACACAGCAATTAATTTATTTGGTCTTCTGTTGATAAAAATTTAGGTTGTTTTCAAAAATACACATATTTGCAATTACAAATAGTGTTGCAATATTTTGTTTCATGGCTCCCTATACACATATTTCAAAGTTTCTTTAGGGCATATTCCTAGGAATTTAATTATTAGGTAATAAGATACAGGCATCTTTAACTTACTAAATATTGACAAATCAGTACCATAAACCCAAATGTTGTAATGAGATAATATATGCAAAGTAGGTAATGAGTAAAGGTAGCCTTTCTGGGTGGAGGAGATCCTTGAGCAAGGTTTGAAGACTGAATATTTCTATGTTCAAAATGATGGAAGGAGGAGTACTACACTAGGGGGATGAAAAAGTAAAAGGTCATTTTAGATCAAAGACACAATTCACGTTCTATGACTATCAAGCTCAGTTTTCATCTACAACCAACTTTATTGATTCACAATTCTGTTGTTCATTTTATTCAGTCTTTTGAGAATGTAACTGTAAAACTTCCCAGCAGTTCCTATAACATACAAATCTTACTATGGATATACAAATCTGTGTTATAGTATTAAAATAAGACCCAAACCAAAGAGACTCATTCTACTTAAATAACTCCACGATAAATCATACATTAAGACAAGTGTCAGATTTTTCTCTCAGTTTTCTGTGAGTTGATGAAACACTCAGTTGTGAGATTCATCGATTTAAAATGATGAGCCATTTGCAGTCATATTCAAGTAAGGTTTGGGAACTTATGGGAATTGTAGCAGCTTTGTGCTGGCACATCTCCTGCAGACCTCTCTGGCTTCCAGCCTTGCTTGGCAGGAACATCAAGGAAAGCACACTATATCCATAGGTTTTGGAGTCACACTCCCTTCATCTAGCAGCTGGGCACAAGTTGCAGCCCCTTTTTATCAGTTCCATCAGAATAGTTTTCTAATAGCT